>JAFEMH010001804.1:0-417617 GCA_022495995.1 Adenophora triphylla var. japonica | reverse complement strand
AATTGATAAAAACATTTTGGCATGCTAAAGGACTAGGTGCGGTCGGCAGATGCATTGGCTTGATACGGTCGGCAGGGTGAAGGTGAGCCATTCTTGTTGACTGTCTTTGAGCATGAACTTAGAACACACAATTTGTTAGTTAAAAAAATAAGGACAAGTTTTACTTGAGTTCTAACATTACCATTTCTCCTCTTAAGAACCTTACAGATCTCTTTAGATCACAGAGCTTTGGTAAGAATATACGCAATTTGATTGTCGGTTACCAATATGCTCTAAATGAATGTTACCTTTTTCAACATGATCCTTGAGAAAGTGATATTTGATATCGATGTGTTTGGTTTTAGAGAGTGCATAACGGGGTTGTTTGATCTTTACTTGATGGCTGATGTATTGTCACAAATAGATTGGACAATTTCCTTCATGAATGCCATAGTCAACTAGGTTGTTGCTTCATCCACGGTATCGACAACAGCGGCTCCAGCGGCGATGTATTCGGCCTCGTTGTTGAGGCAGACAGCGAAGCTTGTTTCTTGGCGCCCATGTAGCAAGCAAAGGTCGATTTCGAAGGAAATGACAGAGTTCATTCAGTGCTCTTCACTGTCGATTGTGCGGAAAGTGCATAATCTGCATACGAGAAACCTTGTAAGATCGAAAAAGATGGTTCTTTGGAATACCAAAGTCCAAGGTTAATAGTCCCGGATAGATAACTTGAATAATACGTTTTACGGCTATAAGGTGTGCTTACTAAAGAAAGCACGCTTGATAGCGAGCACTGGAAACCTGAGCAACGAACATGATATCTGGTCTACACTAGCGAGTTAGATATAGTAAGGAGCCAATCATACCTCTATACAAAGTTTGATCAACTTTCTTACCTTTCAAGTCTTTGTCTAACTTGTTTTGTAGCCGTAGGAGTGTCGTATGCTTTTGCATTTTCAAAGTCGGAATTTCTTGATTAAGTCTTTGAGTGTATTTTGCTTGGTTAAGAGGAAGATGCCATCATTCACATTGTTTGATTTGGAGCGAGGAAGAAAGTGAGTTCTCCCATCATGCTCATCTCAAATTTGCTTTTCATGAGTTTCTCAAACGCTTACACAAAATTTCATTAGTAGAGCCAAAAATCATATCATTCGACATATATTTGAACAAGTAGTGTATGATCATTATATTTGGCAATGAAAAGATTGTGTCGATTTTACCTCGTTTGAAGCCCTTTTCTAAAAGAAATTTAGATAGAGTATCATACCATGTACTCTTGGAGCTTGTTTGAGTCCATATAAAGCTTTTTGGAGTTTGTAGACATGATCGGGATGTTTGTTGTCTTCAAAATCAGGGAGGTTGTCCAACATAAATTTGTCTCTTGAAGTTCACTTGGTTGAGAAATGCGCTCTTCACATCCATTTGATAAAGCTTGAATCTTTTGGAAGGAGGCATAAGCTAAGAAAATTCTTATGGCCTTCCAAGTCTTGCAACGGGAAGCGAAGGTTTCGATCGTAATCAATTCCTGTAGCTTCTTTATGCATATCCTTGTCAAGCCAACCTTTGCTTTGTTTCTTGTTATGCTTCCATTCTCATCCATCTTGTTCCTAAACACCCATTTTGTACCATATTACTCCTTGATCCTTTGGTCTTGGAACTAAAGTCCAAACTTTACATCTTTAGAATTGGTTGAGCTCTTCTTGCATAGCGACAAGCCAACTTGAATCTTGGAGTGCTTCATCAACTTTCTTTAGGTTCAATTTGAGATATGAATGAAGTGTATTCATCATGAGTGAGAACTTCTTGTTTGAACCCCAGAGAACAAATCACCAATGACGTATTGTTAATTGGGTGATCTCTAACCTCATGAATTTACGGAGGTAAGTCTTTTGGTTGAGTTGTTTGTTGTTGAAGATCTTCAATGGGGTACATCATTTGAGCTATCAAAAGTAAGTGAGTTGAGGAATAGGCTTCAATGGAATTTATGGGGTGGATTCAAGCTGCATCATCTTACGAATGAACATCTTCGGTAGGAATCTACGATGTTGGATTTGAGAAATTTGGTGCGGTTGATGTTGATGTGGATTTCCTTGAGTTGAGTGATTTTACGATCTAGATGTATTTTGAGGAAAAAGAATTACTGTCTCATTAGGCTCGGCAGAAATCATCGGCAACATTTGGAGCCAAATGTGGCTCAAGGAGAGAATGTTCATCAAAAGAAGTAACATGAACAGATTCTACTATCTTTAAACTATTTTTATTAAAAAACATCGAAAAGCTTCTTTAGAATGTTTGGCATACCCAACATAAAAATACCTTCATCTGCTTTAGGAGCTGAATTTACCTCGATGCTCTTTTCCATTACTATAGAATAAAGCATTTGCATCCAAATATTTTCGAAAGAAGGCTATGTTGGGGGTTCTTCCCTTCTCCAAAGTTCATATGGAGTTTTGTTGTAGGTCTTGTTGGATGAGAGATCTATTTTGAGTGAAGCAAAGGTTTACATGTTGGTAAGCTTACGCCCCAAAAGTATTGTGGTAGCTTGGCTTCTAGGCGAGCATTGTTTTACCGGCCTCGATCAACGTTCTATTCTTTCTTTCCACATGACTCCATTTTGTTGCGGAACTCCCGGCGTGCCAGAGGAAGTTATGATCAAATACCGTGAGTGCGTCACAGTGATCTTGAGCTACACCAGATTATTTTTGAATTCGGTTCCATGATCTGATCTAATACTAACGATGTCATCCTCTTTTTTGTGTTTGGAGAGCTGTCTAAAGAGTGAGGTCAAAATATCATAACAATCATCTTTGGAGATCATCATTTCGACCCATGTATATCTTGAATAATCATCCACCACAACTAAAGTATATTTATTTCCTCCAATGCTTGCGATGGTGACAGGTCCAAACATATCGATGTGGAGTAGTTGCAAACATCTTGAAGTTGAAGGCACGATCTTCTTTGGAGAAAGATGCCTTGGGTTGTTTGCGAAGTTGACATGCGGCACGCACTTCTTATCGTGGTGATCGGCTACTTTGGGTAGACCGCGAACTAGACTTTCTCTTCCAATCTTAGATAGATACTTGAAGTTCGGATGACTAAGTCTTTTGTGCCACAGTAACTATTTTCACTCACACTTTTTGCTACAAAACAAAGATTAGTAAGATTGCAAGCAGAATTAAAATCGATAATGTAAACATTACTCTTACGAATCCCTTTGAGCAAAGTGACTCCGGATGTGCCATCTTTGATAAAGCAATTTGCCGAAGTAAAGTTGCTGTGCAATCCTTTGTCACAAAATTGAGATATGGAGAGAAGATTATGCTTGAGTCCTTTAACTAGAGATACTTCTTTTATAGTTAGATTTCCTTTTCGAATGACTCCATATCCAATCGTCTTTCCTTTGTTGTTATCCCCAAACGTTGCGATGGACCATTTTCTTCACGGACATCTTCCCAAAGCAAGGTGATATCTCCGGTCATGTGTCTTGAACGGCCCTTTGTCGAGATACCATTCATTTGAATTTGCCTTGGAAGATCCGGCCGTAGAAGACGAGAGGACACTGAAAAATAAACATTTAGGCACGAGGTCCCCTTTATTCTTTTGGGTCTGGGGTTAGCACACTCTTAACAACCCACGCTTGTTTGGCCGAAGGCGGATTATGTCTTCGAGCATTAGGTGTGAACCTTAAAAAGGCATTCGGCGTAGAGTGACCATAACCATCACACACGAGAACAATGATGAAAGCTACACATATCATTGTGTTTTTACTAACTCTTTACTTTTCTTAAGAGTTGCATGCGGTTTGGGAGTAGTGATTTTAGCTTTGACAAAGGGGAGCGGCTTTAGCTTGACTACGTATTTTCTAGGAGCATTCTTCTTGCTTTTGAAGGCGGGAGGAATGGTCGAAGAAGGGCGGTCGGCCTTGCGGTTGCCGGACACCACTAATTCCACCGAAGCGGTTGAAGTAGAGATGCGGCCAACTCCATAAGCCATGTTCTCCGAATCATCAATCTCGAGAATCCTTTTCTTTTATCGAGAGTCCTTCCTATACTTTGGATAGACATAATTGAAAATTTGTCCTTTACCCTTAGGATTAGCATGCTTCCTCTTAGGAATTTCATTAGTTAGTTTTGAAATCTCCTCATCCTTTTCACTATCGGATGCACGCTTCTCTTCTTCACCGGATCCAAAACACATACCCTCCTTAATTCCATTGGAAATTTGGGAGTCTATGATTTGATCAGGGTGGATTTTGACTTGTTCCACCTATCAATAATCTTTTGAAGATCGTTGATTTGGGTAACGGTCATCATTGCGAAGTTGAAGTGCGGCAACCTTAGTTTCAAGAATGAGGTTTTGATCTGAGGAGTCATACTTTTGATTTGGCCCTTAAGATTTGAAATTTCGAGACCTCATCACGGTTTTCTCCGTCTTGAGTTGAGAAATTTCATCGGTTGATAGAGATAGAGCTTTCTTAACATTTTCAAACCTTTGGATCATCACTTGACCTTTTTAAACATCTCTTCTTGATCCATGGGAAATCTCATTAGCCCTTTTTGGGATTGACTTAGTTTTTGAAGGGGCTAAATTTTTGGATGGAAAGATGGGGCGAGAAAATGAACAATTTCCAATCTTGGTGCTTGGAGTGAGGTCAAAATTGCTATAGTCCACCTTGCTAGCCACAAGCTTGGTTTTCTTTGAAATCACCTCATTCCTCTTTTTGAGCGACTCATCGTGAACTTCATCTTGAGTCACTAGAAGCATCCTCGTGATGAGGCGGAGATTTACCTCTTCGGTACTCTCGTATTTGTCTTCATCGGAATGAATCGAGTCTCGATCCAAGTTGCAAGTTCTTTAGGAATTCTCATCTTCTTCGGCAACCATTCCCTTTCGTTGAGAAAATTTCGAAGGGAAAGTTTTCTTTTTCAAATACTCATATTTGGGTTGAGGGCACTACAAGCAAAATGACCGGGCTTTCTACAATTGTAGCACACGTGAGGTCACTCTTTTTTTCTTTGAGTCACTCACCCTTGAAGATGTTGCTGGATATTTGCTTTTTGAAAACGGTTTTGAATTTTTACGAAATTTTTGAAAACGTTTTACAAACATGGCAAATTCCTCATCATCCATATCGATGAGAGAAGAAGTTGAAATACTAGGATACCGAGGTAGGCTTTGAGGGTTTCTCCACATGATCAACAATAGACATAGAAAGTGATTTTCCCTTTCCCTCGACTTCTTCAATATGTTGTAATTTTAACTCATAAACTTTAAGGTTTGCATATAAATTACTAAGAGTCCATGTATTTAATTGTTTTGAATCTTCGAGGGAAGTTGCTTTGTGCATCCATTTGGATCCCAGAGCAGAAAGGAATGTCATGTTAATTTCTTTATCGCTTAAAACTTTACCTAGAGATAAGCGAAGCATTTACTACCTCAACATAGCGATCGTAGGTTTGACGTAGAGATTCATTGGGTAGTCTGTTGAAGGCTGCTTTGTATCTCCTTTCAATTTCAAATTTCTTGCTTTCCTTGCATTGATCATCACCTTCGAGATAGTTTTCAATAGGAGTCCCACATCTCCTTTGCGGTCTTGCATTTGAGTACCTTCCGATAGGTTGAAGTGGGTAATGTTAGGAAATGATATTTCGGCTTTGCTATCCAATGCAACATATTTTCTTTCTTCGTCATCCATTCTGTCTTGACTTTTTGACTTCGGGAACTTCGGTATTGGTAGTTGCATCGGTATTGGCTTACATTGGAACAAAGGTCCGTCGTTGATACAATCAACTAGCCTTTCATCTATTGACTCTAAATGAATTAGCATTCGAGCTTTCCGGATATCGAAGTGATCTTCATCCAACATAGGAATGTGTGAATAGTTAATCGTTGCCATAGCTTTTGAAGTTGCCATGATGAATCGGCACCCAGTACATTAAGCTTGAAAAACAGAGAATAGTTTTATAAAGGTGTTTAGCTACGATACCACTTGTTGGTCCCAAAGGTGCAACAAGAGTATGAAAACGACTAGAGGGGGTGAATAGGCGTATAAAAATTTCTACTCTTTTGAAAATTCAACCTTGGCTTACTTGGGTGAAAGTGTGGTCAAGTAAAAACCAACTTTTAAGCTTAGTAAAATGCACGGCGGAAGTTTTCTAAGTACAAAACTTAGTATTGAAAAATAGTGTGGTCGACCGCAAAAGTGAAAGTGTGGTCGACCGCGAGGTTGAAAATGGCTTAGGCGAGATTTGTACTATAAACACAATTCAATATGGTGTTGGATAACTATGAAGATCAAACACAAGAAATAATATGAAAGATTAAGAACTTGAAATGTAAAGTGCAGAAAGTAAATGACACGATATTTGGAGAGGTTCAATCGTTAAAGATCTACGTCCTCTACCAAGATGGTTAGTCTTGGATTTTCTAAGGGAGATAGTATATTTGATTTGAGTAGTCATTACAAGGAATACAAAGTGAGAATCAAACAATCTCAAATCGACTATCTTTTTCAATGAAGCAAATCCTAAACAATAACCGGTGTATGTGTGTGTGTGCAAGATTCAAGAGCTCTTTATAATGATAAAGAGAGAGCTTGATGAATCTATGGTGTTACAAAAGGGCTTGAGAGATTTTGGGTTGGATAATCTTGAAGGCTTGTAAGTGTTTAAAGATTCAAAGAAATACGGAGATGATAAGCTTCAACACTTTGATAATTTCGACGTCTCTCTTTTTTTCAAGCTATCTTGTTATCTTCATGCTTGAACACAAGGTCTATTTATAGCCTTGGAATGAAGATAGCCGTTGGAGTTTCGTGTTGAGCAAGCTTTAAGGACAATGTCTTTGTTGATGTATAATTGGAGCACGTGTCCTTTGTTGTCTCCATGTTGCAGAAAGTTAGTGGCTGCAAGGTGGTATCTTTGGTATGTCCTTTGTACGAAGTGACCAAGTACACCAATTTTGAATTTTGGAGCAAATTAACGCGGTAAAATTCTACGAGTTAACTCGAGTTGTGATCGAGTTAATTTCTCAATCTTCGAAATGATGTGCGGTCGGCAAGCTATGCGGTCGGGAATGAATTGCGGTTAGCAAGCTCAGGCGGTTGGCATGTCAATGCGGTCTGGACATGTTGATGCGGTTTGGACATGCTCCATGCGGTCAGCTTGAATGCGGTCGAAGAAGTGCTTCAAGTCTTCATAGTGCGGTCCAAGATGCGGTCGACCGCATGGTCAATTTTGAGCCAAAATTACTTAGAAATTTTAACCTAGAATAACCTACTCAAGCCTAAGCAATAAAATGGACTTAACTATATTTGAAGTTAGTAAGACTTCATACATTATGTCCTATAGTCCATATAAAGTAAAAATAGGTGATGGTATCAAACAAATTAAGTAATAGGAGGGGTTCATAGTAAGCATACCCAACAGTTTGACTGTCGGGGAATGATTTTGATGAAAGATACGGGATCCGTTATCTTTCTCGGGGAGATCGGTCTTACGTTTGACTGCCGGGGAATGATTTTGATGAAAGATACGGGATCCGTTATCTTTCTCGGGGAGATCGGTCTTACGTTTGACTGCCGGGGAATGATTTTGATGAAAGATACGGGATCCGTTATCTTTCTCGGGGAAATCGGTCTTACGTTTTACTGCCGGGGAATGATTTTGATGAAAGATACGGGATCCGTTATCTTTCTCGGGGAAATCGGTCTTACGTTTTACTGCCGGGGAAGATTCTGATGAAAGATACGGGATCTCGTTATCTTTCTCGGGGCACTCGGTCTTACGTTTTACTGCCGGGGGTAATTTTGATGAAAGATACGGGATCTCGTTATCTTTCTCGAGGAAATCGGTCTTACGTTTGACTGCCGGGAAGGATTTTGATGAAAGATACGGGATCCGTTATCTTTCTCGGGGAGATCGGTCTTACGTTTGACTGCCGTTTGATTTTGATGAAAGATGCGGGATCCGTTATCTTTCTCGGGGAGATCGGACTTACGTTTGACTGCCGTTGGATGATTTTGATGAAAGATACGGGATCTCGTTATCTTTCTCGGGGCACTCGGTCTTACGTTTTACTGTCGGGGGTGATTTTGATGAAAGATACGGGATCCGTTATCTTTCTTGGGGGACTCGGTCTTACGTTTGACTGCCGGGGGAGATTTTGATGAAAGATACGGGATCTCGTTATCTTTCTCGAGGAAATCGGACTTACGTTTGACTGCCGTTTGATTTTTGAATTTTTTTTTTTTTTTGAAAATTCGAATATTGATGTTCATTGTCTTTGAATCTTGATGATTATGTGAGTAATCCAAAATGTGCATTTTGCTTGGGAAAAAGAATTGGCATTTTCGCCATTTTTTTTTTGTATCCGAAAATTGTATGTGAAAATTCGACAATTGTGATTTTTTTTTTGAAATTGAATATTGCATGTTGATGATGATGATTTTTTTTTGAAATTGAATGTTGATATTGATGAATGATGCAATGCATGCATTTTGTTTGGAAAGAATGGGCATTTTGCCAATATGGGATGTATGTATGTTTAGGATATAGTATATATTTTTTTTTTTGAAAAGTGGGACGGATTTTTCCTCCCGTTGCATGTAAGATGGATGATATGCAATTTTTTTTTGAGATGATGGATGGTATGCATGTTATTTTATAAAAATGGGACGGAGTTTTTACTTCCGTAGGAATGCATCTTTTTTTTTTTTTTTTTGATGAATGCATTGGGATTTCTTGAAAAGCTGTCTTCTTGTGCGAGAAAAATGGGGCTATGCTCATTGTATCTTTGTTATCTTTGTCGAAATTTTTTTTTAATGCATGTGTATGCTTTTTTTTTTGTGCAAATGCAAATGCAATTTTTTTTGACATTTTCTCTCTTTTTTTTTTTACAGGGCGGAAACCGTTTTGTGACGGAGCAGCTGAACAAAATGAAGACTCGAGGATCGGTGGAGTCAAGTGATTGACTTGTGGGACGGCTTGCGGATGCGGGCCGAGGCTTTGCGAGTCCGAGACGGATTGTTGTTGAGACGGGGCTCTGGGAGTTCGTTGAGTGCTTGATGGGGTGGTCAAGTTCCCTAAGAGCAAGGGCTTGATGTTTGCTCCGGCGCGGCATTGGTGGGACGCGACCCGCACCTTCCACTTCTTACGGGGCGAGGCTACGGTTACGCCCTCCGATTACGGCTGCGATTACGGGCTGTCCTTTAATGGGCCAGCGGCATTGAGTGGCGGGATGGCTACAGCGATGCTTGTCTGCGAGCTCTTACGGGATTTTCCCCTATTCCCAAAAGGGGATGGGGATGGAGTATGCCGTGGTCTACGGCAAGATTGTGGAGACCATAGCGAGCTATGAGGTTGGGGAGGAGAGGATAGGCGCCGATCGGATTGCCGGGGCCTTCTTGTGGTTTGCCTTTTCGAGCACCCTCTTTGGGCATGCTTGAGGGACGGCGGTCTTTGCCTTGTTGAGGTCCTTGGAGGACATGGAGACGGCCGGAGATGTCTCGTGGGGAGAGGCCGGGTTTGGCGAGCTTTATTTTGCTCTCGATAGGTACGGCCAGGAAGGCTGTGAGCTCTTTGTCTTGCTTTGAGTTTGCCACTGGAGGTATAAGCTCTCTTTTTGCTTTCCCTCTTTTTTTTTTTGAGCACGCACTTTTCTTTTGCCTTTGGATTGATTGGATTTTTACCTTTCGCGAGTATGGGCGTTGGAGTTTTTCACATGTCACGATGTGGCGGCGGCCGGCGGAGTACGTCGGGCGTATCCGGCCATGCGGTCTTGGTCCAAGCATGCCGGGAGAAGATAAGCTCCGGGGCGTACGACTCTCGAGTACGCGGATTGCCTTCCTTTGACGGAGGCCGAGACGGATGAGGGGATGATATTCTTCCCACAGGATCGCTTGAGGTGGCGCGGTGAAGGGCGCGAGATTTGGGCGTGCGGCGGAGGATTACGAGAGGTCGACTGCGATGCATATTATACGGGAGAGAGGGTGACGCGCCGGCATGGCGTGAACTTCGCCTTTGAGGACACCGGTGGAGCCTCCCGCCGATATGATGCACCCGAGCGATCGGTCAGTGACTGGGATGATTACCGAGCCGGCCGGCACTTCTCGGATTTCGTGGCGATTGAGCCATATGCGACATTCGTCTTGAGGAGGCGAGGATGCCTCGGGTTACGGATAGGGAGGGGCTTGGGATCCCGCGGTACCCTCGGACGGATTTTTCCTATATCCGGGATGGGGTCCGATTGAGGGTGCGGATCCCTCGGCCGGCGACTTCCACGAGCTTTCCGGCCTCGTCAGGAGTATGAAGGTATGGCTTTTACGCTTTTCCCTCTTCCTTTCTTTCTTTTGTTTCATCATCTTTAGCATCACTTCTTTTTTTTTGACGCTTTTGCTTTTGTGCGGTTTTCGGAGGTGGTCGTCGAGAAGGCGCGAAGCAAGTGATCGAGCCAAGAGATTCATCGGGAGGATGGTCGCTTGCGGGGCTCCTCGAGGCTAGAGCGAGCGACCACGGCGGCGCTGTCGAGACGGGAGGCTTCCCCTATTCGCTCGAGACTTCTTCGAGACTCCTTTGTCTCCTCTCCTTGATCCCAGCGCGGTCTTGCCTTCGGATCACGTCATTCTCGGGGATCCACACGGGCGAGGGACACGTATGGCGGCATGGCGGGTCGTCTTCGTACGTGCGGGAGTCCGACGCCTTCACCTTCGGATACGATTTTTCGCGAGATCTCGGCTTGCCCTATCGGGCGTGCCGGTTGGTCTGATGAGCCTCTTTACGGAGACGAGGACGATCGAGCCCGAGATTTTCGGGGGCTCTACGAGGAGAGCGGGCCGAGTCGCAAGAGGGGCCGGGGGCAGACATCGGGCGCTGGAGACTCAGATTGATTTTTTTTTTTTTTTTGAGATTTGAGATTGAGACTTAGATTTGTACAGCTTATGCACATTTTTTTCTTTTTTTTTGGATGTAATAATTTAGGATTTTATTTATGTTTGTTTGTTTTTTTTTTTATGCACACTCTTTTTTTTTGGAATGTAATAATTTAGGATTTTATTTATGTTTGTTTGTTTTTTTTTTATGCACACTCTTTTTTTTTGGAATGTAATAATTTAGGATTTTATTTTATGAATGCAATGCAGTATGAATGCAGTGTTGCATGAGCCTTGGTTTTTTTTTTGCAAGGGTGTTTGGTATATGGGTTTGGTTTGGGGAGGTTTTTGCACGGGTTTCGAGCAGCGGGACGGAATATTCCTCTTTTGGTGTAGCGGCTTGGACTATTGCGAGAATTTTTAATTTGTGACAATCATGTCCGCGCGGATAGGGCTGCATCGACATTGTCCTTTAATTTTGGTTGAGACACTGGTCTTGCTTTATTTCAAATTCAAATATCCTCTTCAACCTCCGGTCCAAACGGACCATTTTCGGGAGAAAGAGAGAAAAACCATGGAAAACTTTAGAAAAGCTCCATCAAAATTGTCCCAAGAATCCCAAATGTCATTCTTCAACAAGTTCAAGGATTGGTCAGGGAGATCATGCATGAGAGGAGGTCCTTCTTTGAAGAAAGGTACAAGGTGAAGTGCTTATGGTCTCTCAAGGAATTGGTTCGGATTATGAGCTTTTGAGGGCTTCTTCCTCATTTTGGGACACTAGAAGGCATGTCTTTTGCCTTTCCTTCAACGAGATTGTTCCGCTGTGGAAGAATTTCGGGCCTTGCTTGGAGGTCGGAGGTGGAAGAGATAGCGGTTCCCTTTGCCGGAGGGCTTCTTTTGTTGACGGATTGTGCGTCCTCCTTCATCTTTCCCCGGAGGAAGCGCAAGGTATGATCCGCGGTCCCGATCATTTCGATATTTCCGGTCTTCCCGGACAGATTTAGGGGCCTAGGTTTGGTGGATGATGCCTATTGGGATGCCTTTGCACTTTGTATGTTTGGCACCTGTTCATGGTCTATTCCTTTGGGATGCGCCATCGGTCTTTCTTGGATGTTGTCGTTCCTGTCGCACAGGCGAGAGATGTCGTTCCTTTGATTACGGGAGACTTTTCATGCTCTCGGCAGTTAGCTACCGGAAGGCGGTATATGCGCGGGGCGGCCCGTTCCTCTTGACCACTGTGGGCGATGGAGCGTTTGGGGTTCTTCGGGAAACCTCGATATGATCGAGCCTTGGACTTTTGCCGGGAGAGGTGTTGATGTAGATTTTGATGATCGGGGCTCGTGGGAGCGTTGGATGGCGGGTCGCCGGGTGAAGATATCAGATGGTCGGTGCCTCGTTGGCGGGTGGAGACTCGCGAGTGCTTCGGGATGGGTCTCCGTGGTCATGCTTAGGGGCTTTCTCGGTCCGGCTTCTATATTCCGGCTTTAGTTACGAGGCGGTTTGGCTTGGAGCGAGGTTCCTTTGGAGGGCTTTGATGATATAGCCACCGGGGTGGTGGCTCCTGTTTCTATGGATGATCCTCGGTGTTTCCATTTCTTTCCCGAGCATGGAGGTATGATGCCTTTCCTCCTCGGGTTATTCTCGAGCGTCAGAGACCGGTGTTCTTGACCACTTGGTACTGGATTGGTATGAGAGGCATGCAGGAGAGACTCGGGTGGCTATTTTGAGACGGCGTGAGGCCATTGTGGGTGCGGAGGACTGGTGTTTACGAGAGGAGGAGGGCCGAGGCGAGGCCAACCCTCATGACGGGAGCGGAGACGCGTGACCGATTATGAGGCTTACGTCGAGACGGGGAGAGGAGGGCTCCTATGCTACCGGCTAGGTTACGGGAGATGAGGGATGACGCTAGGGCTACTAAGGCTCTGACGGAGGCTGGTTTGATAGACCTGTCCCTATACCGAGCTTGGTAGGAGGAACAACGACATCTTTCTGTTCGAAAAAGAAGACTCGAAGGGGAAGAAGAGGGGAGAGGCCGATGCGAGTGGCTTGGAGTGACTACGAGGTTTCAGTATCCCTTTCTTGTCATGGCGAACACATTAGTTTGATTATGTATCTTAGTTTTCTTTTAGCGAGGTTGCCGGTTGTAGGAATGAATCGGGCTTAGACTCATCAAAGAGCTTTTAACTTGTAATGAATATTTGAATTGCTTTAGAGTTTTCGAGACGCTTTCATGGTACGATCAATTGTATTGATGCCAAAGTATGGCTTTTATTTGTGCTTTAGACCGAACCGTTTCCATTTGCCTACGTTCCCCTCATTTTGAGGAGCTCGGGTCTTCGTAGTTCAACTGATTTTTTTTTTTTTTTTTTTTTTTTTTTGTTTTTGTTTTTTTGTTTTTTTTGTTTTTTTTTTTTTTTTGTTTTTTTTTTTTGTTTTTTGTTTTTTTTTTTTTGTTTTTTTTTTTGTTTTTTTTTTTTTTTTTTTTTTTTTTTTTGGTGCAACCTGTTTTTACCTAGGCCGCCCTTCTCGGGTTTTCAACCTAGTTGGGTATTACTCTTTTAGCACTTTTTTTTCTTTTTTTTTTTTTTTTTTTTTTACGCGTAGTATCTGCGCGGCTTGTCACCATTCTTTGGGTGTACAAAGGGATTCCGTCGAGTGCGCAAGTTGCATGGCTCCTCAGGAGAAGATCTTACGGACGACATATGGCCCGACCCATACGGGCTCCCATTTGCCGAGGGGTTGATACGGATTTGGGGGCTTTTCTTTTAGAACGAGATCACCTTCTCGGATCTCCCGATGCTTTACTTTCTTGTCGAAGGCTCTAGCCATTCTTCCTTGGTAGGCTCGGATGTGTTCCATGGCCTTCGGTCGGCGTTCGTCTAGTAGGGCCAATTCGTCATGGCGACTCTGGAGCCATTCGACCTCGTTGATCGGCTTTCCGGCGGTATACGGAGCGAGGGATCTCTAGCTCGATTGGGAGTACGGCTTCCATTCCGTATGTGAGGGCAAATGGTGTTTCCCCGGTTGCCGTTCGGCGTGTTACGTAGCCCCGAGTGCAGTGTAACTTCTCGGGCCAATCTACGCCTTGGACGGCCATTTTCCGGATGATATTTTGAGTCTTGTTTCTTTGCCTCGACGGCTCCGTTGGTTTGGGGCTGTAGGGAGATGACTTGTGACGGGTTATTCGAATTCCGCCGGCGGTTTTCACATTCCCCTTCGAAGTGGGATCCATTATACGAGATGATTTCGGTGGCAACCCGTATACGCACATGATGTTTTCTTTGATGAAGAGGGCAACTTTCCTTGAATTGAGGATTTTGTAGGACTTTGCGAGCATCCTTTCCGATTCCTTGAAGAAATCACCAATCTGCGTCTCTTTAGGCTCTTCCGCGGTTCCCAAATTCACACTCGTCAAAATCTCTTCGGCGGCTTGGGCTCGATTTTCCTCTTTAGGACAACTTTGCTTAAAGATTTTTTTGTTGTTTGATTTTTTTGTTTAATGTGTACGCTTCTTTATCTAATGAATTATTATTAAAAAATTTTTTTATTAATTAATTCATCATTAGTTAAAGTGGCAATCGAGGATACTCGAAAGGTTCGTCATTTCATTGAAAACGAAAGGGAATACGGCGCTTGCTACGGACTCGTAGTCTTCGGGCGTAAGGCCGTCGGACGACCCTAGAGACTCGATCTTAACAAAGAGAGGCGGGAGGACTTGTCCTAGATGGACACAAAGGGACGGGGGACCAATCCAAGCTTGGTGATCATTTCCTCCTTGGTCGCGGACGGGCCTGAGAGGTTTTCCCAATTCTTTAGCGGCATCGGTTGTTGGTGGCCTCATGACTCGGGAAGCTGTCTTGTTTTTGTTTTCCTTTCTCAATTCTTTGCTATCATCTCTTGGACCGAGCCGAGATCAATCAGTGCGGCACCTGGACTTCTTCTTCGAACAATTCTTTGCATAACCGAGACCATCCCAATCATACGAGAAATTCCGTGGCCTTAGCTTTTGGCTTTGTCAATTCGAGTTCGGGTTTCGGATCTTCTGGGGCGGTAGGAATAGTGGTTGTGAGCTTCTCGGCTGTTCCACCGGAGTCGAGCACGCCTGCTGAAGGTATACTCGCTCTTCGTGGCGGTGGTAGCCCCGGAGTATCTTGGGTAGGTCCGGGAACATTCTACGGACCGGGTTAGCCTTGGTTCCTACGAACTTGTTGAGGCTATCTGTAGCTTTAGCCATCTGCCGTAGGAGTGGGCTCTGTGATGTTTCTGGTTGTGTGGGACCCTTTACAAAGTAGTCGGCCAAATTAGGGCGAAGGGGAGAGATTTAGGGTTGTCGGCGGGACCTTTCTGTGGCGGCTTCAAATCTTTTTCCTTTGCGGTGTCATTGAGGAGGCCTCATATCCCGGGCCGTGGCGAGTATTACGTCCTTTCACCTCGATGAGTTTGTGAGTTCCTTGTTGGTGCTTCCCAGGACCAGAGGCCGGGTAGATAGCTCATTTTTCTCATCATTTTCAAGACCGGTGGGATTTTATC
This sequence comes from Adenophora triphylla var. japonica, assembly GCA_022495995.1. Classification (NCBI taxonomy): domain Eukaryota; kingdom Viridiplantae; phylum Streptophyta; class Magnoliopsida; order Asterales; family Campanulaceae; genus Adenophora; species Adenophora triphylla. Next base: position 402,238 of record JAFEMH010001804.1, on the reverse strand, counting down.
CCAGTGGCCGTCGGATCTATGTTGCACACTTGGGCCTTGGGAGGCTCGGCCAGTGAAGGCTGTTAGCATGAGACCTTCCTCGTCATGTTTGATTTCGAGAATAGGTATTCCGCGTATCTGTGCCCTCTAAAGTGACTAAATCTCAGTAAATGGTCGTCGGATCCCCATTCGAGGCAATTTCACACCTTTGGTGGAGGCTTGAGGCGACCCCTTTGACTTGGTGCGGCCAAGGTCTTCCCGACGAGGGCATTGAAAGTAATCGGGATGTCGATAACCTGGAATTCCACGAGGTATCAATTTACTGTCCAAACCGAGAGGTCTAAAGTAGGCAACTCAGGGTTTGCTCGGGATGTTGAGTCGTAAGCTTTGGCTGTGAGAGAAGAAGGCTTCAAGTACGTAGTCTTGATATCAAGCAAGCTCATGATCTTTGCGGAAGAATGTTCATTCCGGACCCATTATCAACCGGGACCCGAGGGAGCGTCGTTCATCCAGTGGTGTGATGAAGAGAGGCTCGTTATGATCGGCCCCAAATTGAGGGAGGTCGAGATCGTGAAAGTGATTATGTTCCCGTAGTGGATGTTTCCAATTAGTTGTACCACATCATCGGGAGTAGCATCAATAGGCACGAGTGCGAGCCGGGCTTTCTTCCGGCTTCGGCTTATGGGGATAGGACGAAGTGAGTAGAGACCGAGAGGAAATGTTGGCTGTGTTTGCTTATTTGGTGAGCACGGGATCCTCTTTTCGGGATGCGGAATTTGTTGTCTTAGCATAGGGCGGCGATCTTCTTTCGGTGCTTGATACTGTGGCCTTCTTATACGCCTTAGGATTTCCTTGGAAGATGCGCCGGAGCGGGTCAGAGTTAACTTCCTCATCGATCGTCTCTTATTGGATTTCTTGAATCTTTGCTAAGGTCGACGGGGAGCCCTTTTGGCTATTGGCCATTGGTTACGACGGAGTCTAGTGACAGTGAGAAATTTGGTATCTTGGCTCCTTCTGGGCGGCCCTTATAGCGCTTCCCAAGTCGCGAGGCTTTTGGGTTTGGGGTTGTGTTGTTGCCCCTTGGATGGCCCGCGAGCTAGGGCGTCCTCCGATTCACTCTCATGGCCGGCCTTGCTCATAGTTATCATGCAACAAGAGTCGCTATTGTCGGGACTCGGCGGCTTTTCGATTTCATCCCTTGGATGGCCCGCGAGTTATGGCTATCGGCCTCCATTTCATCGTATATCCTTTTTCTTTCAATCTTGCAAGTAGGGCAGCCACAAGTGAAGGATAGGCAACGTTCCCCTTCGGAGTTTGATGTAGCGGCTCGATAGATGCGTGTCCAAATAAGGAGCACCGGGGTCCATTGTCGGGATTTGGAGCAATTAGGAAGGCGTCGTGTGGATTCATAGGTATGAAGGCCCTTTGGGGAGACGTTCGGATCGATAACCCTTTTCGGTGATTGCGAGGCACTCGGCTGCGCTCGGCGGCAGTGTGACCCTTACGGTTGTTATGCCATCCGCTCTCGGGAAAGAAGAAAAAGATCCGATAACGTTTACGAATTCTTCATCTTACGGTGGCTGAAACCCTCCATTCTCGACCGGTGCTTCAATAAACCCTTTCCATTCACCGGTCGAGGTTCTTATAAGGAACGTTGTGTTCTAGGATTTCGGATATGTACGGATGCAGGCGCGGGCTTTCTTTGTCCCTCATCCTGGAGGTATCAGGGCATTGGCCACAAATGCATCTTACAAGTGACACCTCGTAGGAGTCTGTCTCCATTGGTATCGATCCGCATTTCTGGCGGTCCTTCGTCGTTGCTAGCGACAACCAACCATTGTGCCTGGCTCCCGTGGGCTCATTTCGGCATGATTGTTCCAGTTGTTTCCGGATCGGGGCCTCGGTTGACTCTTCACTCTCGTCATCATCATCATCATCGCTGTCATCGGAATCTTCTTCCCATACTACGGGATTTCGGGTGAGAGGAACGCCGATCAAACCCGTTGGGGAATATGGGTGCGTGCGGCCGCAAATTGTCATATGTTCCCATTCCGGAAGTGGCAATTGTGACTCGGCTTCTCCTCCCGAAATTGCGGGGGAAGAGTGAGAGGGTGGCACGTATTTGACACCGAGGTAGGATATAGAAGGAATCCTCCTCTTAGATTCTTCTTGTTCTCGGGATCATATTCGGGCTCTCCCAAAGCCAATTTGCGAAGTGTACTAGCTCCGGATGCTCTTCGGCCTCTTTCTTTGATAAGCCCAGTACGAGCGCCGCCGGAAGCTTTCTTGTTCGATTCTTCTCGATTGTTCTAACCATCTTGTGTAAATGGTCCTCTCATATTTTGAGCGGAACGGCCCAGTTCTTCGGTATCGGCCTTCCCTTCATCAGAAATAGCGGGCCTCGTATTCTTGCAAGGAGTCTACGACATGAGACCAAGATGGGTTGATTCGTTCAATATCCTCAAGGGTGAGGGAATCGGAGTCGGGATCCTCGACGAGGTTGGCCACGGGTATTTGGGGACCTTCATCGGCATCTTCGTGGGCGTGCGAAGATTCTCCGCATTCAATCATATTCACACGATTATGGTTCCTTGGCGGAGGATTTTTGGCGTGTTAGGCCCTTCGGGGCCTTCCAACTTTCCTTGCTCTATTAGCCCCTGGATTGCCTTTTCGAGTGAAGCGGTTGTCGGTCGGATGTCAGTGAGCTTGATGAAAAGCACAATACTTTGTAGTATCCACGGGAGCATTCGGATTTACTGGGTTGGAAATTCTCCAAGGCCGCGGCAAGCCTTCTTTCACAGTCCCTAAAGATGTCATTCGGGGGCATTCCAAAGTTTTCGAGATTTATGACCCGCGATGCAGGCTCATTTGGTTTCTGGGAGCAAAAGGAGTCGTGTTATTACATTCTGTCCCGCATAGTTAATCATCTCTTTGCCTTTAGCGGGAGCGAGGGGCGTGTTTGCGGGAGGAGCCCGATATACGTGGCGGAGTGCGGCGGCCAGGTTGCGATTGTAGGCCTTTTCAAACTTAGGCTGCGAGTTAACCATGGCCCGTAAGTACGAGTATGGGAAGTGGCGAGGAGGCTCTCGAGATGTGGTTTCAAGCATGGTGGAAGATGTCCGGTTGTTCCTCTTCGGAAGGAGGGATGGCCATTTCAGAGTTTCGAGATTCCACCGCTTGTAAAAGTCCCAAACATTCTCATCGGGGCCATTTGCTGCTTTGTTGTTTGTAGGTCAACCCTATTTGTTTCCCATTCCAAGTTGGCCTTATATTTTTACGTGAAGGCATTGGTAATCTGGTCCCATGTAGCCACGGCTTCGGGTTTCAAACGGAAGAACCACTTTAAGGCCTTTGGACTTGAAGGATAGGCGAAATAGTCGGCCAAGCTGGCGATTGGTACATCCTTTGGCTTTCATCGCCAAGGTATATGTGTCCAAATGGGTTTTCGGACATGCGGTCCCATCAAAGAGATCCAGATTAGGCATCACGAATTTGTGGGGCGAGAGGAACAATGGAGTCAGTGCAGTAGGCGGAAGGCGGGCTTCTTGGCGGTCGGTTCGGCGATACGCGCTTTCATTTCCTTGTGTTGTTCCATGAACCGGGCCGGATGAGGGTCTTGTGGCGGAACCATGGCATTCAAGCTAGTGGTGAGCTAGAGAGAGGAGCTACCCTGGAGCGGGCGGGTGGAGAGGAACGGCCGATCCGGGGGCGTAGGTGAAAACGTCACAGGGTGAGTTACCACAGGGGAGCATGAGTAGGAGCACGAGCAAAGGATAGAACCTTGCGGCTTCTTTGTTGATTTTCAGCGGCAAAGTAGGTGGGGGCAGCCCGATGTAGCCGGATAACTTGGATTTCAGTGGGGCAGTAAGTAGGCTTGAGTGCGAGCTGCTTGTCCGGATTGTTGAATTGCATGGCTGCTGTGGTGAAGGTGTGTAACAGGGAGTGCTGCGGTCTGAGTGATTCGGATGACAGGGATGGAGGCTTGGTAACCCATAGAAGTGCGAGTGAGGAATGGATTTGTGTGAGGAGCTTGGTGAACTAGTGCATTACGAGGAGGGCTCTGGCGTGGCCCCGAGAACCAAGTTGTGGCGGCATTCGAGCTGTAGGCACATTCTTTGTGAAGGTCCGGATTGATCGGTTCCGGGCGAGGCGGGATCCCGATTAGGCTGTGGCATTCCGAGATAGCCCCAACCATGAGAAGACATTCCGTGCGATTTTGCCCCCAGCGATTTGTGCCGTCGAGTGCATGGATCCGGTGGTACGTGGTTGGGGAGTGGTGACCCGAAAATCGAGGAGCATGGGTTACGGTAGTGGCACCATAGGAGGTGGGTGGCGGCATCTGGTGTAGTCGGGCGGCGAGAGTGGGGTTGGCATCCTCGTCTTCTTCCACGGTGAAGGTGCCATACGGATTGAGGCGGCGGCCGAGACCGTGACTCTTAATAGCCTCCATAAGGCAATTTGTTTATTTGTGCTTCTGTCGTAACCTCATACGTTACGCTAGCGATTCCACTTTGTTGCTGTGCGAGGGGTCCGGGAGGCGGAGTGACGTTATCCCCATCATTACCGGGCGATGCGGACATTACGAAACCCGGAGTCGGAACAAACGGTGAAGGCGACGATGCGCTTGACTCTTCCCAGCGATCAAACGGTGACCGGTGCCGAAACCAAGCTTTGTGCGGAGGCTGCGGGGGAAAGGACATGAAGGTTCGAGATGTGCAGGAATGGAAGGAGGGTAGGTGTTTGGGCTTTTGGCTCATGCAACATGCGATTATTTGTTCACGTTTACTTAAAACATGTTTTATTAACCTAATCGGTTGGAAAAGATTGCTCTTCTTTTCGCAAACTACTGCGATTCTGGATCGGTGGGCCCCGTCACTACGTCTATAAGCCCCTCGTATTCCACATGTATTTCGACCTCCCGGGGTGGACGGCCCGGGCGAGGGTCCTATAGGGCAAGCGGGTCCCACCGACCGAAAGAAAAACGATCCTAAAAGTCGGCGGGTAATCGAGTCTTAACGAGCATTCGATGTAAATTACGGACAAAGGCGGCGTCAAAAGTCAAGATCATGTCAGGGCTCGACGAAAAGTCGGCATGATTTGGGTGATAAATGTCTACGATTGATCTTGACTTGTCGTCGGTTAAGCCGTAATTAGGCATGGAATATTCATTAATCCTTGATGACTCGGTGTCAATCTTTGGGAGTCGGTGTATAATTTGTGCCGATCGAGCCGAAGTCAAGGCGCCGGTCAATATCTTGGTCAAAGTCTGCGGCGGAAAACCGGCGAGAACTTCGGCGATAAGGGTCCCGAAAGATATTGAGTCGGTATGCCGACAAAGGCTTGAAAGGAAAGGTCTATACACGGACGGGGCATGACACGGACCGGACTAAAAACCAACCGGGTCTCGGACAAAGTGTGTCACGGACAAGTGCGTAGTCGACACGAGGCTCCATGGGATGTTTGGGTAGTCTGTGCTCATCAGAGGCGTAATAAGACCAAACGGACCGCGACAAGGATTTCCCGGGTTAAGGACGTAGTGTGCAGTGTACGGTCACGTGCGCGTAGTGTGCAAGCAGTCTATATTCTTTTTCTGAGTAAAATAGAGATTTTTTTTTTATGTGTCTTAAAAGTATGATGCATGATTTTTTTTTTGGAAATTTTCTTCTTCTTTTTTTTTTTTGAAAATCTTTTTTTTTTGAATTTTTTTTTGAAATTTAATGAGCACATAAGCACGAAAATTCCGAGGTTAGGGACATTATTCCGACAGTCAAAATTTTGACTTTCTCAGGCGGCCAAAACAACATGAAAAGCGTGCAAAAATCAACACACACATAAAAATGATTTTCAAAGCCGGGACGGAAGCTTGACCCTCAAAAGCTTTTTTTTGAAAACGGTGATACCGGTACGTGGGATTGTTAGACCACAATTTATCCCCGACTCGTGTTAGGAGGCGATAACGGGAAATTTAGTGGTTTCCACCAATATACCAAATACCATTTATTTTAAAAAAAAAGCTTAGTCCCCAGCGGAGTCGCCACTGTGATGATGTGTGATTGTGTCGAAAATTTTTCCATTTTTGTTTGAAAAAATCAACGAAACGGAGTCGCCACGCCATTTTAATTTTGAGGGCCAAAACTTTGAAAAAAGCCCGAGATCAGAGATTTAGGTTCGGAGGTCATGTTACACGCCGGGAAGGACGTTAGTGTGCACCCGGAATGCCTCGTAAAACGAGTCTTCCAAGCTGAAAATCATTTGTGTGTGTGTGTGTGTGTGTGTTTTGGCCAAAATACTTTGAAACTCAGAAAAGTAAAAATAGGGATATCTTTTCAAGACTTTAAACTGATCCCATGATTTTTTGGGGGATTTTTGGATTGAGATTTGGTACTCAAAAGACCTTTTGAAGTTGAGAGCCATTTCTGCCAGAATGAAAAAGGCAGTGGACCTTTGATTTTGAAATGTATTCAAGGGTCTTAAAACTTCATAATCTGGATAAACTCAGAGAATGAAAATTGTTCTAGACACCTTAAATAAGACTTGTGCGAAGGAATTTTCCATTTTGGAGAAGATTTGAGGGGTCAAAACCTTCTGGAAACCTCAGATATGAGATCTGGATTCCCAGAAGCTGATGAACTAGCCTCTGAAATAAAATTTGAAAAGAGGAGTTTTACTCACCCAAAAAATAAAGTAAAAATATGTCTGGAAATCTCTGGATGTTGGCTACAAAAAGTGTTTTGTAGTCAACACCAAATTCCAAGTTCATCTGTGTCCAAAAATTAAGACAATGGACTGAGGTCTGGGAAAATTGCTACTGGACAGCAACTTCCCAAGAAGGAGAATATGATTTTAAAGGGGGGTTTTGCATCCATGCTTGTCCCCATTTCCCTAGGTTTTGGTTAGTGATCACTAGACATTTTAGTGGTGAATCAACTATACCAAACCATCCTTGGGGTACATTAGGACTAAGCATTTCATTTGCTTGGGAAGGGGATTTTTATCCTTTGAAAATGAGATTTTATGCTTGAAAATGGTTTTTAGGGTTTTGAAAATGAGTTTTCTTTGCAAGAAAGTAAGAGAAATTGAAAATAATGTTGATCTTTGTAGAAGATCATCCATGGAGATGGTCTTCCATGGTGATCTTCTTAGATCTAGAGCAAGAAGATGAAGGAACTACATTTTGTAGTTTGAAGATGCATGCATGGATGAGATTTAGGGTTAGGAGAAGGAGGGTTTACCAATCTTCCTTGTGTTCTTGAGTGTTTGGCTTGAGTGTATGAGTGTTTAGGGCTTTAGTATGAGAGTGAGTGGATGAGTATGAATTGGGAAAGATTGGAGAGAAAATGGTGACAATTCAAGTGAATTCTCACTGTTTTCTCTCTATATTTCGCCAGAGGTTCGGTGCAAAATGTGTTGTGGCTCTTTATTTTTGTGGTGGAGGGCTCAATTTATAGCCCTCCTGACTTTACAAAGTCATCCGCGCGGATTGGTCTGCTTGGCGTGCACTGTTCATTAAATGCAGCTCCAGCTTTGGACACAAGGAATAAAATTCAAAAATCTCAGCAGAAAATGTTTTTCAACTTGCTGTTTCGGGATTTTCTTAATTCTTTTGCTTTTTGAGATTCCTTGGAAGGTTTAACTCTAAATAGCAATGCCCATTTTACCCTTACTTTGTTAGAAAAGTTAGGATTGTTAGGAATGTTAGTAATTATTATGACTTTCGTTAATTTTCTAACGAAAATTCTAACAAGCTCAAATTGGAGCACTTACACATGGCATTCCCAAAGTAACTCCCATTCCGGCCAAATCAAAAGAAAAGAGGAAGAGAAAAGCTCCAACATCCAAGCTATCTGCTCAAGTTGCAAAGAGGAGGTCTTCCAACCGCATTAGGTCAATCAAGTCCAAGGCAACTTTAAATACAACCTCTGATCCGATTGAAGTCTCAGAAAGCTCCCTAGATGTGTCCTCACCCCATGTGAGTGACGAGAACTTTGATGCCAACAAAGAGAATGAACCTTCTGTGGACTCTTTTGATGCTTGGGTGGATGCTGAAGAGGAAGAAACTCTCTCTGATTTTCATAAGAAGAAGGGCAAGGGCAAAGCTTCTTTGAGTGCTACCAAAGGTGCTACCAAGAAGAAGATATCATCTGAGGTAACACCTGCCCCCTCCTCTGTTCCTACTCATTCCTCTAGTGGTAATTCTAGTGATGAGATTATTCGAAATGAAGAGGATAAGGCTTTTCCAAAACCTTTTCTTACTCTGGAATTTTATAAGAAAATATGGAATTTTGGTTGAATAATTTGAGTAAGAGGTTGTTAAAATAAAAGCACATTGATGAGGGTCAGTTAGAAAAGGAAGGAATGGTTCAATTTTTGAAGGACAAAAATTTTCTTAAGGCTAATAATCATGCATCTGTGTTTGTTGAAAGTGTGGTGAGAAATTTCTTTGCTAACCTACATGCTCATTTGGATGATGAAGGTTCTGAAAAATTTGGGAAGGTATTTGTTAGGGGAAAAGTTTATTCATTTACTCCAGCCCTAATTAACAAGGTTTTAGGCCTCCCAAATTTAGATGATGAGAGCATTAGGGTTAATAGGGATAAAATGGTAAAATTGCTCACTCACAACAAACTGCAGTCTTGGCCTTTAAAGGAGAAACTTCATGCTTCTAGGCTTACTTCTCTATATTTTGTGCTTCACAAATTATGCATCTTCAATTGGCTTCCTACAACTAATGAACCTATTGTGACATTGGAGCATGCGAATGTGTTGTACAGATTGGGTAAGAACTTAAGGATTAACTTTGGAAGATTAGTGTTCAAACACTTAGCTTCATGGGGTAGAAAGAAAGAAGTGAACATTAGCTTTTTCCCCTATCCTTCTCTAATTTTCAAAGTTTTAGTATTTCAATCCTTGCCCATTGAAGCCTCTGATGTTTTCACCATTGAACCTGAGTATTATACCATTGATCAACAACTGAAAAAGGGTAAAAGGTATACAAAAGATCTTCCTTGGAACAAATCTGATGAAACAGCCCCTGTTCTTCCCAGTGCTATCTCACGTGATATCCCAAGTGCTTCCTCAGGTGCTGCCCCTAATACGTTTGCAGGAACTGATGCTGCAAGTATTCTGAACAACATGATAAATCTACTGGGCAACTCTGGTCCATCAATCCCAAAGGCTATAGTGATTAACTTCTTGCACAAACAGTCAAGTGCAATGGGAGAACTTGCTGAGGGATGGGCTAAGCTAAAGCAGGTTACTGATGCTTTCATTGATGAAATTTCTTCCCAAACAGGGGGAGGGTCTGTTGCTGCTGCAACTACTGGAGCTGGTGCTACTGCAGGTGCTACCATCAGTGCTGGCTCAAGTGATGGTGGAAGTGATAGGGAAGGAGATCAGGAGGAAGATGAAGAAGAAGAGGAGTTTGAAAAAGAAAAAAACTAAAATCTGAAGGTTTTTAACCTGAAGATTGATGTTGCCACTATCTTGTGAGTGGCTGGTTTTGTGGTGGTCCTAAAACAATTTCTTTTATTTTGGTGATGTGATGTGGTTCCCTAAACAATTTACTTTTATTTTGTTTATGTTGATTGCTAAACACTTTAGTTGGTTTGTTTAAAACTTTAACTGCTAGGATGTTTTGCTAGTTTTGGATGATATTTTGCTACAATGGTTTATGGTTTTTATGTTAACTTAGTTTATTTCGAAAACTTTTTAAAGTTTGAAATAAATTAGTTTATTATGATAAATCATTGTTTAGGGTTAACTCCTTAATTAAGGGGGAGTTAATTTTCTTGGAGATATTATATTGTGTTTCTATGCTCTGTATATTTGTTTATAGACTAACCTTGCAGGAGAGCAGTACATTAGGTTTGGAAAGAAATATCCAACTAAGGGGGAGATTGTTAGTGTAAACTGCAGGTGACATCGTAGATGATTTCCCAAATTCCAGGTGATATCGCAGATGATTTCCTAAACTGAAATTTATATAGTTGTATATTTCTTGTTTATTATTTAATGGACTAATGTGCTAATATAATCTGTATATTCTATGGTTTATGTTTATATTTCAGAGTGCAATAGCATCAAAGAAGGAGCTAGACACGTGTGGAATTTGGAAGGAATTGATTTATGCATTTTATGCATAAAACCGTAACTTTGGCAACAACATTAAAAACATGTGGAGACTTGGTCAAGGAGTTGTTGCTGAGTCATAGAAGAGTACAAGGTTGATAAAGCTTAGGAGTACAAGGCGTGGAAGCTTGACTTGAGGATTAATCAACTCGGTTGCTACAATTTAGGAAGTGGGAGCTAAAATTGAGGAACAATCTCAACCACTCTCCCTACACTTTCTCAACGTGCATATACAGCCCCAAGGCTGTTAATTGAGTAGCCTTCAAGTATTTGAAGACTATAAAAAAGCTTGGAAGGTTTCATTTGAAGATATGTCAATTTACACCAACACATTCACACCTTCGAAAGCTTAGAGATAGAGTTCTTTGTTTGGTTCTTTTAATTCTTCCTCCCTTGTAATTTCGCACTTGATTACATTGGTATCAAGTTGTGTGAAGGCTAGGATAGGATTCCGTTCTTTATCTCTTGTTCCATAGAGCTCAAAATTGTTATAGCTATAGGGAACATCTTCGGCTTTGTAAATTCATTTATAGTGATTATAAAGTATTGCCTAAGAGGCACTCTCAAGGTATATTTATATAACTTGAGAAAAACAATTTTGGTGTTTTTATTCCGCTGCAAACTCTTTTAAAAAAATTATTTTATTTTTCGAAGTGTGTGTGTGCTATCCCAAGTGCTATCGTTGGTGCTGTTATCACCTTGGATATCACTTGTGATTCTGGCCGTGACAATTTCAGGTTAATTTAGCCCACCCATTGCTCACACTTTTGTATACTAATTTGGTTTTCTCATGATAGCAATAGAGGGAATCTCTTACTGCATTCATGAACTCAGGCGCCATTTTCTGGAAAAGAAACGGTAAAATGACTCAAACCCCTAGTACGTTTGGAAACACATCTTCTCTGATGAATACTTCGTCGGAGATGACTGCTACACCTAAAAAGGAAGAAAAACTAACGCTAAAATCACTTAGAACAGAGGAGTTGAGGAAAAATACCTGGACTTGAGTGATTGAACGGATGAAATATATCGAAGATAGCCGAAATTGTAGTCGGAAATGAAGAACACGCTAGCCGGAAACCGCCTTAAGGAAGCTCTCAAACTCTCTCAATTGCCTTGAACACGAAAAGAGTATGAAAAATGAAGGGTTTTAGATTTTATACTTGGATCCGATTGTGTTATTCGCGACTTATAACCGGGTTGCAGCTGGCCCACTCGGCATACACGCCAACATTAAATGGAGGCGCACCTTCCCATGGCGAATGTCAGCCTCGTTTCCCGCTGCATAATGATGAAAAGATATGAGGACGCCTTTTCAAAATTCAAAACACTCTGAAGTTGGCGCCATCTGTTCCCCACGTAGTCCACCCTCACAGCGCCTCCTGGTATTCCGCTCCACTCTGTTTACTTGATCATGGTCTAATAACCAACCGAGCGCGCATCGATATTTATGCCTCCTACTCTCCCCTTACTCAAGTAGAAAGCAGAAGGCCACTGAACGGAATAACCCAAGTCTTGCTCGGTCATACCACATGGGGCCCAAAACCCCATTCATATAGAGTGCGATCTCGTCTCCTTCCAATCTATGCCATACAAACTTGTGATAAGTTAAGCCCATTTCCCCAACTCTTAGCTCATCGGATTAGCTGAACACGAGTTTGGCCCATAGTAGGAGCCTTTGCATCTATCTCAGTTTAGGACTTGGAGGCCCAAAGGAACCTTATTCTTCGTGCAAAGTCGAGCAGGAATCTGTTCAGCCAAGCAGGAGTCCACTCGAACAGTCCTATTACAACAAGGATTCTAGTCCTTTTCATGATCTAATCTTAATCGAGATTTATTTTCCTGATTCAATGCAACTAGGAAATTCCTATTCTTCAGAACTACTCCACTGCCTACCTATAAATAAGATATCATAACTCCAAAATCAGGTATATTCTATTATCTAATCTTTTTCTCTTATTCTTTTCTTATTCTTAAACCTATTTTTACTCTCGCATCGGAGGGCTTCGCTAGTGAAGCCCTGAATTAGTTTATTGTTTGGTCATATATTGCAGACTTATTTAAGGCAAATATAGATATTCGATCCGTTGACCCGAATACAATTTTTCCTCGATCAATACAATTATATTTTGGCTCCACATTAATACTCCCTCCTTCCCACTCGAAGTGTCCCAACTTTTCTTTTTGGGTGTCCCATTTAAAATGTCCTAACCCAAAAAAGGAAAGTTTTTCATTATTTTTATACTCTTCCTACCCCACTCAATCAATCCTAACCCAACTCATTATACTAATTAATCCATCCCATTAACTTATTTAATCCAACCCAACTAATTACCCAACCCAACTAAAAAACCCTAACCCCCTCTCTTCTCTCCTCTCTCCTCTAACCCCACTCACCCATTTTATCAACAACGGCCAAGAACCCTAAATCCCAAATTTTCATCTCTCTGTTGCCATGGACGCACCTTCACCACAAAATCCTTCTCCCACCTCCATCGATTCATTCTCTCATTCGAACCTTCCTCATATTTTTGATCCACCTTCGATTCATGGTAGTGAATCAGAAGATTTGGCCAACAATTATCTGTTGCCTTCGCCATCGATTGACCGAAATGAGGCATATTGTGTAGATTTGTGGTCATCGGAGGCGATATGGACGACAGATAGTGAGCCATCCATTTTATGGAACATCGTTGTTGGTGCAATAGATTTGGGGTTTTCAGAAGAAGTTAACATGGAAGATGACTCTTTTGAGGTTTTTATGAAGGAATACGATGAGCATATGGAAGAGTTTGCTGCAATTTACGAAATTGCTATGGCAAACCCTAACCTTTCGGTAGTTCCTTTCAACCCTCCGGCAGCTCATCATTTTAACCCTCCGGCAGTTCGTATGAACCCTAAATCAGATGAGCCAACTGATCATTTGCAGAAGTTAATGGAGTTGTACCTTCCTTGGTTATCTAAACCTGCTCCAAAATGTCCAGAAAGTTCTGCAGAAACTGAAGGCAGTGAGGTTATGTTTTTCTTTGCCTGTTTTCTTTGACTTTCTTAATCATGAAATTGAAATCTGAGATTTTGATACATCTTGGTTTTGCTTTGTGGTCCATTTTTAAATAAGAACAAAATTTGCCTTGCTCTTGCTCTTTGTCTACTCTATGATGATGAAATCTGAGAGTGTTGTGGTCCATTTTTAAATAAGAACAGAATTTGCCTTGCTCTTGCTCTTTGTCTACTCTATGATGATGAAATCTGAGAGTGTGTGATTACTACATGGTGGTACCTTGGTTTTAAATTGGTGAAATGATGCATAAAGAAGCTAAATAAAAAGAGTTTCTTTCAATTACAAATACTAAAGTCTATGATGAGCTTTCTTTACTTTAAAAGCAATGAGACTTTACAAAAGGGGGGTTCCCTATGATGAACAAAAGCTAATTCTGAAAATTATCCCACTTAACCAAAAAGTCCAAAAGTTGGTTGATGATTTTCTTCACTTTTGACTCAAATAAGAAGATGTTCTTCTAATTGTGTCATTATGCCTTCAAAACCATGTCCTTCCCTAATTTGTTCCAAGTAATCCACACATTCTCTTACTAGTGCTAATTCCACCGTCAAGTTTCTTCTGAGTTTTCCCTCTTTTTCCAATCTACCCTTCCCCAAGTGTCCCAATTTGAAGTTGTTGTGGCCTCTTGCTCTCATAATGGATATCGTAAAAATTTTCAATGAAAGGAATAATTTGTTGAGTTTCTTGTCTTCTAATTTCACATAGGCCACCAAGACTGCCTTCACAAGGTCATCAACACTTTTTGATGAACTTTCTGTTTTAATTGCATCCAATGAAGCAAACCATCCTAGATCATTAATGTTTGTGTCAGGAGAGTTAGGTGGTTGAAATTGAAGTTGAATGTCAAAACCATCTGCTGATGCAACTGCTCTAAACTCTGGATCATTATTCTTGATATGTGGTTTTGCATTATCCCACTGAATGAAGATCTTTTTACTTGCAATTGAAGGCCACTTTGCCTTGATTGAAGGAATGACCTTATATAATGCACATTAACACAATTCATGAAAGGAAAACAAGTTGAATAATGAAAAGATAAATATTTTTTTTTCAGAAAACTTACATTGTTGATCAGCATTTGCTTTGTCACTGCCTTGTTGATTGATTTTATAGGCTTGGTAACTAGTGTACCAGCTGCCCTATTCCTACTACTTCTTTTTACTGGCCCTGTTTGGTAAAGGGCCACTTTCCTATTTTTCCATCAAATAACAACTCCTCATTACTACCATAAATTGGCCTAGATACACAACAAAAAACATGACTTTAATGATGTATCTCTTGCTTTGACATGATCTATAAGGTTCCACTTCACCAGGAAGAATGTATGACCTTGTTTTACATTTTTGCATAAGAAACCACTTCTCATCTGCATGAATGACATTGTCCATATCTTTGAAAGTTGGAGTTCCTTCTTGTACATCAAATTTGAGAGCAGAAAGGCAGAATTTTAGCCTTTGCAGAAAATTAACTGGTGATAAGGAAGGCTTAATAGCATTTGTGTGTGCTCTGATCACACCCTCCTTTTTCCATCTCCCAATTGTGCTTTTACTCACTCCCAAACCTTCACCTAATTTTCTAATTGTACCTCTTTCCTAAAATTTTATGTTTTTCATTTTCTCAACATCTAACTTCACTCTTTTTTGCCTCATGACTCCTTGTTTTTTTTTATGATATGTGGACAGACATACCTCTCTTCCTTTGGTCCCTTGCTTGTATCCAAATTCTGTTGACTGTTCGACTAGTGACACCAAACCTTGCAGCAACTTCTTGGATTTTGCCTTTTGGAAGGTCTCCTTCTTTTAAAGCTTCTATCAACACTTGAGCCATTTTGTTTCTTGCCTGAGTACTCATATTAGCTTTTCTTGTTTGCAGATTGCATGTTGGATTGTTGAAGATAAAAGTGGGACCAGATTTTTTGAAGATGAAAATGGCAGCAGATTATGGAAGATGAAAAGTGAGCAGATTTTTGAAGATGAAAAGTGTCGGGAGATTTTTTTCTATCTATGGTTGTATTTGAAAATTACTCCTTGAATTTGTAATAGTTTAAGAACCACAAGTTTTGGTGGGAAGTTTGAAATTTTCACAAGAATTACCCCTTGAATTAGTCTGATCAAAGAATCAGATGGATAAATGTTAATTTTTAGTTATTGATGTGACTTTTCCTAATTATCCCCTAATTCAATCCCACTATCTATATTTTGCATTATATATATTCATTCCTTAATTTTCGTGCATGAATGATTTTGGGATACTTCGAGTGGGACGGAGGGAGTATTATGTTCTCCTTCTACCTGTGTTGTCCAACGGCTACTTCAAACATGAAGATAGATTTTTTGAAGATGAAAATGGCAGCAGATTATGGAAGATGAAAAGTGGGAGCAGATTTTTGAAGATGTAAAGTGTCAGAAGATTTTTTTGTATCTATGACTGTATTTGAAAATTACTCCTTGAATTTGTAATAGTTTAAGAACCACAAGTTTTAGTGGAAAGTTTGAAATTTTCACAAGGATTACTCCTTGAATTAGTCTGAACAAAGAATTAGATGGATAAATGTTAACTTTTTAGTTATTAATGTTACTTTCCCTAATTATCCCCTAATTCAATCCCACTATCTATATTTTGCATTATATATATCCATTCCTTAATTTTAGTGCATGAATGATTTTGTATTATGTTCTCCTTCTACCTGTGTTGTCCAACGGCTACTTCAAACATGAAGATAGATTATAATTTCATAACCGATTGAAGCCGGTACTCAATCGAGTGGGAAGGAGTGAGTATTCTGTTCTCCTTCTACCTGTGTTGTCCAACGGCTACTTCAAACATGAAGATAGATTATAATTTTATCGACCAGAACATTCACTAAACAAGAACCAAACAAGAACCTGGGAGTTGACACACCAGAAGAAGCAAGAGGATGCTGCAGCTGTACAATCAGTTAGAAATGATGCCAGTAAACACAATTAAACTGCTGGAAAAGACAATGTGTGTAGTTCAATCCTTGGACAATTTTAGAGAAAAAAAAATGGAGAAAATGAAAAGAGCCAAACTCAGCAAACTGCAAAAACATATGATGAGTTCATACTTCCATCAACTTACAGACTGAAATTTCTACAAATTCTTAAAAAAATCGAGACATCATAACACCTTATACAAATTTAGGACAGCATAAGAAAAATGAATCCTAATGAAATAAAATAAACTCTCATTCATCTTTCTGTACCTCTCTGTAGACTGTACACGGAAGATGCAGTCGCAAACTCATAAGAGAACAATATAAATTTTCTCAAACAGACAAAAAAGTGAGAAAAAATTCAAAGTTTCAAAGTGAGATCAGGCGATGATGAATCTTTCCTGATTGGTGGAGGTATAGCTACAAAACTCGCGTTTGAGTTCTGCCTCATATCAAACTCCGGATTAATCTGTCTAAAGCTGCCAGGCCAAAATAGTTGTTGTTCATTGTCCTCCATAAACATTGGTACTCCAAAATAGCTTTGGTCAAACCTTGCTCCGTTTCGAACCCCAAGTATTGACCTTTCAGGTGGGATGAGACTTTGCTGCAGCATTGAACCATGAGCTTCAATACCCAGAGACCGCAATGTGGACCCATGCAGAGGTAAAGATGCCAGGCTGGCATACCTATCAGACAGCATTCCCATTCTCATCGCTCGTTTTGCCAGTGTCCTCTCTCTCTTGTGTGCATTCTGATGGCCTCCCAAAGCTTGTGAGCTGTAAAACTTGCGCCTGCAGTAATTGCAAGAAAAAACTCTCGGGGTCACTCCTGATATGGTATGGGTCCCAGCTTCATTGGCTTGGTCAAGGGGTATTGTGTTCATTTCATGATCATTGGGATTGAACCCTAGAGTTAAGTCGAGAGTTACGGAACCCAAATCAGAGGGAAGATGTGTGGGATTTGTGAGACGGGATGAAGTTGTTGTGCTTTGATTGGAGGGATTTTGAGAGGTTTCTTGAATGGATATGTTCGAGGCTACTTGGCTCCTGATTTCAGACTCATCCTCTGATTCAAAGTTGTTTGGAGACTTCATGTTGGCAGAGCAATCAAATCAAGAGTCACAAAAGGAAGGACAAGCACTCGGTATGGATACCTGCAGGAATCTCGGAAATTGGAGTTCACCTAAATTGCCACCTTGAGTGCAAGGAAAACAGGATTATTTGCTCAATTTTTGCCAAGAAAGAAAAAAAAAAGAGAATGTGAAAAAGATTTATATGTAAAAAAAAACTACAGTACTCCTTCCGTCCCACCCGAAAGGCACAAAATTGGTGTTGCACGAGAATTAAGGAGAGTATAGTTAGTGAGTGGATAGTTATTGTGAGTATGAAAGTGGGTACCACGAATCAATAAGTATTAAAAAGTTTCCATTTTGGGAGTATGCCTTTTTAAATGGGAGAACTTAATTTATGTTGATAAGACATTGCAGGAGACTGACTTCAACAGAGAGCTGGAAAAAGACGTTCCTGAAAAATACTCAGTTTTTCATTCTCAATGGGTTTCTGGCTTGACATTATAAATTAAAAAGATCCAATAGCAACTACTCCATCCGTCCCTAAAGAATTTCTTAACTTTACAAAATTTTATCCCAAATGAATGTCCAAATTTTAAAGAAGTTGCTAGATCATCCATCATCAAATAACAAGTTCTAATTCACACTTACACACATGCAATATGGTGAGATCATCTAGAGCTTTTGTGTAATTATGCTACTAAAAATGCTTAACATTTTTGCAAGGGTCAAAATGAAATTTGGACATACATTTAGGGACGGAGGGAGTAATACTTTTCCAAATCATTTACACATTCTATCTTTT
Source organism: Adenophora triphylla var. japonica (assembly GCA_022495995.1). NCBI lineage: Eukaryota > Viridiplantae > Streptophyta > Magnoliopsida > Asterales > Campanulaceae > Adenophora > Adenophora triphylla. The sequence continues at coordinate 384,243 of JAFEMH010001804.1, read as the reverse complement.
CCAAAATATGTGTTATTTTAAACTGTAACTTTCATACTAAGCTTAAAATTTCCACTGTATTCAAAGTCTACCCTTTGAATGTTGCATAACAACTTAGGATTCATGGGGCCAATTGTCTTAATGATCATTTTGGAAGGGAATAATGTCTTGGGCGTTTGTTATCTACTTTGTGGCCTGTAACTAGGGCAGTAATATGAGCCAAACTACTCAGACTCGACTCGGATTCGGCATGAAAAAAAAAAACTCAGCTCGATTTGAATCTCTTTAAAAAGTGACCCTAGATTCAAGCTCGTTTTCTGAACCTAGCCAAATATGAACATCATGAGCTCTGCTTGATAGGTCCGTGAGCCTCATATAATTCAAAGCTTACTTGAAGCCTCGCCTCACAAGCCTCGACTCGATTCATTGATTTCTAAGAAAAACACGTATATATGGTATCAACTTTTAAGTCAACCATGATATCCAATCATTAATTAATCAATCACATTTAACCTCATTTACTATCCTTTCTTGCAAAATCTCATATCAAGCTTGGGCTCGATATTCCTACATTCGAGCCAAACCTAAAAAAAAAAAAAAAACATGAGCGGAGCTTGAGCCTGTTTTTTGTATGATTTTCAATTGAGCCCGAGCAGAGCTCTAACAAAACATAACCAAGCAAGCATGATAATGTACTACTCGGCTTGGCCCGATTCACATTCACACTTCGAATCAATCCACAACAAGCAAAGTCAATACTCCCTCCGTCCCGTCTGACTTAGGACGTTTTGCCATTTTGGGCGTCCCACCCGACTTAGGACGGCCCAAAATGGAAATTTTATATTACTTTTATATAAAATGGGACCCACTTGTCATACTCACAACAATAATCCCATCACTATTTATCCCACTCATTCTCTCTCCTATTTAATTTTTCACACTCACAACACATCCTCCACTCATTCTCTCTCCTAATATTATAATAGTATTCCTTAATCTCCGTGTCGGGAGTGAATGTCCTAAGTCGGACGGGACGGAGGGAGTACTCCTCAGGCCACATTGATCATCTAGTAAGTAGCCTAGAATGGTCTAAAATTATTCACTGAACAGTACATATAAGAATTTCCATTGACAAAACAGACAATGGACTAAAAGGATTAGACATGTAGAAATCACATGATTGTTGGATTAAAGGATTTCTCAATCCAGAAAGAACGGTCTAGACCAGTTTGGGAAATCAAGACTATAGTCTATTACTATCTCCGACAGACAAGATCTTGACCAGTATTTGGATAAAGGAACCAACCTTTTTAGGTGGTCTGCGAGCGGCTGCGTGAAAGTTGTCAAAAAATAAAAAATAAGTAATTAATAAATAAAACACAAGATTTCCTTGTTAACTAAGTCAAAATCCCCACATAACGGTTTTGAGAAAGAAGAATTTAAAGAGCGCGACGGCTACTATGGTACCCGCAGGAATTTTCCTAGCCGTCACATCCTAGGCCTCAACCCTGGACAGGCCCGCAGGGGCAGAGAACATGTCACCATCCTTGGCTCTTTCAAGAGGCTCCATTCTATGATTTTTCATGTCTACAACTCAATTCATATGATTACTAGATGGGAAAATATTGATTTGACTCGTCATTTGTTATATTTCAGCTCAAGTTATGCCCATCCGTTAAGAGGAAAAGAACTAAAAAGGGAAAAAAAAAAAATCCCCGGAGATATTCTTAGAAAAGAAAGAATACTTTTAGTCTACTAAGCATGAGCCGAGGTCCTCTCAAGGAAAATCTCCAATTACATACTATGATGACCCGTTATACAAATGTCAGATTGTTGCTCCCATGACTGCAATTGCATTAGGAGGAGCGAGTCATGGCACCCTAAAGTAGGTTGATTAGATAACTGACCCAATTTTAACATAAACTCATGCTCATCAAACCATGGCTCACTGTCAATAATCAATATAACTCTTTTGTTCCACAATCTCCTTCTGAAAGTTTCTTTCTTTTCGAGACTCTCTACTAAAAATAGTTATTCAATCTTCCCGAGATCTTCCATTAGCTCATATTCTCACCAACATTTTTCAATAGACTCTCTCTCTCTCTCTCTCTCTCTCTATATATATATATATATATATATATATATATATATATATATATATATATATATATATATATATATATATATATATATATATATACACACACACACATAATACTCTCTCTGTCCCTAAATGAATGTCAATTTCTAAGAAATTTTTGTCCCAAAATGAGTGTCCTTTCTGAAAAAAACGGTCCCAACCTATTTTTTACCAAATTTTTTCACCAATCATTTTATATTTGCAAAACTAAATGTTAAGAAAGTCGATAACAAGAATATTTATACATCTTTGCCATTTAATTGTATAAAAAGTAAATATTTTCACAAAGTCCCCTAATTTGGACATTCATTTAGGCACCCAGGGGGGTGTAAGAAATTGATAAGGTCGAGCAATTTCAGGCAGATCAGCATATAGCTGGCTTCATCTGATGTAGAGATACAAAGACAGACATCAAAGCATTACATTCCAAGTATCCTCCAAAGCCTAATGCTTTAGGCACAAAAGTTTGCTAACAAAGTTCTTGGTGGCATTCATTGCTAATTTGCTATCAAGATATGGGTGGCAAATATTGAATCACTATCAATTCAGTGGGCCTGGCAATTAAGTGATTAAACACCAATTAGTGATTTTACATCAATAACGATGTAATGACCGAAATTTCATAACTAATGGTATTTGCGGAAAAAATCAATTCCAAGTTTTGGTATTTGAATTGGAAAAACAAAATGAATCCCGCTAAACAAAAATTACTCTTGCAATTCCAATGTCATATAGTAAACTCCCATCAACAAATGAAATTAACACTTGAAAAGCATAATGAGCATAAATTATCAATAATGGTGAACCAAAAAATTACCCATAAAGAAAAAATCATTAAAACCACGACATTAAGACACTTGAAACAAATCTTAAAGAAAAATCAACAATTATAAGAAGATCTATGCTACAACTTACAATTTTTTGTGCTATCCAATCTTAGCTGCATCGTGACAAGCTATCTACTCTACATTAAGGGCTTGCACATACACCCATTTTGTTTAATATAGTGACACAAACACATTCAAACCATGATATTCATGTTCTCCTCCAAATCAAGAAGTAAAAATCTTGAACTTGTTAGAGCAAAAACCTCTATCAACAAAGATATAAACTAGCAAAGCACAAGGAGCATAAAACATCAACAATTTAAAACCAAAATAGCAAATAAACAAATAATCATAAGAGACCCATAGTTCATATTACCTCCCAAAATAAATGATCAATTTTTTTAAAAAAATAAAATTAAAAAAAAAACGCTCTAGATCAAGAGCGAAATTGTAAAATTTTAAACATTTATTTTGGGACGGGGAGGGGGGGGGGGGAGTACTAAGCAGCTCATAACATAAACTGAGAAAACATCAACTAATATAACAAGATCTCTACATAAATAAAACAACTCAACTCAATTCATGCCAATCCAATAAATCAAGAAAATAGATAGTAGAAAAGGGAAAAAGAGAAGATACCCACTAACTGTAGTAGCTGTTATAGGCTGTTGACTATGAGCAGCTGAGAGCGGTCGTGTGAGAAATTGAAGATGAAATATGATTGGGGAAGAAGAGACAGAGGACAAGGGTTGGAGAAAGGGGATGGTTATCTTGTTTTTGCCAAATATGGTGAGGCTGAGTCTGAAACCGACCTGCCCTTGCTTGGTAGATATCAAAATTTTAATTGGGATAAGATTGTAAGAGCATCCACAGTAGCAGTGGTGAACGAAATTCGTCACACTCTCGAACGAAAAGGGTCCCGTAAACGAAATTTTGTTTTATGAAATTTTGCTGACACGTCTTCAAAATTTAATCGGAATTGGCTAATTGATGGTTTTTAACCGGTCAATTAATCGGTTAAAACCGCTAATCGATTTAACCATAACCGACTTAATCGAAACCGGTGGTTAACCGGTTCGGTTAAGGTTAGAGAATTTTCAAACCCGCTAACCGATGGTTATAACCGTCGGTTATTTAACCAGTTATAACCGTTTAAATAACCGGCGGTTATAACCGGATTAACCGGTCGAATTCAACGTTTTCAGTTAGTTTTTCAGAATTTTAGTTAGTTTTTTAGAATTTCAGTCTGTTTTTTAATGTTTTCAGTTAGTTTTTCAGAATTTCAGTTAGTTTTTTGAAATTCCAGTCAGTTTTTAAAGGTTTTCAGTTAATTTTTTAACAAAGGTTAACAGAAACTGTAAAAAATTCCGTTAAAAGGACTAATCTGAAAGAGAAAAAAAGGCTTTAGTTAACCGTTCTAACCGGATTAACCGTGTTAACCGGTTATAACCGTTAACCGGATAACCGTAACCGTTAGTACACGGTTAAATGTTAGGTTACGGTTAAGCTTTAACGATTTTTTTAACCGGCGGTTATAACCGTTTGGACACGTCTAATTTTGCTCACATCAGCTTATATTTTATAGTCACGTCAGCTTATATTCTATAGTGGTGAACGAATTTTTCGTTCACAGATATATTTTTTAATAGAAATTTGATATAATAAAATAATAATATGCATTAATAAATACTCCCTCCGTCCCGCTAGAAGTGTCACTTTTTACCCAAAATGGCGTCCCGTTTGAAGCGTCACCTTTCCTAAAAAGGAAATGTTTTATTAATATTCTATTATCACATCCACTATTCCCTCCACTAATTTTCTCTCATCTATACTCACAACACTTTTTAAATTCACTATTTTCTCCACTAATTCTCTCTCCTATTTTCAAATTACACTCACAACATTTTTTCTTCCCACCTATTTCCTTAATTTGCGTGTCGGGCTAAAAATGGTGACGCTTCTGCCGGGACGGAGGGAGCATTATTTTTTATTAACATCATTAACAATAAATATAATTAATTTTTTTATTATTTTACTTAATTGTACAATTTTAAAAAATTAAACACTCATAAATAAACGTTAAATTACGATAATTTAAAACATTACACTCATGAAAATTAAAAAAGTAAAATACAACACACAAACGAACGAACAAAAAGTAGCGCTCATAAATAAAATGGTGCAAATGATCTCAAGGATTGTTCTTTACATATATATATGCTGAATTAGGTCTGCTTTGAGAGCCAAGTGTGTAGATTTGCTTTGAATTTTCCGCTTGCGCGCCATGTATTCTTCGATGCTATTCCCAACATGTGAATTTTCTCTTGTATACGTGAATGTATCGTCTTGCGTAATTCGGGTGGATTTATTTTTATTTTTGTTTGTCGGCCCAAAATTCACTCGCATCATCATAGTTTCTATATCGATCACGTTCATCTTCAACTATCATATTATGCAATATGATACAAGTTGTCATTATTTTACCAAGAATCACCTCGCTCCAAGCGAGTGACGGTTTACGAAGTATTGCAAAGCGAGCTTGAAGTACCCCAAACGCACGCTATACGTCTTTTCTGCATGTCTTCTGCACTTTTGCAAACAATTTGTCCTTTTCTTCTATAGGCCGGGGGATTAAATTGATGAATGTTGCATATTGTGGATAAATTTCATCGGTGAGATAATATCCCATGTCGTATTGATTGTTGTTCACTTGGAAGGTAACTTGTGGTGCCACACCATTTAAAACATCAACAAACATCGGAGAGCGGTGAAGGATGTTGATGTCATTGAGTGAGCCTGGAATACCGAAGAAAGAATGCCAAATCCATTGATAAAGTTCGTTTACCAATTTCTGATGGCCTTTGTTGCTGCGCCGTATCGTACTTAGCCTTGACAGTAGCCCATAACTTTTCATACTTTTAGTTAGTGTCTACTATTGCATCAGTGCTTGTATTCATGTAGGAACTAATGAGAGCTTCATCTTCTTTGTATCTCCATGCAATGTTGGCTCCTTTTTTTTTTGTTGCACCTCCTTGCCGACTTGTGGGTACCGCCTCTTCTTCTTCATCACTTTCTTCTTGCGTCTCTAGAAAAATTCGTTGTTCTGTGACTCTCGAGTAAAACTTTGGTAGTTAGGTGCAAAGCCGAAAGATGATCGGGTGTTTAGTGGAGAATTAAAATCTTGGGGTGGGCTTTGGTTGAAGTTTAGATGATTTGAGTTGTTGGGATAATTTTGAAAATTGCGTTTCTGATAATTTTGTACGAAATTGAGATCGTTAGCCAGCATTTGCTCGAATCAAGCATGATCAGGATTTCTTCCGGAATTATGAGAACTATTCCCGTAATTACTCATAATAAAAAAAATCTTGATTTTTTTGCTAATTATAGAGAAAGGAAGTATGGAAGAAGAGATGTACATAATCTAGCAATCTTGAGCTCTATTTATGGTGGAAAAAATTAATGCTTTTGAAATTTTGACCTAAACGATGTCGTTTGACGCAATAGAAAATTTAAATATATAAAAAATTAAAATTTTATCAAACATATACAATAATAAAATATTAGAATCATTTTTAAATATGAAAATATATAAATTATGTCAAATATTATAAAATTAGACTCTATTTATAGAGAAAAATAAATTATTAACATTTTCAATATTTTTATTTCAATAATATAATTTCAAAAATGTCAAAATTACAAAATACACATATAGTTCGGATCAATTTTCGTTCACGAATTTCTTCATAAAATGAACAAAAATTTTCGTTCATGATCATAAACGAATATTTAGCCACCATTAATTGGCATGAACCAAAATTGATTCATGTGTGAGTGATGTGGTAAACTGTGATTTTCAAATTTTGGTTCACCACTAAGGCACAAATCGTGGTCTAAGAGAAAGAGAGACGGTGACTGTGAGTGTTACTGCACGTGTATACTTTGGGATGTATGTGTGTGTGTGCGCGCGCGTGTGATGCGGTAAATCGTGATTTTCAAATTTTGAACTCAATTTTTTTTTCTTAATCTAAAACACTTTTTTATCGGAGGATGATGTAAACAATTAATGTTTGAAATTAGCGTATTAACTAGTTGTAACCGTCGATACTCGATCAGGCATAATAAAACTAATTAATTATAAAACTTCTTTGTTTCAAAATGAATGGTCATTTTGAATTTAAGAATCATTTTATAAATGTTGATTTTTAATAGAAAAAATTATAAATATTTTTGTTGTTTATTTTCAAAATTTTAGTTTCACAAAATTATGCCAAAATCTTAGGAAAAACTTTTCCTGGCACTTAGAAAATACATGTTTTGTTTTCTCCGTTTGTGCCAGTGTTAGTTTAATAAAGTGCATGTGTAACAAAGTGTCAGTGTAAAAAAGTGCCAGTACCAGTTTAACAAAGTGTCAATGTAAACAAAGTGTCAATGTGTTGGTCCCAAAGGTGGCAACAAGGGTGAAAAACAGCTAGAGGGGGGTGAATAGCTGTTTTAAATTTTTTGCCCTCTTTTAAAAACTAGACCTCTAAGCTTACAAAATCGCTTGCAGTTGATAATAAACTGCAAGTAGAGATGTAAAATGCACAGCGAAATATTTGAAGATACAAAGCGGTTTTGAGGTGCGGTTTTGCAATGCGGTTTTAAGTGCAGTTGTAAAACAGAAAGTGAGGTTTGACAATGGTAACTCCAAACACAATTCACAATAATGGATAACTATAATTAAGATCAAACAGAGAAAAATTAGATAATTAATAATCACAAGAAATAATAAATGCAGAAAAGTAAGAACACAATATTTGGAGTGGTTCAATCGATAAACGATCTACGTCCACTACCAAGATGGTTAGTCTTGGATTTTCTAAGAGTTAGATTTTATATTGAGTATGAGAGAGATTACAAGTTACAAAGTATTCAAACTCAGATCTAAAATCTATTCTATGAAGATCAAATTCTAGACTATAACCAGTGTATCTCAAATGAATAATCTATGTGATTAAACAAGTGAGGTGTGTGTGTGTATACAAGATCAAGGCTCTTTAGATCTATGAGAAGGAGAGCACAATGATTCTTGATAGTGTTAAGGCTTGATTTCTGGGCTGGGATATGTTTCTTGAAGTAGAAGATGAAGATTCAAAGGAGTGGAAATTTTCTGGGCAGAGCTTCAGCTTCTATGAACTCACAGCAAATCAATTTCTCAAGCAATCTTTAAATGGTGAAGATTGGGGATATTTATACCCAAGCACCAAGGAACTAGCCGTTGGACACAGCTGTATCAAGTACTGTACTGGTGTTTTCACATTGGTCCACAATATCCACTTTTGTCCTTTGGTACAGCAGTTGCAGATAAAGCTGATCAGGCTTCAGCTGCAAGTAAGGTAGTTAGGACACCTGTCATCTTTTCAAGATCCTTGCAGATCTTCTCTAACATTAAATCACGTGACGAGATTTGGTGGTTGACTTTTGTCATTGCTGACGTGGATACCAACGGTAAAATGTGGTTCACTTCAATTCTTCAATTATTGGATGCGGTCTGGTGTAAAGCGGTTGAGATCAAGCGGTTACACCAAATGAGGTTTGCAAAGTGCGGTCAAGATATTGGAACTGCACAGGTGCGTTTCACATATGCGGTTGCACTGCAGTAGTTCAAAAGGGTAGTTTCAACAAAGGATTTCCACAAGACGGTTCTACACGAGCGGTTGCATGAGTGCGGTTTGAAACTTTTGAACTGCAATCCTCAAATCCAATGAGTCTTGTGCCAGTCTTCAAGCCTAATTTAACATATTCTATAAAATGAACTTAGCTAAAAAAATTGAATTCTAAGCTTCATTATATATGGGCCTAAAGTCCTTAAAATAGAGAGGAGGTTATGGTATCAATCAAATCTAATCTAAAAATAGGAGGGTTAAAATATGCATACCCAACACAGTGCATGTTGTTTTGGTAGAAAAAACAATAGAGTAGAATCTTAACTATGTTTAGTGTGTGGATTGAATAATAAGGAGGGAACTATGGAATTCGATTATATGGAACAAGAAAATGAAAAACGAGACAATGACAACGCGATTTGTTAACGAGGAAAACCTTGGAGGTGATAACCTCTTTGGAAAAAACCCCGGGAGTTAGGTCTCCAACCTTAAAGGTTCCACTATAATGATCACAATTACAACTTCGGAAGATAATGGAGAGGATTACAAGAGTTTGTGTGTAAAGTGTGTGCGTATGAGCATGAGTGTCATTTTCCGTCTCCATTTCCCCTTAAATACAAGTAACTAAGAAAGAGTCAAATATGGTTCCTACAATCTCGGCATTGTGGTTTATCTTTTCAACCTCCGTGAGACCAAGTCGCCCTAGCCGTTTGAAGGTCTGTTGAACGTGCTTGAAGGTTGTTTCCGCATTCCTCTCTTAATTACTGAAAAATAAGAATAATAATATTAGGAAATATTGGACAAGTAAATATTTAAAACAATACTTACAGTGTAATGACATCTCGTTATGCAGGATCAACTGAAGATGTCGTCATGTCAAAAAATGCCCACAACAATTTGTCCCCAAAAACATTTGACTATGTAGGCAACTGAAGAGGCAAAATGTTTTTCCTTTTGAATTAATGACCCAACCGTTACTGCCCTGTTGGGACGTTCTTGGGAGACGTGGCGATGAAATGAACGGTTGGGGAGAGAGTTAATTTTGAAAAGGGATTCTTTTTTCCTTCTTATTCACCGCTTGAGAAAACTTATCTTCTCAAATCTTCTTTTCACCTCCTTTGGCCCATGGCGCCGGTGATCCCCAAGGTAAAATTCCTCCGTCTTTTACCTGCTTCATTTGTTTTATTTTTCTCTTGATTAACCGTTCATCTTCTAACTGGCTTCAAATGTGACGGTTAGGAATACGAGGCGAGTAAAAAGGAAGAGTTTTGATAACCGCAATTTCTGGATAATTATTTGTGATTATCCAATCCTCTACAAATTCTTTATCCAAATCATACGTCTCTTTCTATATTACGAGGAGAGAAATTTTCTTAAGCCTACAAACTCTTCTATAATTACGACGCTCTCAAGTAAGTTGGGATCAACGTATCACTTGGCTATTTTATTGAATCCTGCTAACATATATTCTTATATGCAGTGACTTTCTCCGGCTTGACGACAAGTGATATTGTGGCCAAATATAAAGGTAAAATGAAAGCGGAAGAGAACATACCAGAGATAAACAAGATTACTCCGAAGAGAAAAAGGTTGGAACAAATCCCGTAGAGAAACAAATTTGGAGTGAAGAAGTGTTGGAAAATCAGGTAAGATTTGCTTTTGAATCGTAGACACCTTGATCCTCTTTTATTTTTAGTAAAATACCTCCTCTTGTTGATGATAGATTGTCTCGATGGCCAAATTAATGTCCAAAGAAATCAGGACATTGAGGGAAAAGTGTGATACCTACGACATGAGTAAGGCTGAATATGAGAAGGATTTGAGGGAGGCTGCAAGCATAATAAGGGAAAGGGGATTGGAGATCAGGGACAAGAATGAAGAGATATTAAAATGGCGGTCCAGGCTTGCAAGCGTCGACATCAGTCATGAAAGGGAGATGGAAGCATTTCGGGATGACTTGGTGCATGAGACCGCAAAAGCAGTCTTTGAAACTAGAATCCAAATGATTGAGGAATATCAAGCAGGAGAGCATGTGAATTGGAACCTGAGTGAAGAGAAGATGGCTTTGCAGCGGATTCACGAGGAAAAAGCAATCGATGATTTCAAGGATCTAGAGCAGGCTGGTGAGGACACCGACCTGGGGTGATTTCTAGGAGAAGTTATTCCAGAGCAATACCTCCGACAAATGCCACCTGAAAAAGGTAAAATAAACTTGCTCTTGATGTTGCTGGGGTGGAATCCCTTAAGACAATTTTTATTTTGGTTTGGTTTGTAATAGGTCCTTAAGGGCCAAAGACAATCTTTTTTAAGTGTTGGGTTGGTTCAACACTTTTGCACTTTTACTTTGGTGGTTTGGATACATTATGGTTATTTTAGTTTAGTTATGGTTTAATGGTTTTCAAGCACGTCAAGGCTTGTTTTTTTTGGATAATTTTTCGTATGTTTTTCACATATGGTGACATGATAGTATGTCGAATAATAGGTATTTAGGATGACATGTAGATGTCATAAACCGTAGATACTTAGATGACACGTATATGCCATAAACCGTAGATACTTAGATGACACGAATATGCCATAACCATAAGAATAATGCTTAAGATCAATCATCTAACTGAGTGGGAATGGGTAAGCTATATGAGTTTACCCATATAGGCCCACCCCACACCTCAATTAGTGAGATAACTTGCGCTCCAGGCGAAGGTGTGGTAACCTAACTTCTTTAGAAAGAGGTAATTAACTCTTTAAACCTTAGAAGGGATTGTGTACCTTTACTTGAGAAGAGATGGCCTGTCTCTAACGGAGGAGGAATCGTTGTTCTTTGCATGCTTTCGATATGTCCCCATGTAAATGTGTCAATACCTCATAAGATAGAAACACGTTAAAAACGGACGCCAACTAAGGTTGACGTCTCTCACAAAGCATGTTAGAGACATCTTATCATGTAAATAATTAAAAAGATACATAGGAGAAAAGAATTAAAATACGATTCATACCTGGAAAGATGAGTTCATGGGAAGTCATATTTAAATGTAATACCTTTTGAGATGAATGGCGTTCCAACTTCGGGGTATCATTTGGCCATCCAAGGTTGCAAGGCGATATGCTCCTTTTCCGGCTTGTGCATCTATCAGTAGGGTCCCTCCCATTTTGGGGCGAGCTTGCTGCATTGGACTCCTTGGTATTTTGGAATGCCTTTCGTAGGACTAAGTCTCCTACTTGAAACCTTCGACCACGACATTTTTATTGTATGATCGGGCTACCCTTTGCGATATCTTTGCCATGCGAACTTTGGCCATATCCCTTAGCTCGTCCACGGTATCCAGGAATGTATCAAGATGTCTTTATTATTTTCAGATGTCGGCAAGCCGTATCTTGCCGTAGGTACAAGGACTTACTCTGGAATAACAGATTCGGTTCCAAATACAAGTGAATAGGGGTTTGACCGGTAGCATTCTTAGATGTCGTCCTGTCGGCCCATAGGACCATTGGTAATTCTTACGCCCAACGTCCTTTTTCTGGTTTAGTCTCTTTTTTAAGTTGCTGATTATTATTTTGTTGCTAGACTCGCCCGTCCATTGGCTTGAGGGTGAACAGGCGAAGACGTTACCATCTTAACACCCCAAGTGTCAAGAAATCTTGGGTCCTCTTCGATGAACTGAGAGCCGTTGTCACAAATTATTTCGATGGAATTCCAAATCGGCTAAATATGTTCCTTTTGATAAAAGATATTACTTCTTTATCACGAACTTGCACATATGCCTCGGCCTCTACCCACTTAGAAAAGTAGTCTGTCATGGCCAAAAGAAATACTCGTCCCCCTGGTGCTGCTGGGAAGTTTTCCTACAATGTCCATTCCCCCAAACCATAAACGGCCAAGGTGACGGGATAGGATGTAGCAATTCGGTGGGCAGTGCGGGATGTCCCATGTCGGCGACGGGAATCGCATTTCTTTGCGTAGTCAATGGCGTCTTTTCTCATTGTGGGCCAGAAATAGCCCAACCTTAGAGCTTTAGTATGTAAACTTCCGCCCGGTATGATTTCCACAATCTCCTTCATGCAGCTCCTTGAGAACCTGATGGGCTCTATCTGCTTCTAGACACCTTAAGTAGTGACTGCAGCAGATTTTCTAAACAAGAGATTATCAATAAGTACATATTTAGATACTCTTACCACTGAAGGCTCTCGCATTCTTCTCCTGTTGGGATCGTATCATCTAAGAGATACTTGATAATAGGGGCTGTCCAAGAGGTTGATGCGGGAGAGGAAGGTATGTCAACATCTAGGACGAACATCTCGAGATTGTCAATTCTTTGGGATGTCAACATGCACGATTGGGATATTGGTTTGTGAGAAGCTTTTGAAGGCCGAACCCAAATTTGCCAAAGCATCGGCTTGAGAATTTTCTTCTCGCGGGATTTGTTCCAAGGAAAATGTTTTGAATTTGGCCGAAATAATTTTTACAATTTCCAAATATGTCATCATTTTAGCATTTTTCGCGACGTAGGACCCATTGTATTGATTAACAATTAGTAATGAATCCATGAACACCGGATATGCTTGACATCTAAGTCTTGGGCCGCCGTTAAACTGCGATAAGTGCCTCGTACTACCGCTTCATTGTTGGTAGCCTTGAAGGCTGCAGGCGATAGATTGTGGTATTATGTCCCCTTGTGGCGATTTTAGTACAACTCCAAGACTGTACCTCTCATGTTGGAAGCACCGTCCGTGTAGAGAGTCCAAATTTTTAGAATGTCATCATCTTGAAGTTCTTTGTACTTCCAATTCCACCTCTTGTTGTAGGGTTGGGTGAAATCAGCCACAAAATGCCCGGGGCTTGAGATTTTATTGCGGTTCTAGGCTCGTACTTGATGTCGTATGTGCTTAGCGTACAGACCATTTCGCCATTCGACACGACATCTCTGGTTTTCTCATGACATTCTTAATAGGATAGTTAGTGCGTACAATAATAGTATGTGTTTCAAAATAGTGCCTTAATTTAACGAAGCGGTTATCAAAGCTAAAATTAATTTTTGTAAATGAGAATACCTGGTCTCGGCATCTAAGAGTGTCTTACTTATATAGTAGATGGGTTGCTGATTGCCATCTCGTTACGTTATCAAGATCGCACTTACAGGCGCCTTCGGATCTTGCTAGGTAGATGTAAAGATGTTCTTCTATACGAGGTTTGGCCAATAAGGGAGGTGTCGACAAGTAAGTTTTGAGTTCTGAAAAGCTTTTTCATGTTGGTCCTCCCATTGAAACTTTTTGTTCTTTCTTAAGATGTCGTAGAAAGGTTTGCGTCGATGCGAGGATTTTGAAATGAATCTAGTGAGTGCGGCAATTTTTCTGTTAGTCTTTGGACGTCCTTGACGGATTGAGGTGATGACAGGTTGAGAATGGCGCGTATTTGTTACAGGGCGGCTTCAATGCCTCTTTTAGTGACCATATAGCCCAAAAACTTGCCGGCTTTCATTCCGAAGTTTCATTTAGCTGGAGTTAAGTTTCATATTGAAACAATCCAAGATGTCAAAGGCTTGAGAGAGATTGCTAATGTGGTCCTCGGCCTTCTTAGACTTAACAACCATGTCGTCGATGTATACCTCCATTGTGTCCCCAATCGATCCTTAAACATCTTGTTGACGAGCCTTTGATACGTTGCACCTGCATTTTTAGTCCAAAAGGCATGGCAATATAACAATAAATACTGAGGGGTTATGAAGGCGGTGTCTTCTTGGTCGAGATGGTTCCATCTGAATTTGTTGAAATCCGAGGACGCGTCCATGAATGTGAGGAGTTCGTGACCTGAGGTGGCATCAACTAATGAATCTATGTGCGGCAAAGGGAAAGGATCTTTTGGGCAGGCCTTATTTAAGTCGGTGAAGTCGACGCAAACTCGCCATTTCCCGTTTCTCTTCTCTACCACAACCACATTTGCCAACCATCTTGGATAATCGACCTCTCGTATCATGTTGGCTTTGAGTAAGCGCTCTACCTCCTCCTTGATGATCGATTTACGGTTTCTGCAAACTTTCTACGTTTACGGTGCACTTTGGTTTGAAGGTGGGATCTATGTTAAGTTTGTGAGTGATGACATCTTTGCTAATGCGGTCATGTCATCATGTTTCCAAGCGAAACTTTTTATTCTGCTTCTTAATAGGTTCACAAGCTTCTCCTCTATATCCGACGATATGTCGGTGCCAATAAGTACTTTGATGTCGGGTTGGAAGGATCTAACAATACTTTTTTCACATCATCCTCCCTAGCTTCCAGGACTTCACGTACTTTCTTCGGTAATTGCTATGCTTGTTTTGGAGCTGTAGACGCCTTCATTGAAGTTTTGTAACATTCCTTGGCCACTGTTGATCACTTGTAAATCTTAGCGACACCCCAAGGTGTTGGAAACTTCACACATTGATGGTAAGTGGAGGGTACGGCCTTCATTCCATGAATCCACGGTCTTCCAAGAATTACATTGTAAGATGTTGCGCAATCAATTACACAAAACCGTTCCACGGTGTTGAGGCCCTTTGAGTATATTGGAAGCTTTATCTCCCCCCTTGTTTCTTTGACTTCGCAACTTTGAAGCCTACCAGCCTTGAAGATTTTTTGACAATCTCCGATTCCGGGATGTTCATTTCTTTAAGGGTACCCAACATAATAAGATTGACGGAGCTGCCCCATCTACCAGAATACGTCGTATGGTACAGTTGGCGATCTGCAAGGAAATGACCAGACCGTCATGATGGGGTTCCGGCAAGTTATCACGATCACTTTCATCAAAGACAATTGGAGTGCGGGCAAGGTATCGACATCCTGAAATTTGTCTCTACGGCTTTTCATCTTTTGACTCCTTAGCATGTCGTTTTGCGGCGAGAATAGGATGTTCCACATATTTCGAGCCTCCACTAATGAAGTTGATCACCTTTGTTGATCTTTGGGGAGAAACTGGTCTTTCGGCTTCATGAGGAGCTTACGTACTTTCGGCTTTCTTCTTTACGGATCCCAGCGGCTCCTTAAGATGTCCTTTCGAGAGCAAGTAAGCGATCTCCTTTCTTAATGCGATGCGGTCTTGATAACATGCCCAAAGTCTTCATGGTAAGCACACCATTTTGATTTGTCACGCCATCCTGTGGTTTTGTCCGTTTTCTTTGGCCATCGGCTTTGTCTCCCAGGTTGCCCATTGCGCAAAGTACACCCGAAATATCAACGAGAAAAACAATAATCGAAATGTTAGGCACATTATCATTATCTTCATCCTCACCGTCTATTGAATTAATTTTGCTAGTGTCAATTCTCGGATAAGGATTGGGACGGTTGTTTCGCGATGGGACGATTCGGTCTTTCTATCGGGATGGTCGTATGTCGACGTCTTGGATGATGACTTTGATCTTCGCGGCTCATCTTCCTCCGAGTCTTATGAATCTCAATGCCACTGCTCTGACTTCCTCCGGCCGCTTACAAGAGGGTCATTACCAAATCTTGGTATCTGCGAATCTTTCTTCAACCCCATTTTGAATGCTTTTGTGGTGTCGACATGTCAAGATTGGGAATTTCGGGCACCTCTTTATTGAACCGGTGGACGTAATCCTTTAGGGTTTCATTAGCGAGTTACATTGTAAAGGTCACTTGTCAACCTTTCAAATTGTCATTGCATGAGAATTGGTTATAGAACATGTTGATGAGCCGGGCGTATGAACCAATTGAACCTAGGGGTTGCCTAATCAACCATTTGAGAGCTGGTCCAGATAAGGTGGATCCAAATCCCTGCATAAGCAAGCCTCCCGAATTGAAGTGGAATATGGATTATGTCCATCTTTTCTTGATAGTGTGCCACGTGCTCCTCTGGGTCCGTGGTGCCGTCGTACAACTTCATAGATGGTACACTGAAGCGCTTCGGTATGTCGACATTTGCAATTCTTTGGGACAAGCAAGAGGCGATTGTACTTGATTTTGCGTTCTTGGTTGAATTGGAGGAGTCACACCTGGTACGTTCATTACTAATTCTACGAGATCTGCATCTGTTAGCTAGTGGGTTTTCTGCAAAGGGTCGGCCATAGGAATACGATTGAAATTATTATTATTGAAAAGATTATTAAGCAAACCGAGTTGTCAGTAGTAGTCGTGACGGCGGTCTTTGTCTATAAATGGGATGAATGGAGTGAATCCTGCAGGAAGATGGTGTCAAAGGGGTGTCCCAGGGCAAAGATGTTGACATCATGAAAGATGTCGGTGGAGGAGGATTGCCCATTGGAATGAATTCATTACGAAATGTAGATCCTCGGGAGTTGTCAAAGTTGAGAACCCTTGCGCGCGGTGGTGATATGTTTTCAAGCCGAGATGCTATGAGTTGTTGGTCTTTACGCATCTTAATCATGGAATTGGTCAACACCTTCGAATTGTTATCTTGCTTGGGTCCAACCTTTGATTCAACCTGGTTAGGATACTCAGGATGTCGGCATCTGCATTGGAAGAGGTCGCCCCCTTTTGTGGAGTCTTCGTAGGTTGAGTTGGTGAGATCCGGTGCGAGGAAGCGGTGGTAACAAGCTGGTTCTACCTACGATGTGGGAACAACGGTGGGACCTTTGCCGCGGTGGACACATTGGTGGGTGCGGACATAGTGAATTCGATTAGGAAATGTTTCAAATAACCGATAAACCACGAGGCCCCTCGGTGGGCGCCAAATTGTTTTGGTAGAAAAACAATAGAGTAGAATCTTAACTATGTTTAGTGTGTGGATTGAATAATAAGGAGGGAACTATGGAATTCGATTATATGGAACAAGAAAATGAAAAACGAGACAATGACAACGCGATTTGTTAACGAGGAAAACCTTGGAGGTGATAACCTCTTTGGAAAAAACCCCGGGAGTTAGGTCTCCAACCTTAAAGGTTCCACTATAATGATCACAATTACAACTTCGGAAGATAATGGAGAGGATTACAAGAGTTTGTGTGTAAAGTGTGTGCGTATGAGCATGAGTGTCATTTTCCGTCTCCATTTCCCCTTAAATACAAGTAACTAAGAAAGAGTCAAATATGGTTCCTACAATCTCGGCATTGTGGTTTATCTTTTCAACCTCCGTGAGACCAAGTCGCCCTAGCCGTTTGAAGGTCTGTTGAACGTGCTTGAAGGTTGTTTCCGCATTCCTCTCTTAATTACTGAAAAATAAGAATAATAATATTAGGAAATATTGGACAAGTAAATATTTAAAACAATACTTACAGTGTAATGACATCTCGTTATGCAGGATCAACTGAAGATGTCGTCATGTCAAAAAATGCCCACAACACATGTGTAACAAAGTCCCAGTGTAAAAAATGTCAGTGCCAGTTTAACAAAGTGTCAGTGTTAGTGTAATAAAGTGCCATTGCAAAAAAGTGCCAATGCATACATATTAAGTGCCAGTGTAAAAAGTGACAGTTGAATGAACACTCGTCGAAAAAAATAGGAGTCGCCACGCCATTTTTAAGGAAACATTGAAAACCTTTTAAAAGAGAATTTTGGGTTCGGGGGTCAGGTTACGTGTTGGGAAAAACCGAGAGTTCACCCAACACGCCTCGTCTGTAGACGAGTCTTTCTATGTTCAACATTCAAGACATTCAATAAGTATGTGCAAATTTTGTGAGACAAAATATGTATAAAATGCATATTAATGCTTTGCTTTATTGATCAACATAGGGGATTACATCTTATGAGCCACTTATTTTGGGGGCCACGTCCCATTTTACATTGAGGACTGAATGCGGATTACAACTGAAAGTAAATTATGCAGAATGACAAAGAGTGTCACGTGACAACATATGTTGTCGCGTGACACAACGTGACCTTCTGCAGAGACCTTACAATTCGAAATCAATTTCAACAGAAAACCAAGTAGATCCAAATATTATATCAAATCAACTCAGGAAGCAACAAATACACAACTGAAAAATGACTTCTGCAGAATGACAAAGAGTGTCACGTGACAACATATGTTGTCGCGTGACACAACGTGACCTTCTGCAGAGATCTTACAATTATGGAATAGATTCAACAGAAGCCAACTCAGATCAGATAATTACAACCAATTAACTCAGGAAACAATGAATCAATAACAGATCGACCAAAGGAGTATGGATATGGAGGAATCCACCCTCCCTTGACAATCAAGCAATGAAATATGATCCAATTACATCATGAATAAGTAATTAAACCAAGCAAATCGAATTTAAACAGAGAGATGGCAGTTGTCACTTGATAATCAGAAGCGGATGGAGCTTGATTATCAAGTGGAAGAATGGAATTGTGTAATGAAACAAGTAAATGAGAGAGAGAGAGATGGAGGGAATCTTTACCCTTGTAATCCTTAACCTCCACACCAAGTTAAGTGTAGAAGTCTTCAATTCAGCTGCTGGAAGATGGAGTTAAGCATAGATGGAGTGCCTGTATTCAGATCTTCAGTTGGTATGGGTTGTATGAAGGTAAGTGGGTGAATTGGATGAGATGGATGTTGAATTGGGGTGGATTGATGTGTATGTTGGTGTGGAAGGAGGAGAGAGAGAGGTTCTGGTGCGAATTTAGCAGAGTGACTTTAGGTTGTGGAAAAGGGATCCAAAAATGAGAGGCAGAGGGTCTTATTTATAGCTGTTGATGATGGTCATAAGGTGTCGCATGACCTTCTGTAACCATTTTCCATGCCTCGATCTGTCGCGTGACAACATATATTGTCACGTGACAACATATGTTGTCACGTGACACAATGTGACCATAACCGTTTCTGGCGCCAAAACCTGGTTCTGGAACATTTTGAGTTAATACCCAAAAGGTCCAAAACATGTTTATTCCCTGTAGGTCCCTTTGCATGGAAAAATTACCTAACAGTACCCCCATTCGCAAGAAACTTATAAAAAGATTCCGGAAGTCTCGGGACGGACCAAAAATTTACCAAAATGCCCCTAGTGCAATTTTATCATAATAAAATGCACCTAAAAAGGGTCGCGAATTGGATTGGCGTACTCATAGAGCCCCTCGGCAACGTCACTTATGAAAGAAGTGAGGTTGTCGATAAAAAGGACCCAATCCCAATGAGCGGCTGGGGGATATGGCGGATGGAGAAAAATGATTGATGAGATTGGATGGCTGGACCTTTTGAGAAAGGATTCCTACGTATCCCTAGGAGGGAATCAAGCCAAATCGTAGTTCTGGGAACAGGTGAGAGCGTACGGCTTCTCGAACCGATTTTGAAAATGACGCGAGACCTACGATGTCTCGAATCGATTTTGAAAATGACACGAGACCTACGGTGTCTTGAATCGATTTTGAAAATATTGTGAGACCTACGGTGTCTCGAACCGATTTGAAAGTAACGCGAGACCTATGGTGTCTCGAACTGATTTTGAAAATACGCGAAACCTACGGTGTCTCGAACCGATTTTGAAAATATTGTGAGACCTATGGTATCTCGAACCGATTTTGAAAATATTGTGAGACCTACGGTGTCTTGAACCGATTTTGAAAATGTTGTGAGACCTACGGTGTCTCGAACCGATTTTGAAAATGTTGTGAGACCTACGGTGTCTCGAACCGATTTTGAAAATGTTGTGAGACCTACGGTGTCTCGAACCGGTTTTGAAAATGACGCGAGACCTACGGTGTCTCAAACCGCTTTTGAAAGTAATGTGAGACCTACGGTGTCTCGAACCGATTTTGAAAATATTGTGAGACCTGCGGTGTCTCGAACCGATTTTGAAAATGTTGTGAGACCTACGGTGTCTCGAACCGATTTTGAAAATGACGTGAGACCTACAGTGTCTCGAACGGATTTTGAAAATGTTGTGAGACCTACGGTGTCTCGAACCGATTTTGAAAATGACGTGAGACCTACGGTGTCTCGAACCGATTTTGAAAATGTTGTGAGACCTACGGTGTCTCGAACCGATTTTGAAAATGTTGTGAGACCTACGATGTCTCGAACCTGTTTTGAAATGACGCGAGACCTACGGTGTCTCGAACCGCTTTTTAAAGTAACGTGAGACCTACGGTGTCTCGAACCGATTTTGAAAATGACGCGAGACCTACGGTGTCTCGAGCCGATATGATGATCTGAAGCTTGAAAGAGATATGCGTTCATACCTGTGCTGTGCTCACTTGTAGCTGCCGGAGGGTCTTAGACTACCATTGCTATTGGTGATGGAGAGTTGTAGCTGCCGGAGGGTCTTAGGCTGCAACTTGATGGTGGCGAGTAGCTGCCGGAGGGACTCACGCTACTGCTGATGGGAGGTAGCTGTCAAGGGTTTCATGCTACCATTGATTCTGCTAGGGATAGATGTAGCTGCTGGAGGGTCTCATGCTACAGCTGATAATCGCGGAGGGTTGTAGCTGCCGGAGGGTCTCATGCTACAACTTGGTGACCGTGGCTGCCGGAGGGACCTATACAACTTGTCGATGCTTGTTGGATGGACGTTCACGGGATGGTCTTTGCAAAATAGGCTTTGAAGTCGTCGAGACTGGTGAGCATTATTGCTTGGATACTGGGGCAGCTGAAACTCCTTTTGACGAGCAATGTTTGGGGCTGAGGCAGCTAAGGCTCTTTCAGATGATGCTGATGAGTCCAAAGGTGACGGGCCTGATGAAGGTAATAAAGGAGGGGTCTGCCACCTGCAGGGTTCGAAATCCTTGTCCAAAATTGTGATTCGAGGGGCAGTCCTCACGATCAAATTACGATCACTTGATTATTGTACCCTGCGGGGGGAAAACACAACACTCAAGGCACTTTGCATTTTATTTGACTTGAATTTTTGCTTGTGCATTATTAATCTTTTGTTGCACAAGTCCATCTCAGCTGGGGATGGAAATGGAGTGGGGGTTTTGCACGGCTTGGCGAGCAGATGTGTATGTAGCAGTTATGCTATGATGGATTCATGATGGAACAAAAGTGTTTATGATGGGGCGGACCCTCTCCCATGAGGTGGGAAAATGTATGAGTGATGGATGATATGATGCAGCTTAGGCAAGTCAGGGGCGCTCCCGGGAGTACTGGTTGCAGTAGGTTGGTTGTTGCTAGGACGAGGTGCGTCGGGCGCCCGAGGAAGCAAGCAGCAGAGAATGTGCAGAGAATGATCTCGGCTTGGCGAAGCCCCAGTTTATAATGCAAAGCAAACCTGGAGGGAAATCTGGTAAGGAGAGCCTGAGGGATATCTTAACCAAATCCCCAGCTTGAGGAAATTCCATGCAGCCTTATTGCAGACAGGGTCATTTTGTGGCCAAGGAGGCAACTCATCATTTCAAACCACAGTCAATCAGTCATTGGACAAGACTCGAAAATGTTTACGTGCAGGGGAACATTTTTCGAGGGTGGGGATGGATCCCGATTTTGTGTATGACACTCTCGCTTTTGGGTTTGACTCTTTTGGGAGAGTATAAGCATCACAAGGTGTGGAAAAGTGTATGGAAGCCCCTGCTGACAGAAAAAACAGTGTTTGGCTCTATCTTCCTATGATGTAGAAAGAGAATACTTGTTGAGACACTTGAAAACTTGTCTTATTCGTGATGATCACAAGGCTGCTTAAAACCCTTTATTGATGTTCGGGTTATTCAATCACCAATCCTGATATGAACAAATATTTTTACCAATCCTGAGGAGAAAGCCCACTGATATCGAGAATCAAACTCGGAGGGATGGAAGGTGTATAGGGACGGCCCTTGCTGAGACCGGATTTTATGAGGTTTGCTTGTGATTTCGACCGGACCAGTTATGGTTTCCTACGTTCCCCTCCTTGGGAGGAGCTCAGGTCGCCGTAGTTCGGGCTTATCCCGAATGAAGAGAATGAACGTTGGAATTCGAGGATCTTGGGACCTTTGAGGATTTTGAGGATTTAGATAACTGAAAAACATGTCCTCTTGGAGTATCGATGGGAGACACGGATGTGAAGTCCCAGTGGGACGTCCACGGCAAGTGTTTGCGGAGGAGAAACGAAATATGCTCACATGAAACGTCGAATGAACGGACGGAATTTGCACAATCTTCGATTGATGGTCTGAAACTGTTATCCGGTAGGAAATGCGACTGGGTTTCAGGGTAACGATCGGCCCTTGGGTGATTCTGGATATCATGACCTCTTAAGACGAGAGGTCGGCTAGGCCTTTTGCTGGCTGAACCTCTAAATATGAGAGGTTGGCTTGCAGGGATGTGTTTGGGATTTCTAAGGTTAGGGAATTGATTGCCTCTGAGGATGAGAGGTCAAAATTGGCTTTGCCAAGGGCAAGAGTAATGGTAATGAGAATATCCTCTAAAAATGAGAGGATGGCTTGGGATCGGTTAGAGGTAATGGTGAGGGGACATCCAAGTTGTCTCTTTATTCACTCTGAGACTCCTCTTGAGTAACGACCGTATCCTTTGACTTTTGCTTTTGAGAGGATCGCTAGGGACTAGGCTCTCTTTCTTTTCTTTTTTTTTATTCCTTTTTTTTGTATTTTTTATATTTTTTTTTCTCTCTCTCTTTTTTTTCAATTTTGTTTTTGAGAGGAGAATTTCAGCTAGTCCCCAGGATGGATCATTGCTTTCCGTCGTTCTTGAGCTTGGAAATGGTCGATCTTCTTTTGAATCATGGGAGCCCCAAGGATAGTCCCTCTTCTTCTGGAGATGGTTAGACGGGTTTCAAGAATGTGCCGATCTTGAAATGAAGGGACATTATTTAGTGGGGGTGAGGTAATGGTTTCCCTAGGGTGAAAGGTTTCAGCCGCAGTCCATACCGGATGATCCGAAAGAGATTGAGTCTTCATTTGCTTGCTTAAGTTTACTCTGAGAAGGATTCATGCAAATTCATCGAGCAACGAGATGGTGAGGGTGAAGGAAGATATGTGAGCACAGGAGATGCGAGATGGGGAGTTGGTAAGCCCCAATTTGAGAAAGATGTCAGCCGATTTTCTCACTCCGATCAATTTAAACATTAATCATTTCAATGCATTAGTGATTGAGCAGCACAAGTGATCATTTGGAGTAAAACCATTTCAATTGAGTGTAACGTGGGTGTGCAAGTGATGTCTCGAGTCTGGCAGGAAGAGAAACAAACACTTTATTACTGCAACGCAAAAACTGGTCCAAAGTGGACTCGACAGACCCATGTCCCAAAGAGGGACATTCTAGAACCTACGAAGACTGATTGACTTAATAACTTCAGATGGAAGGAAAAGCATCGTTGATATTGATGGGGTGAGGACCCTTCTCGAACTTTCTGTCATTCATAAATCGTCTTCCTTAGTTCGAGCACTCTGAGCGAGCAACCGGGCCTCTCGCTCACGAGGAAAAGCGGTTTCAAGGGTAGTTCGCGGCTTTTTGATGGACACACCATTTGCACATTGCTGACCCATAGGATACGAACTTCCAGACTGGTGGGCCATAATCTTCTCTGCACCGAGCGTTTTGGATTCTGAATCAGATGGACGACCACTCGGGCACTTAAACTGTTTCCACCTCGGGAATATGGACCAATAAGCGCCGGGAACGAGAGCACACACCCAACTTGCCGTAGCCTTGTAGAGGTGAAGAGGTGAAGAGCGAGTATAAGGCGGAGGATAGAGAACTTTGAGATGGTATGGGAGAGGGAGGAGTACGGAAGGAGATGGACTCACGCAACATCTTATTAGTGTTCAAGTAGAAATGATGTCTTTTAAATCCTAGGAACGGTTAGGAAAGGCTAACCCTTTATTCTCGCAATCTAAAACCTTGGGGGAACCTATGGACACATCATCCAAAAATACACCAAATGTATTGATTCAAAATTAATGATAGGCAATAGTACCTAAATAAAACTGAAGCATTTATGGGACGGACGAGCAATCCCAATTTCTGGAGAAATTTGGGCAGCATAGCGGGCATTCCTGAAGAAATTCAAGGAAAAATCCGGCATGACCTCTCGTCGGTGCATGTTGACAAAGCGGCATGATCTCTCGTTAGAACATGCCGTGGGAACGACATGTTCTTTCGTGAAATCATGTTGTGTTGGCAACATGCCCACACGTGCTAGGTTTTGAGGTAGGTACGAAAGTCTATTAAAATTTTGAAACAATTCATTTTAGTGTATTTGAAAACGTTGTGTCAAAACCAACCGTTGGGTAAGATTTAAAGTGTGGCGCCACCTATAATGCGCTAGGGGGATAGGTTTGATTTCAGGCGCTCAAGCGTAGGCGAATTTCATGGCCGTCCGCGATGCCGTCAATCGCACCCGAGGGTTCTAGATCTACGTGGTATAGTGTGCGGATGACTATGTTCCTTTATTTTGCGAAAAATGATTTTTTTTTTAATTTTTATTTTATCTTTTAGAAAAAAGAAAGAAAAGGAGAAACACACACGCCCCACAGATATACAATAATCAAATGATCAAAATTTTGATCGAGGGGACTGCCCACAATCATAAGTTGCACCAAGAAAACCAATCCTGCAAATTGACCACTTATGTCGCTTGACACAGGACTGATGAGGTCAAATGTGTCGCGTGACATAAGGAGTCCTATATCCAGAATCTGAACAAAAGCCAAGCCAGCCCCAGCCTCCAAGCACAATGCGATATCTCAAGCCCCAGCACCAGCACAATCTCAACAGGAAGCAAGGAAGGGGGAGGGAATAAAGCAAATCAAGGAATGCATTTACACACATATAATACCACCAACAAATGCACACACAAATGCATGAAATGAATACTGAACAAGCCCGAAAGTTTGACCCACTTTTGAAAACCAAGTTTCAAGTCCCCAGCAGAGTCGCCACTGAATGAACGCTCGTCGAAAAAAAATAGGAGTCGCCACGCCGTTTTTAAGGAAACATTGAAAACCTTTTAAAAGAGAATTTTGGGTTCGGGGGTCAGGTTACATGTTGGGAAGAACCGAGAGTTCACCCAACATGCCTCGTCCGTAAACAAGTCTTTCTATGTTCAACATTCAAAACATTCAATAAGTGTGTGCAAATTGTGTGAGACAAAATATGTATAAAATGCATATTAATGCTTTGCTTTATTGATCAACATAGGGGATTACATCTTGTGAGCCACTTATTTTGGGGGCCACGTCCCATTTTACATTGAGGACTGAATACGGATTACAACTGAAAGTAGCTTCTGCAGAATGACAAAGAGTGTCACGTGATAACATATGTTGTCGCGTGACACAACGTGACCTTCTGCAGAGACCTTACAATTCGAAATCAATATCAACAGAAAACCAAGTAGATCCAAATATTATATCAAATCAACTCAGGAAGCAACAAATACACAACTGAAAAATGACTTCTGCAGAGCGACAAAGAGTGTCACGTGATAGCATATGTTGTCGCGTGACACAACGTGACCTTTTGCAGAGATCTTACAATTATGGAACAGATTCAACAGAAGCCAACTCAGATCAGATTATTACAACCAATTAACTCAGGAAACAATGAATCAATAACAGATCGACCAAAGGAGTATGGATATTGAGGAATCCACCCTCCCTTGACAATCAAGCAATGAAATATGATCCAATTACATCATGAATAAGTAATTAAACCAAGCAAATCGAATTTAAACAGAGAGATGGCAGTTGCCACTTGATAATTAGAAGCGAATGGAGCTTGATTATCAAGTGGAAGAATGGAATTATGTAATGAAACAAGTAAATGAGAGAGAGAGAGAGAGATGGAGGGAATCATTACCCTTGTAGTCCTCAACCTCCACACCAAGTTAAGTGTAGAAGTCCTCAATTCAGCTGCTGAAAGATGAAATTAAGCATAGATGGAGTGCTTGTATTCAGATCTTCAGTTGGTATGGGTTGTATGAAGGTAAGTGGGTGAATTGGATGAGATGGAGGTTGAATTGGGGTGGATTGATGTGTATGTTGGTGTGGAAGGAGGAGAGAGAGAGGTTCTGGTGTGAATTTAGCAGAGTGACTTTAGGGTGTGGAAAAGGGATCCCAAAATGAGAGGCAGAGGGTCTTATTTATAGCTGCTGATGATGGTCACAAGGTGTCGCACAACCTTCTGTAACCATTTTCCATGCCTCGATCTGTCGCGTGACAACATATGTTGTCACGTGACAACATATGTTGTCGCGTGACACAATGTGACCATAACCGTTTCTTGCGTCAAAACCTGGTTGTGGAACATTCTGAGTTAATACCCAAAAGGTCCAAAACAGGTTTATTCCCTGTAGGTCCCTTTGCATGAAAAAATTACCTAACAGTACCCCTCTTTGCAAGAAACTTATAAAAAGTTTTCGGAAGTCTCGAGACGGATTGGGAATTTACCAAAACGCCCCTAGTGCAATTTTATCATATTAAAATGCACCTAAAAAGGGTCGTGAATTGGATTGGCGTACTCACAACAGTGTTAGTGTAACAAAGTGCCAGTGTTAGTGTAACAAAGTGTCAGTGTAAAAAAGTGCTAGTGCATGTATATTAAGTGCCAATGTATAAAAGTGTCAGTGCATGTGTAACAAAGTGCCAATGTATAAAAGTGCCAGTGTTAGTGTTATTAAGTGCCAATGCAAAACACGTTTTTCCTAAGTTTAGAAAAAAAAGCGTTTTTTTTAAGACCAACTCCAAAATTATAAAGAACTAAAAAGAAAATTTGAAAAAAAAAACATTTAGGGACAATGTTTTTTTTTAAAGGCAAAAGTTTAAAATTTTGGGAGAAAAATGATCAATAAATCTGGGACAAAAAGAGTACGGAGCACTTAATAAGTGCTCCCTCCTAAAATTGAAAAATCTCAAAATAGAAAGGTTTTAATATTTTTAAATAAAGCACATTTGACGTATCACAACAACTACTCACTTATTATTCCTACCTCACTTTCTTTCTCTTATCTCATCATCTATACTCCAACACCTTAATATTATACTCCATCCGTTTCGGAAAAATGCGCACAAAATGGGATGGCACAAGAATTAAGGTAAAAGGTAAAAAAGGTGATGTATTGTGAGTGTAGATGGTTGGGTAGGAGAGAGAAAGTGGAGTAAGTGAATAATTGTTGTGAGTAGAGATAAGTGGGTCACATTTTCATTTTGAGACTTTACAGGTTATTATGTGACGCCTAAAAGGTGTCTTTTTGCATATTATTGTGGGACGGAGAAAGTATACTCTTTCTTAATATTCGTGTGTACGACGATTGCTTTGCAATTTCAAATGGCACAAAGATAGTATATAAAATTACTTAATAACTTAAGCATCCCAATCACCATACTGCTCGAGTTATTTTTTCAACTAACTCGTGTAATTGTCACGATTTTAAGGAAATACATATTTATTATTTTATACAACTGAAAATCAAATATAACCCTTCTAATGTGAAAAAATCTATGAATTGCAAGGGATCATTATTGTGAGGGAACCATTGAACTTGTTCTTTAACTTTGTTTTAGTCTATGATTAAGCTTATTTCGAGAATCACAAAGTTAGTTTGAAATGAAAATATTTTTGCGTAAAAGTTTTCTTCTAGCCTTGATGTTTTCACTGCTTGTCGAGAGTAAGGGGGCATTTGGTTCGTGATAATTGACCATTCTGCAGCGGAATGGAATGGTCAATTCCATTTGACCCATTTCAGCCCCGTGTTTGATTTGCATTTTTCATGGCAATGGAATGGCAAATTCCTTTGAATGGAGGAATTGGCCATTCCTTCCATATATGGGAGGAATGGTCAATTCCTTCAGGAATGAAAAAAATATTTTTTTTTTGACCAAAATACCCCCAAACCCAAATCACCCCTACCCCTTGCCTACCCACTCCCACCCTGCCCCTGCCCTACCACACCCACCCACCCCCTGCCCTACCACCCCACCCCCCCATCCCCTCATTTTTTTAAAGACCCCTGCCTACCCCCCATCCAGCCCCTGCCCTACCACCCCACCCCTCCACCCCCCACCCCGACCCCCTCCAATTTTTTTTTTTTAAAAAGACCCCTGCCCACCCCCCATCCAGCCCCTGCCCTACTTCTCCTACCTACCCCCACCCCCCTCCATTTTTTTAAAAAAGATCCCTGCCTACCCCCCATCCATACTGCTCTACTTCCCCACCTATCCCCCACCCCACCACCCCTCCAATTTTTTTTTTTTAAAAGACCCCTGCATACCCCCATTCGCCCCTACCACGCCCCCTCCCCCAAAGAATTTTTTTTACTCATTTTGCATACCCCTTCCTACCCCACCCCACCCGGCCTTGCCCTACCCCACCCCCCACCCCCACGAAATTTTTTTACTCATTTTGCATATCTCCTACCTACCCCACCCGCCCTACCCCACCCTCCCACCCCCACTAATTTTTTTTATACTCATTTTGCATACCCTCTACCTATCCTACCCGCCACCCACCCCCACCCCCAAAATTTTTTTTTTTGAAAAGAAGGGTAAATTGGACATTTTATATGCTTTCATTCCATTCCTATAATTTGTATTTTCAAACCAAACATGATTTGCCAAGGAATTGAATGACAATTTCATTTCATTCCGTGCCAACCAAACGGAGGGATTTGACCAGTTTTTTTTTCATTCCAATTCCTTCAGGAATTCAATTCCATTGAACATTCCATTCCTTCACTTTTTTTCCATCGAACCAAATGGCCCTAAGGCTCTCCAAGTTTCTCTTTTTGCCCGAAATTGAATTTTCCTATGGAAAACCAAAATTTTATCTATTCAGTGAAGGAATCTTAATGCATGGACATATTTCTTAGGATTGATTATCTTTCTGAACCCATCAAATCTCTATTACACTTGAACTACCCTTTTCATATTCTCATTATATGCATACACAAATACATATTTCAACTAAACCACAATATACTCATTGTTGGGCCCTACGTTTTTAAATCAACTTGTTTTCAACTTGCGTATAACATCTTGGTACTAACAACTTGAGTTGTTCTATTACATCTTGATCGTTTGCAGGTTGAACTATTGTTACGTTAAACCTATTTTTCAGGGAACATGTCAAAGTAATTCAAGACCAATTCAAAGACGTCTCACCATGCAAATACCTAGCAACGGATCATTATCCCCTCAATCAAAAAAATGGCGATAATGTCTCAACGAGATCAACCTCTTATCCAAGATTCTAGGCCTATTTTTTCTCCTTGTAAATTAGCCGTTATTTGAGGTATAAAAGGGGATAAACACTGTACTTTGCACACACGTTTTTTCACTAGCTTAAGCTCCCTTGCATACGCTCTTAGCTCTGTAATCATCTCAACCTTTAGTAAACTTTTGGTCAAGGAAGGTACCAAAACCTCCCGGGGTTTTATGCCGGCGAACAAGTTGTTCAAGGGCTTTCCCTAGTCAACAAACACCTTGTGTTCATTTCTATTCAACTCGATAATCATTGTACCCTGATTCATATCACTTTAGTCATTTTTCTTGTCACTTGAAACACTTGTTGAAATTTGACCAAAACAATTTGGCGCCGTCTGTGGGAAACTTTGATTATTTGCGTAGAAATGGCCAATCCGCCGTCCGGCAGTCAAGGTGAGAGGAGTTGGCCACTTCCTGTTTTCGGCACCCAAGGCAATCCATCTTTGAATGCGGAAGCTGTCAATTTGGAGATATTATCCAACATGGCCGATATGTTGAAGAAAGTGAATGATCGGTTGGATGGTCAGGAGCATACGAACGCCATGATATTCAATGCCATTGATAGCCTGCGTAAAGGGAAGCAAGTTGAGACTCAAGTATCTACTCCATTTTCACCTTTACTTCCCAGATCTTTGTTTGGTGCAGGTACAGGACCAAGCCATTTCGGAGATATCCCTATGTCCAATACCTTGCCAGCAGAAAGCACAATCGTGACGTCCATTCCAATCGAGCAACCAAGATTCAGCCTTCCAGCTAGCCAACCTGTGTTGTCATCTTGCTACACCTATGCTACACCCTCAATGGGGCAAACAGGGAGTTTCTTTAATGCTTTTGATACTTCTGCATCTCAGTTTAATAACAATCCTCTTTTCGCAGAGAGTCAACTTGTTAAGGAAATGCAGACTATAAAGGATTTGCTTCGAAGCATACCTGGAGTCAATGTGCCATACCACCAAGTTTCTCCAACTTGCTATAACGAATCTCGTTTTGTTCCAGCAATAGCTAGTGTGGAGATCCCAAAGAAGTTTTCAGTCCCTCATATGAAGAAGTATGATGGAAGCACCGACCCAGTAGAACATGTGTTGCTGTATCAGGAATCAATGGATATTATAAGTATCCCCCCTATTTTTAGAGAAGCATGTTTTTGCAGGGGTTTTGGCTCAACTTTGTCAGGACCAGCCTTAAAATGGCTAACAGGACTTCCTCTAAACTCTATTTCTTCTTACGCTCAACTTGTCAATATGTTTATTAATCAGTTTTCGTGCAATAGGGCATTTGACAAGTTGACTAGTGACCTTTATAGAATTGTGCAACAGCCTAACGAAAGTCTTAAAGAATATTTGCACAGGTTTAACAAGGAGGCAGTGACTATACCTAACTTGGACGTGTCCACGGCTACAGAAGCATTCCGTATAGGCTTGAAGAAGAGCTCTCTATTTTATAATGAGTTGGTGATGACTCCTGTGAAACAACTTGAAGAAATCAGAACCAGAGCCTTGCCTTTCATCAGATTGGAGGATGACAGCCTGGCGTTGGGGAAGTCAACTGGGAGGACCCCTACTCCTCTATTTGAGCCCTCTGACAGAAAATTGGATTTCCATCACTATAAGTCCAACAGGGGCAAACCCCTTATTAAATCTGAATCTTCTAAAGTTCATTTTGTAGATGATGATCAAGATGGGGATGATAATGATTATCCTAAAATTTCTGAATACTGCTTTTCTGTGGACATTGCAGGAATCCTTTGCGCCATGGGAAATCTTGGAGATAAAGCTAGATGGCCCAAGAAGAGTGACCAGCCCACAGCTTGGAAGGACAAGTCCAAGTGGTGCACATTTCATGAGGATTTTGGGCATACCACTGAGAATTGTTTTGCCTTGAGAAAGGAGATTGCTCATTTATTATCCAAGGGTCTTCTTAAAGATTTGTTGGGTAAGAAGAGGGTCAGAAGTGAATCCAAAGAACCTGATTCAGGAGAGCAGTCCAGACCCGAGAAAGTTGCGCCTCCCCCAGCCACCAAGGTAGTGAACGTTATTTCAGGTGGATCCCATATTTGTGGCACAACTTACTCTGCAGCCAAGCGTCATGCCAAGAGTTCTAAGGAGGATCAGTCAGAATTGCCCTCAAGGCGTCGTGACTTCACATATGGTCAGGTTATCTCCTTTGAGGATGAAGATAAGGACAACACGTTGGACCCTCATCATGATGGTCTAGTTGTTCAGGTGCAAATTGCTAATTGTGTGGTCAAGAGAATCCTGATTGATGGCGGCAGCTCAGTCAACATAATCTTCACTCATGCTCTGGAAGATATGGGCATTCCTTTATCCGAAGTTGTGAAGAATTCATCCGTACTAGTAGGGTTCAGTGGTGAAATAAAGCAAACAGTCGGAGAAATCAAGTTGCCTATCTATTTGGAGGGTATGAATTCTATGGAAAGGTTCTGTGTGATCGAATGCTCTTCCTCGTACAATGTCATTTTGGGAAGACCTTGGATCCACAACATGAAGGTCGTGCCGTCAACTTATCATCAGTGCGTCAAGTTTCCAACACCTTGGGGTGTAGCCAAGTTGAAGGGGAATCAGCAAGTTTCTAAAGAGTGCTACAAGGTTAATATGAAGGCAAGTTCGATTCCTCGTCAAGCATAACAATTAAAGAAAAAGGCCCAGGATGTTCTTGAAGCAGTGGAGCATGAGACGAAAAATGTTTCTGTTGATGAGTCGAATCCTGAGGCCCAAGTACAAGTTGGTATAGACCTTCCATCCGAAATTGAGGAGGAGCTGATTGAGTTCTTAAAAAGTCAGAAATGTTGTTTTGCATGGAAGCACGAGGACAAGACGGGGATAAGCAAGGACATCATTACTCACAAGTTGAACATTGATCCAACCATCCGTCCTGTTCATCGGAAGAGAAGGAAGTTTGCCCAGGAGAGAAACCAGATCATAAAGGATGAAGTTGAGAGGCTTTTGAAGTCCAATATGATCAGAGAAGTTCAATATCCAAGGTGGTTAGCCAATGTTGTGGTGGTAGAGAAGAGGAACGGCAAGTGGCGAGTATGCGTGGACTTCACAGACTTGAACAAGGCCTGCCCGAAAGATCCATTCCCTCTTCCTCATATTGATTCTCTAGTTGACGAGACAGCTGGCCACGACATCTTAACATTCATGGATGCGTCCTCAGGTTTTCAGCAAATTCAAATGGAGCCCTCAGATCAAGAGGATACAGCATTCATGACTCCGGAAGGTATATATTGTTATATTGCTATGCCATTTGGTCTTAAAAATGCAGGGGCAACTTATCAGAGGCTCGTGAACAAGATGTTTAAAGATCAACTTGGCAAGACAATGGAAGTTTACATAGATGATATGGTAGTCAAGTCCAAGCATATTGAAGATCATGTGGAGCATCTTGCTGAGGCGTTCAACATCTTGAAAGCTTTCAACATGAAGCTTAATCCAGCCAAGTGCAGTTTTGGTGTTAAAGCAGGAAAATTCTTGGGTTATATGGTGACCAAGAGAGGAATTGAAGCCAGTCCCGAGCAGATCAAAGCCATTCTCAACTTGGAATCTCCCAAGAACATCAAAGATGTCCAAAGGTTAACAGGTAGAGTAGCTGCACTAAATAGATTTATATCTAAATCATCGATAAGTGCGGGTTATTCTACGAAGTATTAAGGAAGAATAAACTCTTCCAATGGACTGACCAACATGAAGCAGCTTTTAAGCAACTTAAAGAATACTTGGTGACATCACCCCTACTTGCCAAACCAGAACATGGTGAGCACCTTTACTTATATTTAGCTGTATCTAAGAATGCTGTTAGTGCAGTATTGGTGAAGGAAATCCAAGGTGAATAGCATCCTGTTTACTATATAAGTAAGTCTTTACAAGATGCTGAAACGAGGTACTCACATCTTGAAAAATTAATTTTAGCCTTAACTACTGCTGCTACAAAACTACGTCATTATTTTGAAACACATTCTATAACTGTTAGAACTAACTATCCTATGAGAAATGTGTTGAGAACCCCAGAAATGTCAGGCAGATTGGCCAAATGGTCGGTCAAGTTGAGCACGTATGACATTTCGTATGAGCCAAGAACAGCCATTTCAGTCCAAGTTTGCAGCCTGAAGTGGAACTGGAAGTACAGCAACTTGAAGGTAAAACTATTCCTAGATTCTGGACACTGTTCACAGATGGAGCTTCAAATTCCAAAGGAACTGGCTTGGGAATAGTTCTAAAATCCCCACAAGGTGATATCATACCTCAAGCTGTATCTTGTGAGTTCAATGCAACAAATAATGAAGCTGAGTATGAAGCTTTAATTATGGGTTTAATTACAGCTTTAAGTCTAAACATTACTCATATAATTATATATGTTGATTCTCAATTACTTGCTAACCATTTCAATGGCAGTTATATGGCGAAGCATTCCAAGATGACTCTATATCTCCAACATGTCAAAGCTTTAGCTTCAAAATTCCTATCATTCTCTTTGGAACAGGTCCCTAGAGAAGAAAACACAGAAGCGAACGCATTGGCCAACTTGGGTTCAACTTGCAAATCAATCTTGCATACTAATATTCCCATTATTTATGTTAAGTTCCCGGCAATAGACCAAGTTGAGGAAACTCAAGCGGTTACTCAACCTACTGGGGCACAAGATGCTAGACCTTCTTGGACCCAATTAATAATTGAGTTCCTTCAACTTGGGACTATTCCGCCAGATGTTAAGAATGCTAGATCTTTTAAGATTCGTACTTCAACTTTCATTTTGATAGATGATGTGCTGTCCAAGAAATCTTTTGCAGGGCACTATTTAAGATGTATTGATAATGAGCAATTTGAACTGGTGCTAAAAGAAATCCATGAAGGGATATGTGGAAATCATTCTGGTGGAAAAGCATTAGCGTCAAAGGCCCTCAAGACTGGTTATTATTGGCCAACCATGCGTCAAGATGCCATGAGCTATGTACAGAAGTGTGATGCCTGCCAAAGACACAGCAACATCTTGCATCAACCTGCAGAGCCTCTGCATTCTATCGTCTCATCTTGGCCTTTCATGCAGTGGGGCATGGATATTGTGGACAAGTTGCCTAAAGCCTCTGGAGGCAAAGTGTTCATGTTGGCAATGACTGATTACTTCTCAAAATGGATCGAGGCAGAAGCTTATGTACAAGTAAGAGATAAGGAGGTAATTTCATTTTTGAAGAAAAATATAATTAGCAGGTTTGGTGTGCCATCAGAGATTATATGCGACAACGGGTCACAATTCATAAGTAAGAAGACCAGAGATTTTTGTGCTCGCTGGGGCATCAAGTTGATCATGTCCACGCCTGTTCACCCTCAAGCCAATGGTCAAGCCGAGTCAAGCAACAAGTTGATTGTCAATAACTTGAAGAAGCACCTAGATCAAAAGAAAGGGAAATGGGCCGAAGAGTTACCACTTGTACTTTGGGCAGATAGGACCACTACAAAAGGGGCCATAGGTAGGACTCCATATTCTTTGGTATTTGGGGCAGAAGCTGTAATTCCAGTCGAGGTAACAATCCCAACAGCAAGGTATGGCTTATTAAATCAAGATGAAAATGATCTCTTGTTAACCCAAGATTTAGATACAATTGATGAGATCAGGGATTTAGCCAAGATACGGATGGCGGCTTATCAACAACGGATTGCTAGGTCGTACAACAAGAATGTCAGAATAAGAAGATTCCAGGTTGGTAACTTAGTTTTGAGAAAAGTGTTTCAAAATACAAGAGAATTGAATGCAGGTAAATTGGCTCCCAAGTGGGAGGGACCGTACCTTATTGATGCTGAAGCTGGCAAAGGGGCATATTGGCTGTCAACCCCAAATGGAGATAGGGTCCCTAGAAGTTGGAACGCCATCCATTTAAAACTCTATTTCATGTAAGTCAAGTTATTTACAACTAGACTTATCAGGTACGATTTAAATTTATGTCAATTTCAATCACACATTTCAATTCTCAATTTTATTAAAATCCTTACTGACTTGAGCGTCGGAGGGGTGTTAGCTACGCTAACACCCAACCCTAACATGGATTTTTTTTGCAAGGTATACAACTTGAACAAACGGAGTAGGCTCAGCATGTTAACACGCCAGTACGGCTCCAACATGTTGAGACCTAAGCTGGAGCAGGTCAAACATGTTGACACGCCAGGACGGCTGATACATGTTTGAACCTGAGGAAGAAAAGTTCAACATGTTAATACGCCAGTACGGCTCCAACATGTTGAGACTTTAGCTGGAGAGGGATAGAACTTGTTGACACGCCAGGACGGCTGATACTTGTTCTATCTCTTCAAACGGTTACCTCTGATCAAAGGTACAATTTACATATGGTTAAAAGATTTTCATCCTTTCTAACGAATTAAGGTTTTGACACCTTCGCCTGGGCGCACGATTTCACAATTATTTAAGTTGTGACCACTGGTT
Source organism: Adenophora triphylla var. japonica (assembly GCA_022495995.1). Taxonomy (NCBI): domain Eukaryota; kingdom Viridiplantae; phylum Streptophyta; class Magnoliopsida; order Asterales; family Campanulaceae; genus Adenophora; species Adenophora triphylla. Next base: position 348,130 of record JAFEMH010001804.1, on the reverse strand, counting down.
GTAACATTATCATGTTACCTTCTGCTTATAACATCTACATGTTATCTGATGAACAAGAAAGTATTTCTGAAAAGCTTAAAACACTCCTTTAAAACCTTGAAATGTTTCCAAAAGAGTTTGCAACTAAAAGATAAGTTGGATAAGCCAACTAATCCCTTAAAACCTAATAAAGCTTGGAGTACTAGACCAACCTAGTACCCTCAAATAAATTGTTTGGGCTCTTATGAGCCATTACATACCAAAATACCTTGTTTTGGGGACATACCCCCCATTTTGTGCATACCAACAGAGGTATGATGAATAAAAGCAAAAAGAAATTGTTTTGTTCCTTCCAAACTCCTTAAAAACTTTCAAATTTTTCAAACATTTTGGCCTTCTGCCGCTGGTGTTGTGTTTGTTTCCTTCTCTTTATCCTTTTCTTCAGCTTGAGTAACAACTGCGGTACTCAAAATGTTGTTAGCATCTTCAACCAATTGATTAATAGTTTCAAGGGCCGGTGAGTCTACCTCTTCTCCATCTACAGGTTCACCAATGAAACATTCTAAAGTTCTTTTCTCCTCCTCCACATCCCAAGTTGTAGCTTGTCCACTCCTAAACTCCTCCATAAGTTGGATCCTTGCCTCCAACACTGTCTTGGTGACATTGAACTTAAAATCTTCTTTTGATGCATCAAGCTCCTTCACATGTGCTTCCTTTTCTTTCGCCTTCTCAGCATAAACAGCTACCAACTCCTTCTCCAAAGTCCCATTAGCTTTCTTCAGTTTTACCACCTCATCAGCATACTTCTTAGTTTCTTTCTTTCTTTCTTTCCTCAGCTTCGTGGCTACATTTGGCCTCCTTGATCTTCAAAATATCAACTTGATCCATAATAGGAATCATGATCTCTGAAACCTGTGAAAAAGAAGTGTTAATTCCCTATGAATTCTTTTGTATAAGGTTCAAAGTCTCTTTATTTTACCTTGTCGATAAACTCTGTCATCGCAGCTTTGAACTTCTCTTTTGTCTTTTCCATATTCAAATCGCCACCCACATCTGTGGCTTCAGCCTCTGTCAATTTCCTCTTCTTGGTTTCCTCCTTAATCTTGGACACTTTTGCTTCAGAGCTAGATACTGCAGAATGGGGAGTTGGGGGCTTGTTATTTTTCTTCACAATCATCTTTGCCTTAGCTTCAGCCAGTAGGTCCGCAACGCTCACAGAGGTCTTAGAACGAGTAGCTGCGACAAAGGGATATAGTATTAAAACAACGTGAAAGGACTAGAATAAATTGGGGATAGGAAAAAACTTTAAGAGGTTTGTCAAACCTGTGGACATCTTGATGGGATCAGGTAGAGCTTCTTCAGGGTTAAGTTCTTCTTCTAAATCTGCAGAAAACAAGACCGGGAATGCCTTGAAAGACCTTATTAATGAATCCAACTCATAGATTTTCTTCACATTCTCCTCTGTACCCTCTTTTGCTGGAAAAAGCACGCTCAGCTTAGCAACTACGCCAAAGGAAATTCAAGTGGTTAATTAGCAGGTTGTTAAGAAACATTATTAGAGTAAGAAAAATTATCTATACTACCTTGAAACCTCCACTTGGAAATTGCACCCTCCTCCGAAATCAGGGTATTTCTTCTTGCAAAGAAAAATTTGTTCCTCCAACCTCTATCAGCAGGATCACAGTTATCATTCAAAAAAGGGGCTCCACCAGTCTTAACCCTAAAACCAAATCTCCCAGGGCTAAATCCCCTAATCTCAGTTGTATAAGCGAATTCTTCTAAACCAACTTCCAACTCAGTCTCCGCATTTAACCTAACTAGGGTTTGCAAGCACCTCCAGCCTTGAGGCATGATTTGGGCATAGTTGAGTTTTGAGGAAACAAAAAACCTAGTAATTAACTTTGAGAAGGGAAATTTAGGCCAATAACAAAGGGATATTCGGGAAAGCACACCCAATCGGGAGAATAGCATTCAGAGGTTAAGTCAGGGTGGGTGAAAAAGACGGTTTCATATGGCATAGCGTGGTTTTTCTTAATGATTTCTAAGTTGGATTTAGGAATCAAACATTTTTCATTGTCCAGTTTTTTCAACATGTTTTGAGTTAAGAAACCCTCGGACAAACCCTCGTCGCTTTCGATTATACTCACCTTTTTTCTTCCCATTTTTACAACTTGAGCAAGAAATCAAAGAGAAAGTTGAAAAGGAAAAGAGAAACCCACCGAAAAATTCCTACTTGATTTTCTCTCCGATCTCCTTCCTTGGTGATTCCTCTCGAAAACCTCCTTGAAAGCTACCTTTTTGATTCTGTGAAAGGGAGAGTTGGGGAGGAGTCTTATTTATTTAAGGGAGAGGTTGGCAGCGGTTGAAAGTCTAAACAATCATGACCTTTGCTTTGGAAATCTTCAAAACCGTCCCATCAAAAACTTTTTCATTTAAAATCGTCGTGTACCTTTTACCATTTTTGGCAAACTTTTTAAATTTTTTGTCTCTTTATATTCTTCATTTTAAATTCAAAAAGTTTGGGGGCAATTGTTGGGCCCTACGTTTTTAAATCAACTTGTTTTCAACTTGCGTATAACATCTTGGTACTAACAACTTGAGTTGTTCTATTACATCTTGATCGTTTGCAGGTTGAACTATTGTTACGTTAACCCTATTTTTCAGGGAACGTGTCAAAGTAATTGAAGACCAATTCAAAGACGTCTCACCATGCAAATACCCAGCAACGGATCATTATCCCCTCAATCAACAAAATGGCGATAATGTCTCAACGAGATCAACATCTTATCCGAGATTCTAGGCCTATTTTTTCTCCTTGTAAATTAGCCGTTATTTGAGGTATAAAAGGGGATAAACACTGTACTTTGCACACGCGTTTTTTCACTAGCTTAAGGTCCCTTGCATACGCTCTTAGCTCTGTAATCATCTCAACCTTTAGTAAACTTTTGGTCAAGGAAGGTACCAAAATCTCCCGGGATTTTATGCCGGCGAACAAGTTGTTCAAGGGCTTTCCCTAGTCAACAAACACCTTGTGTTCATTTCTATTCAACTCGATAATCATTGTACCCTGATTCATATCACTTTAGTTATTTTTTTGTCACTTGAAACACTTGTTGAAATTTGACCAAAACACTCTTATGTACCCATACAACTCGTAATGCTTAAAGCTTCTAGCTCTTCTAATGTAGTATGTGGGATGAGACGATTCATTCAATAAGGATACATGAAGTACTTAACTATAACAAAATATTTAATTATAGTGCTTTTATAAGTTTTTAATTATCATTTGGGCAATACAATTAAACCTAATAATTTTTAAAGAGGACACTAGCATTTAGTTACCCCTTGTTAAATGGGAAACCAAGCCATTCTACTATGAAGATAAATATATTTTTTTATCTTTTTTCTTTTAAGGGTTACGCGAATGAATATAAATAATATAAAACCATTCATCGCGTTTCTTACCTTCAGCAATTCATGCTCACCCCGTTATTTTCAAGTAAAATCATATTTGTGACATTATTTATTTTTAAACAAAAATTTGATGGAATTTGATTATTTTCATTATCATACTTCATGTTGGTTCTTTCCCCTAATTTCTCATCTTATTTCGTTTACCAACATTTTTCTTCACAATCTAAAAGGACGAATATAAGTTTTTTTAATCCAGCTACACCTCTTCAACATGGATAGAGAAAGTATATTTTTTTTTCTTTTCTTCAATTTAAGATTAAATTCTATGTTTAGACATGTAATATTCACTTTCTCACACTTTCAAAATAAGTATAATATTTGACTTGTCAGAAATTTAAAAGATTATGTATTATTTATTCATATCTTGTTTCTAATACAATAATATTGCAGCATAAAGTCAAGCCAAATGAACGGTTTAATTTATAATATGGCAAGTGCACGAATGCATGTAGTATAGAAAGGGGCAAATACAGGTCGAATTCCACGAGTACAATGTTACTATAGGTAATGTAAAATAAATAAAAAAATATGATTAGGAGAGAATTATTGTGATGAATATCTAAAAACAAATACAAATTACTCTAACTTTAAATTAAACTCTATATGATAAAGATATTCTCGAGATTGAAATTTAAACAATATGCAATAATCAAATAAATCATGCTTTTATATATTATTCATGTCATAAATCAAGTATGATACAATAAGTTGTGCTTACTCACGATCAAGGCCTATCACACGTATTTTAAGACTAACACCGCCTATCTCTCGAGGGTTCCGTACATTAGTCAAAATCCATTAAAGTTCATGTTAATCCCACGCATTTTCCACTAAAAGATCATCCCTAAGCTATTAAACTACTTTCGTGATTAATGGTGTCCAGTTCAATTCACATGTTTCCATGTTAATCAAGATTTACCGCTAAGTCCATCTCTTAATTAACTAAAATCATACAAATATAGACGTCTCCCTACCGTAAGTGTTAAGAAAAATAAGAAAATAATTGATTTGACATGAATAAAAAGAAGAGAAAAATGAATTATAAAGATGAATATATAATTATCGAGTTTTCAACCCCAAGAATTAGAGGGATTACTCACTAGCCATTGAAATTATGAAGACAAGAAAATAAATATAAAACATGAAATAATAGATAAAGGATAGAGATACTTATTATTGTAATTAAAAGAGAGACAATGGTTGGAAAGAAATCTTCAATACTTGTATTACTTCCATTTTCAAAATAGTATCTCAAGAACACTCAATAAACTCATAAAAGTATGGAATGATTTGAGAATAATTGATGTTATGAAATACAAATCTATACTAGAGTATGTTTACAATGTTCCTGGATGTCTGAAACTGGCCCTAACAATGTATATTTATAGGCATAATAGCCAAGAGTTGAGACTCTTCAACAAGCTTCTTCCAAAATCTATCTTGAAAAGGCACCTCTTTTACTGAACAGCAGGTGCTCGGTCGAGTCAAGGGTGGTGCTTGACCGAGCAAGGTCTTCCAGAAAAGACTCCATTCTGATATCATCCGCTCGGCCGAATCAAGGGTGGGGTGCTCGGCCGAGCATTAGCTGGTTCAGACTGATTCTGCATTATTCATTATTTCAAGCATTTTTTCTTGATGTCCTTTGATCTTTCTTCTTTACAAGCCTCTTCTTGTATTTTTTTTACACCAATAATGTCCCATGTTAGGCCCAATTGGTAGGAAAACATACTAGAGGGGGATGAATAGCCTGATTAAAACTTTTACCAACTTCTTTTTAAAACCTTTAGAAAATGTCCAAGTAACTTATCACCAGCTAACCGATGGAAACCAGTTCCACATGGGATAAAATATTACTGGTTTGACTCACTCAAAGTGATCGGTTAACACAAGGTATTTCAAAGAAAGTAAGCTAATAATATCATGCAATATATATATATATATATATATATATATATATATATATATATATATATATATATATATATATATATTCTAGTAGTAAAGACAAACAAGCGCTTATAGGAATCAAAGGTAGTAACCGGTTGATAGAGTTCAACAGGTTACTATATAAGATGTAATGAGCAAACAAACAAACAAAAAGACACGTTTGTTTGAAGAGGTTCACAATGTTAAATAACTGATACGTCCTCTATCAAGTTTGGTCAAAACTTGGATTTGTGAAAAGTGCACTATTAATGATTATATACTATTACAAGTTGCAAGCCTTATGATTGAAGGTTGCCAAAAGTAAAGTGATCACTAATGGATCGTGCTACAAGATTGACCAAGTGTTTTCAAGAGGTGTGTTCACAAATTGAACTGATTTCTCTTGAGTGTGTGGTGTGATCAATTAATGTGTTCCTGACTAAGTCTTGTTGGGGAATACTTACAACAATTGATTGAGTGTGCATAGTGTATGTCCTAATAAATAATCTAGTGAATATATTGGACTTGAATGCCTTGAACTTCAATGCTTGATTGAACTTACAGTTCTTGACAAACTCACTCTCAAAGATCTTCAATGCACCAACCCTCTTCAATGCTTTGATGAAGGTATTTATAGTGTTCTTCAAAATAGAGTTGTTGTCCCTGAAGGGGTTGAAAGGATGGCTTGGACTGACAAGCATTTAATGAGAATATCTTCTGCATTAAATGCCTGAGATTTGATGAAGAGATTTTCCACTGGATAGAGGAGGTTGTTGTGAGTATTGGTAACTTTAAGAACAAGTTAACCAGTTTACAACTTGGAAAATCTTCAGGGTCTTCAAGTCTTCATTCTTTGAGAAAAATACATTAATAAAAACACTGGCACTAGCACTAAAGGGAACCAAAGATACATAGAAAAATCTTATTGGTCTAGTTAAAATTAAGGATCCTCAATAATGCTTATTATGATTGGGATTAAGCAATTCTAGAGCTATACATATATTTGACTAACAATCTCCTCCTAATTAATTAAGTCTAATTATCCTAGGTTTAAATCTATCTTAACTTAGTAATATAATGATCAAGAATTATCTTTTAATTTTGTCATTTCCTAAGTCAAGTGACAACTTGATGTAACCTAAGAAAAGCTTACAATATGAAAGCTTTAACAAAAGAATGAATGATAAACCTGCAAATTCAAATAATTAGTAGCAGTGAAGTCATTCAGAAATAAATGAAATTCAAGAAGGCAATGCATTTAAATGAACAAGTTGAGAGTTAAGAAATTCTCATTGATATATAAGCTGCAACAGGTTGAAAGAAAGACACATATATCATCGGTTACATTCTATTCTAGAGCAGGATCGGTTGAAGGAGCCTTCGATGTTGAAGTTGGAGTAGCCGATGCAACCGGTAAAGATCTTGATCTTTTTGCTTATCTCTGAGCTTTCTTCTCTTCTCTCTTTCTCTTCTTCTTTTCATCCAACTGAGATTTACCCAACTGACCATCAACAAACATTTTCATTAAAATTTCATTTAGGGCCTTGACCTTGATCAGTTCAGTGGCTAGGTCACGATTCTTCTGGTCAGCTTTCTTGAGCTCATCATTTGATTCATTGAGGGCTGACTGAACTGTTGCGGCTTGCTCACATAATTCTTTGTTGGTATGATTAGAATTTATGATTAGGGCAAACCTTGCATTCAAAAAGTGCCTATAGCTTCCTTGATAACCTCCTTTCTTCCTCCTCCTGATTGAACTTAACCAGCCCATCCATCAGTGCATCATGAAGTTCAATAAGGTCTTGCACAATCGTTGGTCTATTCAAATCGGTATCATCAGAAGGAGCAGCAACCGGTTGAGGAGAAGAAGGCAGAACAGCATCGGTTGAAGGAGCATCAATCATGGGAATGTCATTGGGAGGATAAGATTTGTAAGAGGAGGAATCATTTGGGGAAGAGTCTTGGCCGATTGAAAATTGATCGGTTGGGGCTAGAAGATCGGTTGGAGCTGGAAATAGATTGGTTGGGGGAAAGAAGGGCTGATCGGCTGGAGCCATTATCCCATTGTCTTCTAAGCTCATCTCCACAACAAAAGCTTCCTCTAATAACTCAACCCCAATAGGGGCTAAAGGTATGGCATTCTTCCTTAACCTTATCATATGACCCATTCTCAAGACATTCAGCAAAAGGGAGGCATGCCTAACATTGCTTTGAGGTTGCACACTACCATCTCTTCTGACTGACAACCTAGGCACTTGAGGCATTAAGCCCACCATTTTTGTTACCTCAAATGACCAGTTAAATATTTTCAACTCTAACTGCAGTCATACGATTGTTGAAGGAAAGGTATCAGATGAATATGTTGGCGGTTGAAAGGGATGATTCAACCGGTCGGGGTAACCGGCTGACAGGTTGACAGCTAATATGCAGGGGTCTTGACCGATGCCTGACTAGAGGGGATAGGATGGATTTTTCTTTGAAGGAAAGTCAAGAATAAGTTGTTGATCGGCTTTGCTTGGCAGTACATTGGGATTGATAGGAGCAACTGACCGTTTCTTCAACCGAAGGATTTTGGGAACTAGGAATTTTTGGCTGGTTTCATCGGGGCCATCGTTTTTGGTTAAGTGGGGGAGGAGTATCGCCTGGAGGGACTCCTACTTTTGCAACTTCAATCACATCCAAAAATAATTCCATTCTTTCTGCTCTCCATTTTCTCTGAAGTTCATCGGCTAATGAAAGAGGCACGGGGATCGGTTGAAGGCTGGAATTTCTAATGATCTTTTCATGTAACTCAAACGAAAACATCCCATTAGATAGTCATGGAATGGATGGTGTGGAAGTGTAGTAGTTAGAGTTGACATGAGGTCCTTCTGATCCATAAAGAAATCAAAAGAGGCTGGAGGATGAGCAGCATCGGATGGGTTATAATCGAATGGCTCAGGGGCCTTGAACTCAACTTCATCCTCATCTTCAAAGAAATCAGAAACGGATGGCTCCTCCTCAAAAATAGGCTCAGTCTCCTCCTCAACAGATTTCCCTTTTATCAAATCACTGGCTTGACTGACCAGAAAAGATGCTTGAATGGCTACTTGAGTGGCCAACTCATCAGCTGATGACCGTTGAAGGTCTATTCTGATTCAAACAAACTTGCTGTAAGTACCCCAATCCGGACCGCTCTCCATCCAAACATACGCGAACTTCCAGAGGTCATAACTCCTTCATACGAACTCCGATTGAGGCGTGCCATATATGGTTGGAAAGCTCTCTACGAGAACTAGCTTGAATTTAAAAAAAATAGCCATTTGAAAAAGTGGTCCGCACGGACCACTTTGCAGGGTGAAAAACCTTTCCGGGATAAATTGGAACAAAAGGACTTTTTGGGAATTACAAAAAATAGTCAGCATGCAAAAGTGTCCACGCGGACCACTTTGCAGGGTGACTAACATCATTGAAAAATCCCCTTAAAGTCCACCAGACTCCCTCAAATCCCGGAAAACCAAAAAATTGGTTTTGTAGAAGAGTCCGCGCAGACCATTTTGCAGTTTTCTTGGGCCTATAAATAGAGGGCTCCCCCTCTCATTTTCTACGCACCTCCCTTCTCTCCTCTCTCCCCCAGCCTTCAGGATCCCCCTCTCAGCCCTTAGAGACAATCCGTGTCCCTTTCGGTCCTTCCCGGGGCCTTTCGAGCTTTCTCGAGGCGCTCCGAAGCCCTGCCGAGCTGTCCCAAGGCTCTCGCGAGCCATCCCGAGGCGCTCCCAAAGCATCCCGAAGCCATGCGGGTCCATCCCAAGCCATTCTGGTCCATCTCGAGGCATCCTAGTCCATCCCGAGGCATTCCGACACATGCCGAACCTCTGCCCGAGTACAACCAGCAAGCCTGAGGCACTCCGAACCTCTGCCCGAGTACAACCAGCAAACCTGACGCTCGCCGGACCTCTGCCCGAGTACAACCAGCGAACCCGACGCACGCCGGACCTCTGCTCGAGTACAACCAACAATCCCGATGCACACCGGACCTCTGCCCGAGTATAGCCAACAATCCTGAGGCATGCCGAACCTCTACCCGAGTACAACCAGCACTCCTAAGGCACTCCGAAGCTCTGTCCGCAGACACCGGTACATCCCAAAGCAATCCCGGTCCGTCCCGGAGCACTATTCACACTCAAACACTATTCCCCAGCGGAAGATAGACACGAACCAATAATGGTAAGGCCTCCTTCCGACACTATTTCAATTCGTTTCAATACATATCATACAATGTAGACATCATATTCAGCATGCATTTTTAAAAAGCACATACATACACACACACACACACACAACTTTTAAAGAAAGAGGGTATCGAAAGACTCGTGTATACGAAGCGACTCGGGTGAGCTCTACTATTCTCTTCCCGAGGCATAACCTGACCTCCGAACTCAAAATCTCATCACACAACAACCTTTTTTTTTAACAAAGCCTTTTTTCAATGGTTTGGGCTATATCAAAATGGCGTGGAGACTCCTCCAAAAACGTAGCGACACCTCCCGACATGAATCGAGATGTCCAGTTTGACCACGGATCGGGTAATTTCAAATATGAGGCCTTTCGGGTGATCTCAACATACTGTTCCTGAAACGTACCTGACCTCCGAACCTAACAATCTCTGTTCAAACAGCCTTTTCCTAAGTTTTTGCTCCTAATAAAAATGACCTCCTTTCAAAGCATTTTCCTAAGTTTTGGCTCCTAATAAAAATGTCCTTTCAAAGCCTTTTCCTAAGTTTTTTCTTCTAATAAAAACGATCTCCTTTCAAAAGCATTTTCCTAAGTTTTGTCTCCTAATCAAAACAATCTCCTTTCAAACAGCCTTTTTCAAAGTTTTGGCTCATAATCAAAATGGCGTGGCGACTCTCTTCTTCCGTGAAATCATAAACTGCTCGCTGCCCTAGCGATCCGGGTAATTTCAGTTGGGGACTCTACTGGGCACTTTTTTTTTAAAAAAAACTTTTAAACAAAAAAAAAAGATTTTTAAAACATTGATGAGGGTCAAACTTTCATTTTACCCCTTCTTTAACTGTTGTGTGTGTTTGCATGTGCTCTACTTTTTTTATTCAAAAAAAATAAAAATACAAAAAAAAAGCATCATAATACATCTGTGTACATATATTTAAAAATTGTGCAAAAATTTCTGTTTTACTCAAAAAAAGAATTTTAGTGACCGCACACCACGCGCACTCTTATCCTGTACACTGCACACTACAACCCCAAACCCGGAGTGGTCTCAGTTGCAGTTCAATTGGTCTTCCTGACGCCTTTCGGACGCGCACGGGATCATTCCAAACTTCCCATCCTAGCCAGTGTCAACCATGCACGCTTGCATCACACTCTGTCCAGAATCGGTTAGTTTTTACCCAGTCCGTGTCATAAAGCCTGGATACATATCCCATGCCGGCCATTATCTGAGTCGAAGTCGATAAATCAAGATCCCTTGCGCAAGCATGACGATGAAAGGTCATGCTAAAATCTTGACCCGATCTTGATTTCCAAAGCTACTCCCAGACAATGCTCCGTCCCGGATATACTTTCATGCCCACATGACACCATGTCATCAAGCCTTTAATACGTCATCCATGACAATATGACCTAGCCAAAACCTAACATCATAGATCCCTTGCGTAAGCAAGGTAAAGAGAGGTCATGCCGAACTCTTGACCCGATCTTGACTCAGGTGCTGGCCCGGTTCACTATTCACATGGCCGACGCATTAAAACGAACATGACAGAATCGGTCACTAGGTTCGATATTTTATTTTTGGCCAGTGGAAACCGCTTGCCCTATAGGACCCTCGCCCGGGGTTGTCCACCCCGGGATGTCGAAATACAGGTTCAAAACGAGGGGCTTATAGACGCATTGTTGGTCTCCATTGACCCATGATCTAGAGTAGTTACGAAAAAGAAGAGCAATCTTTTCTAACCCATCTAGGATTCTGAGAAAACATGTTTTAAGTAAATTAAAACAACAAAAAAGCATAAATAAAAAAAAATGCATGTCGCATGAGCTTTCCCCTTTTACCTAAAAAAGGCCTTCCCATGTCTAAACCTTACCCGTCACCCCCTCCAGCGAAACCGAGAGTGGTTGAGAGTATCCGGGTACCGTCTTTTAAGTATCGAGGTCACAAGGTCGGACAGCCCTTTCGGTTCAGCGGTTCGAACAGTCCGCTACTCCCTCATGGCATGATCGACATATAACAGTGAGGGAAACAGAACTCCGCCCCCGGGAAATTTCCAAACGATGGAAGAAATTTGGCAAGATTTCAAGGCTCTTGAGAAACGCCAAGAAGAGCAGCAGGCTTGGATCGAATATGCCATGCGCCATCGCGGAGCTGTTGTGATTCCCCAACCTGATGGAACCTTTGTTCTCATAGAAGATGAAGAAATGCCTGTTCCCCCGGTTTCCCAAAGCTTTGGCTGGAATTTTTCAATCCTAACATGGACATGAGAAAATGGTGTGCTTTTCACAACTACTCCGGCCACACAATCAACAATTGCTTCGTGTTGAAGAAAGTGGTCCAAGGCTTAATCGAAGAGGGAAAGTTGGAACGCCCCCGCGGTCCCAACACAGTCAGAAACCCTTTCCTTAGAAATGACGGGGTAAGCATGGTGGATAAGTCCTCTGCAAATTCCCCTGATGTTTGGGGCTTCCGCAATGAAGAATTCTGCAATCAGGATCTCGAGTCGTCTGACGGCCTTACGCCTAAAGATTATGTGTTTGATGTATTCCCCTATGATTTGAATAAAAAACTCAACCTTTTCGAGCATCCCCTCATTGACACTTTAACAAATGATAAATTAACTAATCAAAACAGTTAATAATGATTCACTTGATAAAGACGCAGACACATTAAATAAACGATACATTAAGCAATCTTTAAGCATGTTGTCAAACAAGAGGAAAATCGGGTCCCAAGCTGTCAATAAGGTTCTAACCAAAGTGAATTTGGGGACTGCTGAAGAGCCTATAGAGATGCAAATCAGAGAATTCTCCGTCGATACTTCGCCTAAAGAATATCGAGTCTTCTTCTTCCCCCTCTACACTCTAAAAAAAATAAAAATACACAAACCGTACAGTCAAACCTCGTAGGTTCTAGTACTTTTCTCATTCAATCAAGTCCTCCTCGGACATTGTAGTCAAGTCTTTAATTACGCAAGTTTTCTTTCTTTTCTTGCTAGACTTGAGACATTATTTTGCACCCCACATTACATTTAATGAAATTGTTTTGTTCTATGTGATCACGGGCATTGCTCAACAAATAATTTCCCAAATGATTAATGCTTTGATTAATTGGTGTGAGAAAGTCAATTGATAGCTCCCCATACACCTTAACATACCCCACACAAATGCCTCCATCAAGCCATACACTTTCCAAAATCACATTCCTACCATCACCTTGACCAAGTCAACGATGGTAGCGACATCACTAAATGATTGCTCTCATGTCAACAAAAAGCTAGGGGCTTTTCCTTCCCCCCTCATGTGCATCAAGAAAGTTCAAGCAGGGGCTTCAAAAAAAAAGAGAAAAAAAAAGCCAAGGACCCAACACTTCTAGTCAGAAGCCCAAGGCAGGAAGGCAGAGACAAAAGCATCTCATAAGTCCTTATTCAAATTCTTTCTCTTCCCATGAGAGCAACGATCAAGAAGCAATGGAATCATTGAAATTGTCATCAAATATGACTTGTCAAGGATTCACCTCAAGGCTCGTGCCTTATCATCCAACCTTTCGTCCGAGCCTTTTTGCCAAAGGCCGCACAAATATTTATGCCCTTGCCCCAAAGCCAAACATGGTTCGACCCCGAACTACGTCGACTTGAACTCCTTGTCTTAAGGGGAACGTAGGCAACCAGAAATGGTCCGGTCATAAACACATACAAATCCACAAACCTGGTCTCACCAATGACCTCTCCTATACACAAACCTTCTCTCACACCTCATCCAACTCGATCCTTGATACCGGTTGATTTTCTTCTCATGATTAATTAAGCATATCAAGTTTAATTGTTGAATAACCCGAACATCAACAAAGGGTTTTAAGCAAACATGTGATCATTATGAACAAATCAAGTTTTCAGATGTCTCGACAAGTCTTCTTTTTCTACAAAATAGGAAAAATAGAGCTAAACACTGATTTTCTTTCAGCAAGGGCTTCCATACACTTTTACAAGCTTTTCAGTGCTTATACTCTCTCAAAAGAGTCAAACTCAAAAGCATGTTTTTTGTGCCTACGTCAAATAAGGCATACACACAAAAGGGGACCCGTTCCCACCTTTTCAAAAATTACATATACGCCTTTGCGAGTGTACATTACAAGTCATTTCTCTCACAAAAAGAGAGTCGAACTATACAGACCTGAGCCCCTCAGTCCGAGGGGAACGTAGGCAGCCTTCATAGGTTCGGTCTAAAGCATACACAAAAATCCAAAAATTGGACGCCATCAAGGCTCAGACAAGAAGCAAGCAAGAGATTTTGCGTCTCGACAAAGCTTTAAAAGTAAATCACAAATCATCATAGTTAAAACACTTCTTGATGAGTTCATGAACGGTCTACTCTCAAGCTCACAACATGCTAAAAGACAACTTAAAACATTTAACAATTAATGTGTCTGCAAATGACAACGATTGGATACACTACCAGAAAAACAGGTTTTAGCGGTGGAAATTTCCGTCACTAAAACCAAATTTCCGCCGCTATATATAAACACCGACGGAAAAATTCCGTCGATGGTCCGCCGCTACCAGCCCGCCGCAGATTTTCGACGGCTCAAATTCCGCCGGTATATTTTGATTTTACCGACGGAATTTATTCCGCCGGTGCTTTTTTATTCCAGCGACGGAAATTTCCGCCGCTAAATCAATTTAATTTAATTAAATTTTTATTACAGCGACGGAATATTCCGCCGCTGTAATAAAAATTAATTAAATTAAATTAATTTCAGCGGCGAAAATTTCTGTCGCTGGAATAAAAATTAATTAAAATAAATTAATATCAGTGACGGATATTTCCGACGCTGATATTAATTTATTTTAATTAATTTTTCTTCCAGCGATGGAAAATTTCGCCGCTGAAAACAAAAATTAAATTAAAATTATATTAAATTTAATTGATATAGCGGCGGCAATTTCCGTCGCTGTAATAAAAATTAATTAAAATTAATTAATTTCAGCGATGGATATTTCCGACGCTGAAATTAATTTATTTTAATTAATTTTTATTACAGCGACGGAAATTTCCGCCGCTGAAAACAAAAATTAAATTTAAATTATATTAAAATTAATTGATATAGCGGCGGAAATTTCTGTCGCTGTAATAAAAATTAATGAAAATAAATTAATTTCAGCGATGGAAATTTTCGTCGCTGATACTGAAATAAATTAAAAAAAATAATTTAAAATATCAATTATCCAATTTTTTTTGTACCTGATATAACAATTCAATTTATAAAACTAAAACTATAAAACTAAAAATCAATATCAGCGTACCAAACTAAAGACTAAATATCACCGTACCAAATCGGGAGGGGGAGGGGGGGAGAGGGGGGGATAGGGGTTGGCTTCTTAGTATCAACAAATCTTGAGCTCTAGTTCAAACTAAACTAAAGGATAATGGTGTTCCTACCTAACCACCTACTCTGTCCTTTAAGTGCCTGTTTGATAAACCTATCCCATCCCGAAATGCACGATTATATGAAATGCAAATATCACTTTGTATACTTGCTTTATAATCGAAAATAAAGAAATTTCGGCTTTTGGATAGACCTAAATTATTACTATTGTGAATAATTTTAAATATTAATATTTAATTCTTTGTTGTAAAATATATAATTTTACAATGATGAATTAAATTAACATTTATAAACAAAATGATAGTCGTTCTCATCCACAACTATCAAAACCCTATCTCATCTTAGACCAAGAAAGACAGAGCAAACAAGTTCTCGACTGTTTGAGCAAAGGATTTTCTGTTTAATAAGAATTTTTTCCAGTTTCAATGTCCTCCTCTCTAAGGATCTCAAACATCACAGCCATGTTTGTGACATTGCCTGTTTTACTCTTCACTGGTGTTATACGGTCACAAGTAAAAACAAGGTAACAGTATAACACCAGTGAAGAGAAAACAGAACTTTCCTCCAATTTTTTCAATCTCCACCTTCCATTTACTCAAGATCCTGATTACAGAATCTTCCTCATGAGCTTGAAAGCTGACGGTGTTGCCCTCAATCTCACGGTTGCTTCTCAACCGTGAGAAGCAATTGTGAGATTGAGGGCAACACCGTCAGCTTTCAAGCTCATGAGGAAGATTCTGCAATCAGGATCTTGAGTAAATGGAAGGTGGAGATTGAAAAATTGGAGGAAAGTTTTGTTTTCTCTTCACTGGTGTTATACTGTTACCTTGTTTTTACTTGTGACCGTATAACACCAGTGAAGAGTAAAACAGGCACTGTCACAAACATGGTTGTGATGTTTGAAATCCTTAGAGAGAAGAGGACAGTGAAACTGGAAAAACTCTTATTAAACAGAAAATCCTTTGCTCAAACAGTAGAGAACTTATTTGCTCTATCTTTCTTGATCAAAGATGGACGGATTTTGATAGTTGTGGGTGAGAAAGGCTCTCATCTTATTTATATTTTAAGATGTTAACCACCAACCACAATACCCTAAGGTGTATCTAGGGTGCCAGGATTGATATCAGGCGCTCAAATGTAGGCGATATACATCACCGTCCGCGATGCCGTCAATCGCCCCAAAAATGGGATCTAGAACCACTAAGGTAGTGTGCAGTTGAATATGTTACATTATTGAGACATTCACCCCCCTTCCTCCCCCTTTGACTTTAAAAGACTTGAAAATTAGATATTTAGTAACTTATCTAATTGTTGCATATGTAACATGTTATGTTTACTAAATATGTAACATGTTATGTTTACTAAATATAACATGTTACATATTTGATTATGAGTACGGTTATTTATCGTTTTCTTTATAGTGGCATATGTTTTCTTCTATTCGTTAATATTACTAACATATCGTTTTCTTTTTGTCTTTTCTGATTCGGTATAACTAAATTGATTATTACCACCATTTAGATTACGCATTATTCGTTTTTTCTTTAGCTCTTTATCAATTATTTTTGTGATTTTCATAGATACTCTTTATTCTCAGTTATGGTTCTCAAAGCACATTTTATGATTTCAGGTACTACACCTTAAATGTTGGTTTACTTATTTACGCGACACGTATATACAGAAACTGTATCCTAGTTTGTTTCATATAAGGTGCATCTAGGGTGCCAGGATTGATATCAGGCGCTCAAACGTAGGCGACATAATCACCGTCCGCGATGCCGTCAATCGCCCCAAAATGGGATCTAGAACCCTATCATTATATTCCATGAGGTCCTCATGAATCTCTATGTTATTTTTAATGTATACATGTATCCCTCCCCTCCATAGCTTTAACATTAACTTTACTAGGTTAAGAAAAGAAATGTAACATTTTATTTATTAACTTTACTAGGTTAAGAACTAGAGATTTATGAGGTCCTCATGAATCTCTAGTTCTTTATCATTTTATTTATTTACTTACTTACTTATTTTTATTTATTTTTTAATTTGTTGAGGGGGGGGATAAGAAAAGAAATGGAACATGTTCATTCTGCAACTCATTACACGTATCCAACAACAGAACTCTGTCACATTTGACGAGTGTCATTATTACATTAAAGAAAGGGTTAAGAGTGGCATTATACCACAAATTCCATCTAATCATAGTATATAAACTACCAAAACATATGAATAACAAATAAAATTCCCAGTAAGCGCAACAAAAACAAATGAGTTTATCCAGACAGATCAATCGATTTTATAATTCTTAAATCAAACAATTATCAAATTCACACTTGCAGAATCTCAAGATTATAACCTGTTTTTTTAATATAAACACTGATTTGTAGAATTTTCATCACAAAATCAATTTAAAAACATATATATAAAAACATCACAAATTCAATTTGCACTCAAATTTCTTAAATCAAACAATTGTACTCAAATTTCTTCAAGAACGAACCCAAATCCTCATAGATGAAAAGGTACAATTTGATTAAATTGATCGAGATTCTGACCTTGTTCAATTCGTGCGTTCTTGATTGATAGGGACGGTGGTCGTGGCGGTGGATGGCGAGGGTGGACGGCGGCGAGGGAAGGAAAAACGGAGACGGTGGAGAGGTGGACGGCGACGAGGGTGGACGACGAGGGTGGACGGCGGCGAGGGAAGGAGAAACGGAGACGAGCAAATAGCGGGAAGAGAGAGAAAGCGGGGAGAGAGAGAGAGTTTACAGATTGATGTAATTAGGGCGTCAAATTTTATTTATATATCATTTCAGCGACAGAATATTTCGTCGCTGTTATTCCGCCGCTGATAAATACGTAATCACGCGGATTGATGACATGGCATGTAACCTCAGCGACGGAATATTCCGCCGCTAAACATTAATTATAGCGGCGAAATTTAAATTCCGACGCTAAAATCAATATTTAGCGGCGGAATATTCCGTCGCTGAGGTTAATTAATTTTAATTTAATATAAAACATGAAAATTATTTAAAATATCATCATGTTTTATTTATATAAAACATGAAAATTATTTTAAATTACTGTCAAAAAATAAGTATGAGTCAATAAATATTATTTTTGAAAAAATAAATAAATCATAAATATTAATTAATTTTAATTTAATAAATATCATTGTTTTTTATATAAAACATGAAAATTATTTTAAATTACTGTCAAAAAAATAAATATGAGTCAATAAATATTATTTTTGAAAAAATAAATAAATCATAAATATTAATTAATTTTAATTTAATAAATATCATTGTTTTTATTTATATAAAACATGATGATATTTATGATTTATACACTATACACTATACCCTATACACTATACCCTATACCCTATACCATATACCCTAAACGCTATACCCTATACCCTATATCCTATACCCTATACACTATACACTATACACTATACCCTATACACTATACCATATACCCTATACCCTATACCCTAAACGGTATACCCTATACCCTATACCCTATACCCTATACACTATACCCTACACACTATACCCTATACCCTATACACTATACCCTATATCCTATACCCTATACACTATACACTATACCCTATACCCTATGCCCTATACCCTATACCCTATACCCTATACACTATACCCTATACCCTATATCCTATACAATATACCCTAAACGCTATACCCTATACCCTATATCCTATACCCTATACACTATACACTATATACTATACCCTATACACTATACCCTATACACTATACACTATACCCTATACCCTATACCCTATACCCTATACCCTAAACGCTATACCCTATACCCTATACCCTATACACTATACCCTATACCCTATGCACTATACACTATATCCTATACCCTATACCCTATACCCTATACCCTATACCCTATACCATATACCCTATATACTATACATTATACACTATACACTATATACCATACCATATACACTATACACTATACAATATACCCTATACCCTATACCCTATACCCTATACCCTATACATTATACCCTATATCCTATACCCTATACCCTATACCCTATACACTATACCCTATACCCTATACCCTATACACTATATCCTATACCCTATACCCTATACCATATACCCTATACCCTATACCCTATACACTATACCCTATACACTATACCCTATACACTATATACTATACCCTATACAATATACCCTATACCCTATACACTATACCCTATATCCTATACCCTATACACTATACACTATACCCTATACACTATACCCTATACACTATACCCTATACAATATATACTATACCCTATACACTATACCCTATACCCTATACACTATACCCTATACCATATACCCTATACCCTATATTCTATATACTATACCCTATACCCTATACACTATACCCTATACAATATACACTATACACTATACCCTATACCCTATACACTATACCCTATACAATATACACTATACCCTATAAACTATACCATATACCCTGTACACTATACTCTATACCCTATACACTATACACTATACCCTATACACTATACACTATACCCTATACACTATACCCTATACCCTATACCCTATACCCTATATAATATACCATATACCCTATATCTTATACCCTATACCCTATATCCTATATCCTATACACTCTACCCTATACCCTATACCCTATACCCTATATCCTATACACTATACCCTATACCCTATACACTATTCCCTATACAATATACACTATACACTATACCCTATACCCTATACCCAATACACAATACCCTATACGATATACAATATACACTATACCCTATACCCTATACCTTATACCCTATACACTATATCCTATACCCTATACCCTATACCCTATACCTTATACCCTATACCCTATACACTATACCCTATACCCTATACACTATACCCTATACCCTATACCCTATACACTATACCCTATACAATATACACTATACCCTATACCCTATACCCTATACCTATACACTATACACTATACCCTATACACTATACCCTATACCCTATACCCTATACCCTATACCCTATACACTATACCCTATAACCTATACCCTATACCCTATACCCTATACAATATACCCTATACACTATACCCTATACCCTATACCCTATACCATATACCCTATATCCTATTCCCTATACATTAAACCCTATACCCTATACCCTATACACTATACCCTATACACTATACACTATAGGGTTTAGGATTTTGGGTTTAGGGGTTAGGTTTTTTTTTTTAAAAAACACAAAATAATACCATTGCATAGCTCTGATGTTTTAGGGGTTAGGGTTTAGGGTTTAAGGTTTAGGGGTTAGGGTTTAGGGTTTAAGGTTTAGGGTTTAGGGTTTAGGGGTTAGGGTTTAAGGGTTAGGGGTTAAGGTTTAGGGTTTAGGGGTTAGGGGTTAGGGGTTAGGGTTTAGGGTTTAGGGCTTAGGGGTTAGGGTTTAGGGTTTAGGGGTTAAGGTTTAGGGGTTAGGGGTTAGGGTTTAGGGGTTAGGGGTTAGGGTTTAGGGGTTAGGGGTTATTAGGGGTTAGGGTTTAGGGTTTAGGGGTTAAGGTTTAGGGGTTAGGGGTTAGGGTTTAGGGGTTAAGGATTAGGGTTTAGGGGTTAGGGTTTAGGGGTTAGGGGTTATTAGGGGTTAGGGTTTAGGGTTTAGGGTTTAGGGGTTAAGGGTTAGGGGTTAGGGTTTAGGGGTTAGGGGTTAGGGTTTAGGGGTTAGGGGTTAGGGTTTAGGGGTTAGGGTTTATGGGTTAGGGGTTATTAGGGGTTAGGGTTTAGGGGTTAGGATTTAGGGTTTAGGGGTTAGGGTTTAGGGTTTAACGTTTTTCAGTTAGTTTTTCAAAATTTCAGTTAGTTTTTTGAAATTTTAGTCAATTTTCTAACGTTTCAGTTAAATATTTTAATATTTTTCAGTTGGTTATTTTGTTAATTAGTTCTAAAAATAATCAAAAATTACATTTTATTACCAGCGATGGAATATTACGTCGCTGATAAATTAAAAAAAATTAATTTATCAGCGGCGGAAATATTCCGTCGGTGTTTAATTTAAAAAAAAAATAAAAAACATTTAATTTCACCGACGGAATATTTCCGCCACTGATAAATTAAAAAAAATTAATTATTCAGCGGCGAAAATATTCCGACGCTGATAAATTAATTTTTTTTTAATTTATCAGCGGCGAAAATATTCCGTCGGTGTAATATTTCAAAAAAATAAATAAAAAATATTTGATTTTTACCGACAGAAAATTTCCGCCGCTGATAAATAAAAAAAATAAAAAAAAATTAAAAAATAATATATTTTCACCGGCGGAATAATTACGTCGATAAAGAAAGAAGTAGCGGCGGAATATTCCGTCGGTAAATCAAGCGCCAAAATAGTGGCGGTAATTAAACGAATATTCGAGGAATATTCGTTTTAGCGACGAAATTTAGCGGCGAAATTAAATTCCGACGCTAAATTTGACGCCAAAATAATTCTGCCGCTAAAGCTTAATTTCCGTCGCTATTTAGCGACGGAATGAGTCCGTCGCTGTTGATTCCGTCGCTAAAACACCTGTTTCTGGTAGTGATACTTAGAATTTCAGAAGGTCATTCCGCGCCACTCGCGCTTGCCCCTTCGTCATTTCTCCCTTTCTTCCCTCGCCACCGACGGGTCTTTTTTCGTTCCGCGTGAACTACATCTGTCTCCCTACATCTAAGATCAGGAGTCCTTCCAGTCGTGTCAAGCAATCTAGTCACTCTCAGAGCATCGTTCGCCAATGCCTCCGCTCGGATCTCCTCCCTACGAGTCTGCAAAAGGGGACCTCTCCCCGCCAGTCTGTCAACTAGAGTCCCGTAGTCAAATACAGCTTCTCCCGTGATATCTCGAGGGTTGATCCAGGCTTCTGCACTCCTAAGGTTGTAGCCATGTCATTCCAGCCCAGCAAAGGCTCCTGCCTCACCCCGAACTGTCGAGAAACGAGCAACGAGATGTAAAAAGAGGACCAAGACAACCCTGGAACCCTGACAACATAGGAACCTTCCTGACATGCCCTCCTAGTCTCAAATACCCAATGAGGAACCCACCAACGAAGGTGATGCGTGCCAAGTCAAACCATCCACCTCTCCCAAGCAGACTGATCCGTCTCCAAGACCCAATGGTCGCTGGGTAGATGTCCACGAACTAAAAGAGGCCGGAAGCACAAGGATAGCTTGAAGTCTCTCTCGCAACCATAAAGCAAGCAAAGTGGGGATTCCTCCGCGCATGAACCGGTCCCCCATCGCCAAGCGATCTATGCCATGGAAAGTGTCAAGACCCAAAACCTAGGCATTATTTGAGTCATGCTTAATCGTGATTATGGCATGCGTTGCATTTCATTTATATGTTTTGCATTTTGTTGTGGCAATCATGTGTTAGTTTAACATTTTTATAACTTTTATGATATTTTAAATATGTTAATAAATTAAATAATATTTATTTAATGTCTAATTGAAACTAATAGGAATTGTGTAGTAAATTAGTAAATTAAAAAATTTAATTAATAAACTTTTAAAGTATGGGAGGTGCTTAAGTGTAGTAATTATAACTTAAGAAAGGTATGGTAGAAGGCTTACTTCATGGAGGAGCCTAAATGGAAAATGCTATGTTTATCCTTATGAATTATTGAAGAAGCTTCATCATTTAACAAAACAAAAACCTCAACTCATCTTCTTGGTCCAAAAAGCTTCAAACCTAGGTTTAAGTTCATAAATTCCTCCTAAATTCATCCCTCATCTGTTTTTAAATCCGTTGGTGTCTAAATGTTCGGGAAGCCGAGGAGATTGCATCTATCCGATTAAAGTTTTCAAGCTTTCGTAATATATTTTAGGTAAGTTATTATATTTTTCCTTCAAATCCATGCTCATTTAGTGTTAAATTTGATATTATTCTTGGATATTGGTTGCATGTTGTTTTGGACCAATTTTCTTGAGTTTGGAATGGTATAAATGGCCTTTGGATTGGTTGAAATGGTTGGAGGTAAAATTGGTAGTGTTATACTGAAAGTTGGATTTTGGTATTGTTGTTTAAGTTGGATAAATGGACCTATAAATGTTTACAAAGGTTGTTGATGTTCTAGCAACAGAATCTGAATTTTGCTGAAGGGCACGACTGGTGCCCCTGGTCACGAGTCGTCCCCCTCAGTCATTCGTGTCCACGAGTCGTGTATTTGGTTTCACCCGTGCTGATTTCAAGTGACACGAGTCGTGCCCTGTCCTATTTTGCTGAACCATTTTTGAAGCCATGTATGTCCAACTAGATAACATATAATTTAACCAATTGAACACTATAATCCATGTACAACATATGAGCTACAAAAGGATGTCTTTACTTATCAATTGTGATATTGGAAGATAGTTAAATACTTGGGTAAATTAGGTTAGAATACTTGATTTCCATGAAACCTAACTTGCTTGATATCCTTATATGGTTGATGATACATCCTTGAATGGCTATAGTAAGTGTGTAGACCTTATGTGTTGCACATTTTTGGACTTGTTTGACATCTTTTATGGTGTGCTTGTTAAGGCTCCCTACTTTGGAATCCTAATTTAAATCGAATATGTTCAAGGATTGTTTAGCCTTTGTGCTACTTATGATGGATACTTGTTATCATCTTGCTATCATTTTATATGATATATTGGTATGGTTCCCTACTTTGGAATCATATATTGATTGTTTAAAGCAAGTATGTATTAATGTGCTTTTATTTAAAGTCCAGCTGGTACTTGATTGTTTGGGCAGTTATATGGGGTTATAATGGCACCCGAGCCGAGTTCATTATAATCCATACACTGGGTCCCTTTTTCCCTTCCATTGGCCATGGTTTGGGTAGTGGGCTAGCTCCCCTTTTTAGGATGTAGTCTAGTTGCACATTGGGGTATGACTTTGTGTCATTTTCACCCATTTTTTGATTTGCGATTGGGTTCTGAAACCGCTTCTTCAGCTGTTGATGCTGCTCAGATTGTGATATCCCTTTAGGATTAAACCTTGGCTCAGTATCCTTTTAAGTGTTACATTATTGCATTTATATGTTATTGTATATATCCTTCTTTGTATTGACAGGATTGTGATATATATATGATGAGTATGTGGATATGTGTTTTCATAATATGAATTGCATGTCATATTGCTGCATTTATAATAGCTTGCTGAGATTTATCTCACCCCGTCCTTTTATTGCTTTCTTAGCTAGATGGGGGCGAGCCAGGGCATAAGCCACGTTGAGCAGGGGGAGGGCGCCGAGTTGGGTTGTATTTTGAGCAAGGTATTTTGTCGTTGGTTGCATTATGTAAATGTAAAACCAAGGGGTAGTATACCGAGACTTGATATGTTGTCACTATTTTGCAACTCTTTAATGATTGTAAATATTTGGTATTTTGGAACTATGTTCCTTGGGTTGTAAAGGAGTTGTATTTGGTTTGTAAAGCCTTAAGTTTGGATTTTCAAGTTAAATATTGCTACCTTTAATGGAATGTTTATAAAAATTTCTTTGAGTTAAACAGGTTTTGTAATTGACAAATTTTAGAAAGGGCATTTCGAAAAGTTTTTAAAAATAAAGGCGTCTTCCGAGCGGAAGTAGGACCACGGTTCGGGGAACGTCAGAAAGTCTCCCCCAAAACTAAGGGAACGATGTCCTCATCGGCCCAAAAATGGCCTACCACATCCAATAAAGCACCGTCACATATCCCAAGGGAGATGACCATGAAAGGCGTAGCTATCACGCATAAAGCAAACACGGCCCATGAGACATCACTCCCGCCGTCGCTCATGAAACTGTCAAAGCTGTTTCAGCCTCCAACTGCTCAGAAAACCTGCCAAAGCTGCCTCAGCCTCCATATACCACAAACATTTAGAGCTCATGCGACTTGCTCAAAACATAAAAAAAGGGGAAGTAGAAACAACTCCTAAGTTATCACCAATAAAGTGAAAATAAAAGAGTTCATTACGTATGAATACATTGTGCATATAAATACAAATATTTTGTTGCTTTCCTCACTAACATACACAGAAAAGAAAAAAAAAGAGTCCTACTCTGAGTCATCGGCACCACCGCCTGGTAAAGACTCGTGCATCTCGGCGCCTCCGCCAGCCACCTCATCATCCTCGGTGAACTCAGCATCTTCCTCAACCGGATACTCCAAGAAGTCTGCAGAAGTAAGAATGAAGAAGGAAAGAGAAGACGAGCCATCCCTCCACTCCTTGGCCAGCACATGGGGTGTCCTCAACATTTCAATAACTCAGTCAGAGGTGCCCCACGTCCTCAAACATTTCAACAACTCGATCAGAGGCACCCCACGTCCTCAACAATTCAACAACTCGGTCAGAGGTGCACCACGTCCTCAACATTTCAACAACTCGGTCAGAGGTGCCCCACATCCTTAACATTTCAACAACTCGGTCAGAGGTGCCCCACGTCCTCAAATATTTCAAAAACTCGGTCAGAGGCGCCCCACGTCCTCAAACATTTCAACAACTCTGTCAGAGGTGCCCCACATCCTCATTATTTCGGTCAGAGGCGCACCACGTCCCCAACTTCCACCTCACCAAGGCGCCTCCTCCTGCAGGTAAACGCATCAAAGGTACGTCAATAAACTTCAAATGCAAGACAAAGCTGTAATAAACGCTACATAAAAGAAGAATCCCAGCACTGCATGATTTCTTTCTAAAAATTCCCACAAACAAAGTTCCTACATGACTCACAAAATACACCATCAAACCCAACTTAGGTCCAGTCGCCTTAGAATAGTCTCAACTTAGGGTCATACTCCTGAACTAAGTCTCAATTTAGGTCCAGGCGCCTTAGAATAGTCTCAACTTAGGATCATACTCCTGAACTAAGTCTAAATATAGGTCCAGACGCCTTAGAATAGTCTCAACTTAGGGTCATACTCCTGAACTAAGTCTCAATATAGGTCCAGACGCCTTAGAATAGTCTCAACTTAGGGTCATACTCCTGAACTAAGTCTCAATTTAGGTCCAGACGCCTTAGAATAGTCTCAACTTAGGATCATACTCCTGAACTAAGTCTCAATATAGGTCCAAACGCCTTAGAATAGTGTCAACTTAGGGTCATACTCTTGAACCAAGTCTCAATTTAGGTCCAGACGCCTTATAATAGTCTCAACTTAGGGTCATACTCCTGAACTAAGTCTCAAGATAGGTCCAGACGCCTTAAAATAGTCTCAACTTAGGGTCATACACCTGAACTAAGTCTCAATTTAGGTCCAGACGCCTTAGAATAGTCTCAACTTAGGGTCATACTCCTGAACTAAGTCTAAATATAGGTCCAGACGCCTTAGAATAGTCTCAACTTAGGGTCATACTCCTGAACTAAGTCTCAATATAGGCCCAGATGCCTTAGAATAGTCTCAACTTAGGGTCATACTACTGAACTAAGTCTCAATTTAGGTCAAGACGCCTTAGAATACTCTCAACTTATGGTCATACTCCTGAACTAAGTCTCAATCTAGGTCCAGATGTTGGTCCCAAAGGTACAACAAGAGTATGAAAACAGCTAGAGGGGGGGGTGAATAGCTGTATAAAAATTTCTACTCTTTTTGAAAATTCAACCTTGGCTTACTTGGGCTGAAAGTGTGATCAAGTAAAAACCAACTTTCAAGCTTAGTAAAATGCACAGCGGAAGTTTCTAAGTATAAAAGCTTAGTAGTAAAGGGGGAGTGTGGTCGACCGCAAAAGTGAAAGTGTGGTCGACCGCAAGGTTGAAAATAAGCTTAGGCAGATTTGTACTATAAACACAATTCAATATGGTGTTGGATAACTATGAAGATCAAACACAAGAAATAATATGAAAGATTAAGAACTTGAAATGTAAAGTGCAGAAAGTAAATGACACGATATTTGGAGAGGTTCAATCGTTAAAGATCTACGTCCTCTACCAAGATGGTTAGTCTTGGATTTTCTAAGGGAGATAGTATATTTGATTTGAGTAGCTGTTACAAGGAATACAAAGTGAGAATCAAACAATCTCAAATCTAACTATCTTTTCTATGAAGCAAATCCTAGACAATAACCAGTGTATGTGTGTGTGTGCAAGATTCAAGAGCTCTTTATAATATGAAGAGAGAGCTTAATGAATCTATGGTGTTACAAAGGGCTTGAGAGATTTTCTGGGTTGGATAATCTTGAAGGCTTGTAAGTGTTTGAAGATTCAAAGAAATCTGGAGATGGTAAGCTTCAACACTTTGATAATTTCGACGTCTCTCTTTTTCTCAAGCAATGTTGTTATCTTCATGCTTGAACACAAGGTGTATTTATAGCCTTGGGATGAAGATAGCCGTTGGAGTTTCGTGTTGAGAAAGCTTCAAGGACAATGTCTTTGTTGATGTACAATTGGAGCACGTGTCCTTTTTGTCTCCATGTTGCGAGTTAGTGGCAAGGTGGTATCTTTGGTATGTCCTTTGTACGAAATAACCCAGTTTGTCACTAAATTTGAATTTGAAACAAATTACGCAGCGGTAAATTTCTACGAGTTAACTATGAGTTGTGATCGGAGTTAAATTATCAATCTTCAATTCGATGAAGAGCGGTGCGGCAAGCCATGCGGTCTGGAATGAATTGCGGTTGGCATCTTTGAGGCGGTTGGCAAGAGGATGCGGTTTGGACATTGATGCGGTTTGGCATGCGGTCGGCGTGAATGCGGTTTAGGAAGCTTCTTGCTTCATGGCGCGGTCCTCTCTTCGGTCCAAGATGCGGTCGGCCGCAGTTCCAGTGAAAGACCATAGATATTTTGAGAATCATTTTAACCTAGAATGACCTACTCAAGCCTAAGTAATAAAGTGGACTTAACTATATTTGAAGTTAGTAAGACTTCATACATTATGTCCTATAGTCCATATAAAGTAAAAATAGGTGATGGTATCAATCAAATTAAGTAATAGGAGGGGTTTATAATAAGCATACCCAACAATCTCCCCCTATTTGATTGAGACCATTACCTACTATAACAAAGGCTAATTCATTGTACTTGGTAAGAACATGTCCAAATAATTTTAAGAATGGAAAATCATGCCCCAAGTCAATGCACACACTTAAGCCTAAGTCATAGATTTCTAACTTCCTATAAAGATAAAAGAATTTCATATTGGGAAGTAAGAAATAATTTTTAGTGCATTCAATTATGTTCAACATGAAGTGCATGAATGCGTTTAATCTAAATGGATGAAACAGTCATAAGTATGGGAATGTGAAGGATAGGTTATATGCATGAGTCAAAAATAATGCAATCATTATTCTACAAACAAGTAGTTTGAGTGAATAAAGTTTTAAAAACCATAATGATGCATTTCAGAATTAGAGATTAAAAATGTCGCTTACACTTTCAAAAGTTTAACAAAATAAGGAAGCAATAAACAAAAAGGCTTCCAGAAAGTCTTCATCAATCTTCTTTCTTCAACGCAAGTCATATGAATCATGGTCATGAACGACAACGTAATTGTTGACTGCTGGATCATCTTGAGGAGCTGGAGCTGGGGGAAGGTCTTCAGGCATGTAAAATGCAGAGGCTTCAGCTCCAATGGCTTGGAGAACTTTCTTTAGTTCAGCAGTTTCCTTGTTTGCTGCGGTTTGAAGTGCGGCCAGATGATTCTCTATATTCAGAAAGTTACCTCTTGAGGAGTTAGTGAGAATGTCAATTCTTGCAGTTTGAAAATCAATGCGGTTGGAATGAATTCCCAAGCTTTGAGTCAGACTCTTGAATCTTTCTCCTAATACTGTAAAGGCAGCATTTACAGAGGTGTCAATATGATCTTCGACTTTCTTGATTCTTTCAATAACATCAGTTTTATCCAGAGCCATTGCCTTGGATACTTCATCAACCGCAAGTTTCATTTCAGAGGATAAGCCATGTAAGAGAGCTTGAGTCAAGGTCCTCATAGCTTCTTTGATGAAATCTTGGGTGATGGATTCTGGAGAAGGAATGAAGGGAGTGATGGGAGCAGCTTGGCTTGAGCTTGTGCCAGTATGACCAGACATAATGTCTTTTAAGGCCTTTGTTATGAGAACACTCTACCCCTTAATGGTGTCAATCAATAGGGAGGGAAGAGCATCAATTTTGGTATGAAGGCTTTTGTGAGTGCGGCGGAAGTGATTGAGATTTGATGAGTTGGGAAATCTGGGATTGATTGTCAAGCTGGATAGAGGTCAAGGTTTCAATGGACTGGAGGATTTTGTTGAGGTCAGTGTTTTGAGGAGGCTCTTGAGAAGGGTGAGGGCTGAGAGGAGGAGTAGGCCTACTGCGGTTGACCGTGCGGTCAGATTGAGGTTCAGGGAAAATTGGGTCTTTGCCAATTGTAGTATCCTCTTTTGGCTCATTTCCTTGGTCAGCAGCAGTTTCTTCATTTTCATCAACATTAACTCCTTCAGCATCAGTAGGATTTTCAAAACCTTCTTCAAGCCAGTTGTCATCATCAGCAACCACCTTGGTTCTTGTTATCACCATATCCTCCTGAATAGATGGAATTGAATCAACCAACTCATCAGATACTTCGACATCAGAATCATCAAGACCCAAGTCAGCAATGGTTTGACTAACATTGACAAGTCTTGGCCTTTTCTTTGGTGAGGATTGATCATCAGTTATTTTCCTTTTCTCCCCCTGAGAATTAGCACCAAAGAGATGGTTGAATATTTCCTGTTCTTTCAAAGCAGAGGGAGTTGGAGCTGGAGAGATGATAGGAGATTTTGGCCTGGGTTCATTTGACTTGGATGGAATTGGGGAGTTTGGCTTAGTGACTTTAGGAGCTGGGGCACTGAACTTAGTGAGCTTCACAGGCTTGGATGGTGCGGTCGACCGTGAAGTTACGGTTGACCGTGGTTTTTCAGATTGAAAAGAGGGTTTAGCAATGCTTGGCTCTTGAATCTTGATTCCACCAGGTCTCCTTGGTGGATCAATGAATGAAGCTTTCTTCTTTGGAAGATCAATAGCTTTATCTTTTCCCTTGGCTTTTCTAGCCACCTCCCTTGAATCCTCAGGTTCCTTGACTTTCTCAACACAGTCATCTTTGGTTAGTTTCTTCTGTCCTTTCAGAGGTACAAACTCTTCTTGGGGATCCTTTTTCCAAAACTGAATATACAGTTCATTGTCAAACTTTGTTCTGAAAATCTGCATGTCTTTCTTGTGAATATCTTGGGCCTTTGGAATTTCAGCTTGAAGTTCTTGATGCCTGGCAATGTATTTGCCAATCCTCTCAGTTTGAGCCAGAATGAGGGAAATGAGTGCAGTATGAGTTACGTACTTGTTGTGACCGGCGGCCTCATTCTTTTGATATTCAAGAATGCTTGATTATTAGACGTTGAAAGATGATTTTGGGCCAATGGAGTTTCTTACCAAGAAAAATAGGCTGTAGAGATCTTCCACTGATCATTGTTGAAGTTTGCTAGATTTCAGTTTTGCGAGAAAAAGGAATGTCCAACAAGATGGGCGATATGGTACATTAGCTCATCAAAAGTTTTTCTTGGAGTAGTTGTAACGACGGTACTCCCAATTAATGATACGAGAGGTCATCTAATTCATTACGATCTAGCTCCATTAGGTCGATCTGTTGATTGGCATGTTAAGAACAAAAGCTATGTCTTCATAGTCAATATCCAAGGGAATTCCATTAATTTGGGTCTTGATTATTTTGATCCTTCTACCCTTATCATCTTTCACAGTCGAGATCTACGGCATGATGAAAGAAGCGATCCACCAAAGCGGGGACATGGATTGATTGTTTCATATCAAAGAAGGGCATGACTCAGGACTTCTTAAATACTTTCGGCAAAACTCTGCCAAGAGCATCTTGAGCCGGATCTTTGCGGTCAATAACCCACCCATGAATAAAATGACTAGTATTCTGCAATGATAGAAAAAGTTTAAAAAAATATATGTATGTGCGGTTGACCGTAGTTTCATAGAGTGCGGTCGACCGTAATATAGGGAAAAGGAGCAAGGTTCATGTGGTCGGCCCAGTAAAACATGCGGTCAACCGTGAATTTTTAGGATGAAAACATGTAAATAAAGTTTACAAGCAAAAATTTTGGATTAAACAGGGTTAAACAAGATTAATCAAAATTATAACCAAAATATATGGAATTTACCAGAAACTCATATGAACATTTGAAGAACATGAAGAACTTGAAGAACACATTTTCAGTTTTTCTGAGCATGTATAAAATCATATATTCTTGCTTTTAATGTAGGGAATTTCATTTAAACCAACAAAAATGTATGATTTAACTCAAATAAAATGCAGAAATTGAGTTCAAAATCCTAAAAACCCGAAAGTTAGGTTAAACATGGTTCTTCATTTTGAGTCATCAAAACGCCATCCAATCATGAAATAAACAATAGCTATGAGTTTCTAAGTAATAATCGATCAAGGATAAGCAAAACTTTAAGCAAATAGCAACGCAAAATGGTATTTTATGAAACTGGGTTTCCCGTTTTTCCGCCATTGACGAGCAAGTTTTTGAAATTCAAAAATCAAAAGGTTTTTAGAAAAATGACTCACCATTATCACGAATTTGGATATACTGGATTCACTCTTTGATTCCTCTGAAGTATTTTGAGTTGAATCCGATTGAGAATGAGACATTTTATAGAGAGAATTTTTAGAGAGAGAAAGTAGAGAGAGAAAGTAGAGAGAGAAAGAAGAAGACAAAGAGAAGTACTGAGGTGCAGGAGACAGGGAAGGACGGGGAAGTGGAGAAGTGGAAACGGGGGTGATGGAGGGAGGTTAGTGCACAGTAATGTCCTTTGTGTAAGAGGATAGTCCTTTTGTCTTCACTATGACGATGGGGAAATTTGAACATGTGGCATTTAAAAAAATATTTATCCGATAAAAATTTGATTTAAATAAATACGAGGGAAAAATAATTGCAAAAGTACCCTTGTGCAATTATCTTGTCCTAATATGGACAAGTCCCAGACAACACAAAGAGTTAGAATACTTACCTGGTGTCCTTAATAATACGGCTAAGTATGACTATTTATGAGCCAAACGGTTGACCATAATGAAGGCTTCTATAAAGCCTAGAAATGAGATGGATATGAGACACATGCATGCTAAAATGTACTTTGCGGTCGACAGTGTATTTGAATAGGCTTGATGCGGTCGGCCGTGAATTGAATAAGCTTGGTGCGGTCGGCCAGTGAAATGGTTTGAGCCATTTTAATTCACTGTCTTTGAGCATGAACTTGAAACACACAATTTGTTAGTTAAAAAAAAAATAAGGACAAGTTTTACTTGAGTTCTAACATACCCATTTCTCCTCTTAAGAACACGAATCTCTTGGAGTCTAGAGCTTTTGTAAGAATATACGCAATTTGATTGTCGGTACCAATATACTCTAAATGAATGTTACCTTTTTCAACATGATCCTTGAGAAAGTGATATTTGATATCGATGTGTTTGGTTTTAGAGTGCATAACGGGGTTGTTTGATCTGCAATGGGCGATGTATTGTCACAATAGATTGGACAATTTCCTTCATGAATGCCATAGTCAACTAGTTGTTGCTTCATCCACAGTATCGACAACAGCGGCTCAGCGGCGATGTATTCGGCCTCCGTTGTTGAGGCAGAGACACGAAGCTTGTTTCTTGCTTGGCCTATGTAACAAGTCGATTTCCAAGGAAATGACAAGTTCCTTTGGTGCTCTTCACATCGATTGTGCGAAGCTGCATAATCTGCATCGAGAAACCTGTAAGATCAAAAGATGGTTCTTTGGAATACCAAAGTCCAAGGTTAATAGTCCCGAGATAGATAACGAATAATACGTTTTACGGCTATAAGGTGTGCTTCTCACAGGGTGCAGCTTGATAGCGAGCACAAACACAAACACTGAACATGATATCTGGTCTACTAGCAGTTAGATATAGTAAGGAGCCAATCATACCTCTATACAAGGTTTGATAAACTTTCTTACCTTTCAAGTCTTTGTCTAACTTGTTACCTGTAGCCATAGGAGTGTCATATGCTTTTGCATTTTCAAGTCCAAATTTCTTGATTAGGTCTTTAGTGTATTTTGCTTGGTTAAGGAAGATGCCTTCATCACATTGTTTGATTTGGAGCCCAAGGAAGAAAGTGAGTTCTCCCATCATGCTCATCTCAAATTTGCTTTTCATGAGCTTCTCAAAACGCTTACACAAAATTTCATTAGTAGAGCCAAAAATGATATCATCAACATATATTTGAACAAGCAGTGTATGATCATTATATTTGGCAATGAAAAGAGTTGTGTCGATTTTACCTCGTTTGAAGCCCTTTTCTAGAAGAAATTTCGATAGAGTATCATACCATGCTCTTGGAGCTTGTTTGAGTCCATACAAAGCTTTTTGGAGTTTGTAGACATGATCAGGATGTTTATTGTCTTCAAATCCAGGAGGTTGTGCAACATAGACTGTCTCTTGAAGTTCACCGTTGAGAAATGCGCTCTTCACATCCATTTGATAAAGCTTGAATCTTTTGAAGGAGGCATAATCTAAGAAAATTCTTATGGCTTCAAGTCTTGCAACGGGAGCGAAGGTTTCGTCGTAATCGATTCCTTCTTCTTGTCTATATCCTTGTGCAACCAACCTTGCTTTGTTCCTTGTGATGCATCCATTCTCATCCATCTTGTTTCTAAACACCCATTTTGTACCAATTACTCCTTGATCCTTTGGTCTTGGAACTAGAGTCCAAACTTTACATCTTTCGAATTGGTTGAGCTCTTCTTGCATAGCCACCACCCAACTTGAATCTTGGAGTGCTTCATCAACTTTCTTTGGTTCAATTTGAGATATGAATGAAGTGTATTCATCATAGTGAGAACTTCTTGTTTGACCCCAGAGAACAAATCACCAATGACATTGTTAATTGGGTGATCTCTAACCTCATGAATTTCTGGAGGTAAGTCTGGTTGAGTTGTTTGTTGTTGAAGATCTTCAATAGGTACATCATTTGAGCTATCAAAGTAAGTGAGTTGAGGAATAGGCTCAATGGAATTTATGGGGTTAGATTCAACTGCATCATCTTCTGGATGAACATCTTCAATAGGAACTTCTGATGTTGGATTTGAAAAATTTGGTGCGGTTGAAGTTGATGGATTTCCTTGAGTTGAGTGATTTTCTGATCTAGGTGTATTTTGAGGAAGGTTACCTGTCTCATTAGGCTCAGCAAAATCATCAGCAACATTTGGAGCCAAATGTGGCTCAAGGAGAGAATGTTCATCAAAAGTAACATGAACAGATTCTACTATCTTTAAACTATTTTTATTAAAAACACGAAAAGCTTTAGAATGTTTGGCATACCCAACAAAAATACCTTCATCTGCTTTAGGAGCGAATTTACCTCGATGCTCTTTTCCATTATATAGAATAAAGCATTTGCATCCAAATATTTTAAAGAAGGCTATGTTGGGGGTTCTTCCTCTCCAAAGTTCATATGGAGTTTTGTTGTAGGTCTTGTTGATGAGAGATCTATTTTGAGTGAAGCAAGCTGTGTTGGTAGCTTCAGCCCAAAAGTATTGTGGTAGCTTGGCTTCAGCGAGCATTGTTTTACCAGCCTCGATCAATGTTCTATTCTTTCTTTCCACAACTCCATTTTGTTGCGGAACTCCAGCAGCAGAGATGTTATGATCAATACCATGGTCGTCACAGTACTGAGCTACACCGTTATTTTTGAATTGTTCCATGATACGATCTAACACTAACGATGTCATCTTCTTTTTGTGTTTGGAAATTTGTCTAAAGAGTGAGGTCAAAATATCATAACAATCATCTTTGGAGATCATCATTTCGACCCAAGTATATCTTGAATAATCATCCACCACAACTAAAGTATATTTATTTCCTCCAATGCTTGCGATGGTGACAGGTCCAAACATATCGATGTGAAGTAGTTGCAAACATCTTGAAGTTGAAGGCACGGTCTTCTTTGGAGAAAGATGCCTTGGGTTGTTTGCCAAGTTGACATGCGGCACTTCTTATCGTGGTGATCGGCTACTTTGGGTAGACCACGAACTAGACTTTCTCTTCCAATCTTAGATAGATACTTGAAGTTCGAGATGACTAAGTCTTTTGTGCCACGGCCAACTGACTATTTTCACTCACACTTTTTGCTACAAAACAAAGATTAGTAAGATTGCAAGCAAATTAAAATCGATAATGTAAACATTACTCTTACGAATCCCTTTGAGCAAAGTGACTCCGGATGTGCCATCTTTGATAAAGCAATTTGCCGAAGTAAAGTTGCGGTGCAATCCTTTGTCACAAAATTGAGATATGGAGAGAAGATTATGCTTGAGTCCTTTGACTAGAGATACTTCTTTTATAGTTAGATTTCCTTTTCGAATGACTCCATATCCAATCGTCTTTCCTTTGTTGTTATCCCCAAACGTTGCTTGATGGACCATTTTCTTCACGGACATCTTCCGGCAAGGTGATATCTCCGGTCATGTGTCTTGAACAGCCCTTTGTCGAGATACCATTCATTTGAATTTGCCTTGGAAGATCCGGCCATGAAGACGAGAGGACACGAAAAATAAACATTTAAGCACGAGGTCCCCTTTATTCT
Organism: Adenophora triphylla var. japonica; assembly: GCA_022495995.1. Classification (NCBI taxonomy): domain Eukaryota; kingdom Viridiplantae; phylum Streptophyta; class Magnoliopsida; order Asterales; family Campanulaceae; genus Adenophora; species Adenophora triphylla. The sequence continues at coordinate 312,523 of JAFEMH010001804.1, read as the reverse complement.
TTTGGGTCTGGGGTTAGCACCTTTTAACAACCCACACTTGTTTGACCGAAGGCGGATTATGTCTTCGAGCATTAGGTGTGAATCTTAAAAGGCATTCGGCAGAGTGACCATAACCATCACACACAGAACAATGATGAAAGCTACACATATCATGTGTTTTTACTAACTCTTTACTTTTCTTAAGAGTTGCATGCGGTTTGGGAGTAGTGATTTTAGCTTTGACAAAGGGAAGCTGGCTTTGGCTTGACTACGTATTTTCTAGGAGCATTCTTCTTGCTTTTGAAGGCGGGAGGAATGGTCGAAGAAGAAGGGCGGTCGGCCTTGCGGTTGCCGGCACCACTAATTCCACCGAAGTGGTTGAAGTAGAGATGCGGCCAACTCCATAAGCCATGTTCTCCGAATCATCAATCTCGAGAATCCTTTTCTTTTATACGAGAGTCCTTCCTATACTTTGGATAGACATAATTGAAAATTTGTCCTTTACCCTTAGGATTAGCATGCTTCCTCTTAGGAATTTCATTAGTTAGTTTTGAAATCTCCTCATCCTTTTCACTATCGGATGCACACTTCTCTTCTTCACCGAATCCAAAACCTATACCCTCCTTAATTCCATTGGAAATTTGGGAGTCTATAATTTGATCCGAGGTGGATTTTGACTTGTTCCACCTATCAATAATCTTTTGAAGATCGTTGATTTGGGTAACCAGGTCATCATTGCGAAGTTGAAGTGCAGCAACCTTAGTTTCAAGAATGAGGTTTTGATCTACAAGAGGAGTCATACTTTTGATTTGGCCCTTAAGATTTGAAATTTCGGACCTCATCACAGTTTTCTCCGTCTTGAGTTGAGAAATTTCATCGGTTGATAGTGATAGAGCTTTCTTAACATTTTCAAACCTTTGGATCATCACTTGACCTTTTTAAACATCTCTTCTTGATCCATGGGGGAAATCTCATTAGACCTTTTTGAAACTTTTGGAGTTGATTTAGCTTTTGAAGATGTTTCATTTTTGGATGGAAAGATGGGGCGAGAAAATGAACGATTTCCAATCTTGGTGCTTGGAGTGAGGTCAAAATTGCTATAGTCCACACTGCTAGCCACAAGCTTGGTTTTCCTTGAAATCACCTCATTCCTCTTTTGAGCGACTCATCGTGAACTTCATCTTACGAGTCACTAGAAGCATCCTCGGCAATGAGGCGAGATTTACCTCTTCGGTACTCTCATGTTGTCTTCATCGAGAATCGATCTCGATCCAAGTTGCAAGTTCTTTAGAATTCTCATCTTCTTGACAACCATTCCCTTTCGTTGAGAAAACTTCGAAGGGAAAGTTTTCTTTTCAAATACTCATATTTGGGTTGAGGACATTACGAAGCAAAATGACCTGGCTTTCTACAATTGTAGCAAACAAGGTCACTCCTTTTCTTTGAGTCACTCACCCTTGAAGATGTTCTTTGGATATTTGCTTTTTGAAAACGGTTTTGAATTTTTACGAAATTTTTGAAAATGTTTTACAAACATGGCAAAGTCCTCATCATCCATATCGATGAGAGAAGAAGTTGAAATACTAGGATTTGAGGTAGGCTTTGAGGGTTTCTCCACATGATCAACAACAGACATAGAAAGTGATTTTCCCTTTCCCTCGACTTCTTCAATATGTTGTAATTTCAACTCATAAACTTTAAGGTTTGCATATAAATTACTAAGAGTCCATGTATTTAATTGTTTTGAATCTTCGAGGAAGTTGCTTTGTGCATCCATTTGGATCCCAGGAGCGAGAAAGGAATGTCATGTTAATTTCTTTATCAGTTAGAACTTTACCTAGAGATAAGCAAGCATTTACTACCTCAACATAGCGATCGTAGGTTTGACGTAGAGATTCATTGGGTAGTCTGTTGAAGCTGCTGTATCTCCTTTCAATTTCAAATTTCTTGCTTTCCTTGCATTGATCATCACCTTCGAGATAGTTTTCAATAGAGTCCCACATCTCCTTTGCGAGTCTTGCATTTGAGTACCTTCGATAGGTTGAAGTGGGTAATGTTAGGAAATGATATGTACGGCTTTGCTATCTAATGCAACATACTTTATTTCATCGTCGATCCATTCGTCTTGACTTTTTGACTTGAGGAACCGGTATTGATAGTTGCATCGGTATTGGCTTTCATTGGAACAAAAGGTCCATCGTTGATACAATCAACTAGCCTTTCATCTATTGACTCTAAATGAATTAGCATTCGAGCTTTCCAGATATCGAAGTGATCTTCATCCAACATAGGAATGTGTGAATAGTTAATCGTTGCCATAGCTTTTGAAGTTGCCATGACGAATCGGCACCCAAGTACATTAAGCTTGAAAAACGAGAGAATAGTTTTATAAAGGTGTTTGGCTCTGATACCACTTGTTGGTCCCAAAGGTACAACAAGAGTATGAAAACTTGACTAGAGGGGGTGAATAGGCTGTATAAAAATTTCTACTCTTTTTGAAAATTCAACCTTGGCTTACTTGGGGTTTGAAAGTGTGGTCAAGTAAAAACCAACTTTCAAGCTTAGTAAAATGCACAGCGGAAGTTTCTAAGAATAAAAGCTTAGTAGTAAAGGGGGAGTGTGGTCGACCGTAAAAGTGAAAGTGTGGTCGACCGCAAGGTTGAAAATAAGCTTAGGCAGATTTGTACTATAAACACAATTCAATATGGTGTTGGATAACTATGAAGATCAAACACAAGAAATAATATGAAAGATTAAGAACTTGAAATGTAAAGTGCGAGAAAGTAAATGACACGATATTTGGAGAGGTTCAATCGTTAAAGATCTACGTCCTCTACCAAGATGTTTAGTCTTGGATTTTCTAATGGAGATAGTATATTTGATTTGAGTAGCTGTTACAAGGAATACAAAGTGAGAATCAAACAATCTCAAATCTAACTATCTTTTTCTATGAAGCAAATCCTAGACAATAACCAGTGTATGTGTGTGTGTGTGCAAGATTCAAGAGCTCTTTATAATATGAAGAGAGAGCTTAATGAATCTATGGTGTTACAAAGGGCTTGAGAGATTTTCTGGGTTGGATAATCTTGAAGGCTTGTAAGTGTTTGAAGATTCAAAGAAATCTGGAGATGGTAAGCTTCAACACTTTGATAATTTCGATGTCTCTCTTTTTCTCAAGCAATGTTGTTATCTTCATGCTTGAACACAAGGTGTATTTATAGCCTTGGGATGAAGATAGCCGTTGGAGTTTCGTGTTGAGAAAGCTTCAAGGACAATGTGCTGTTGATGTACAATTGGAGCACGTGTCCTTTTTGTCTCCATGTTGCAGAGTTAGTGGCAAGGTGGTATGCTGGTATGTCCTTTGTACGAAATAACCCAGCTGTCACTAAATTTGAATTTGAAACAAATTCTGCAACGGTAAATTTCTCTGAGTTAACTCTGAGTTGTGATCAGAGTTAAATTATCAATCTTCAATTCGATGAAGAGCGGTCTGGCAAGCCATGCGGTCTGGAATGAATTGCGGTTGGCATGCTGAGGCGGTTGGCAAGAGGATGCGGTTTGGACATTGATGCGGTTTGGCATGCGGTCAGCCGTGAATGCGGTTTGGGAAGCTTCTTGCTTCATGGCGCGGTCCTCTCTTCGGTCCAAGATGCGGTCGGCCGCAGTTCCAGTGAAAGACCATAGATATTTTGAGAATCATTTTAACCTAGAATGACCTACTCAAGCCTAAGTAATAAAGTGGACTTAACTATATTTGAAGTTAGTAAGACTTCATACATTATGTCCTATAGTCCATATAAAGTAAAAATAGGTGATGGTATCAATCAAATTAAGTAATAGGAGGGGTTTATAATAAGCATACCCAACAAGGGGAGAAAATGTTGATCTGGGCAAGGAGACATATAGTGGAGACATCTTTGATCAAGGCATCTAAACCTAATGGGGAGACATTGTTGATCTAGACGTCTAAACATGTAGGGGATACATTGTTGATCTAGGAATCTAAACATGTAGATGAGATATTGTTGATATAGGTATCTAAACTAGAAGTGCAGACATTGTTGATATAGGCATCTAATCTTGAAAATGATATATTGATGATCTAAGTGTCTAAACTTGAAGGGGGGACATTGTTGATATATGCATCTAAACCTAAAAAACAGACATTTTTGATATAGGTGTTTAATCCTGAAGATGAGATTATGTTGATCTAGGCGTCTAAACCTAGAGGGAATACATTGTTGATCTAGACATCTAAACCTGAAGGGGAGACATTGGTTATATAGGTGTCTAAACCTGAAGAGGAGATATAGGTTATCTAGACTTCAATATCTAAAGGGGAGACATTGTTTGTTTAGGCACCTAAATCTGAAGGGGAGACATTATTGATCTAGGCGTATAAACCTTAAAGTAAAATATTTTTTATCTAAGCATCTAAACCTAAAGTGGAGACATTGTTGATATAGGCGTCTAAAACTAAAAAGGAGACATTGTTTATCTAGGCATCATAAATAAAGAGTAAACATTATTGATATAGGCGTCGAAACCTAGAGGGTAGACATAGTTAATCGAGGCATCTAAACATAAATAGAAGACACTGTTGATCTAGCTGTTTAAACCTAAAGTGGAGACATTGTTGATCTACGCGTTTAAACCTAGAGGAGAGACATTGTTGATCTAGGCGTCTAAACCTGGAGGGGAGACATTGTTGATCTAGGCATCTAAACCTGGAGACGAGACATTATTGATCTAGGCCAGAAGACATTGTTGATCTTAGCCACTAAATCTAAAGGGAGACATCATTGATTAAGGCATCTAAACCTTAAGGGGATACATTGCTGATCTAGACGCCTAAACCTAAAGAGGTGACATTGTTGATCTAGGCGTGTAATCCTATAAAATAGACATTGTTGATATAGGCGTTTAAACCAAGAGCGAAGATTGTTGATCTAGGCGAGGACGCCTAAAGGGGAGACAACATTGATCAAGGCGTCTAAACCTAAAGGGGATACTTTGTTGATCTAGGTGTCTAAACCTTATGGGATACATTGTTAATCTAAACGTCTAAATCTAAAGAGGAGACATTGTTGAACTAGGCGTGTAAACCTAAAAAAGAGACATTGTTGATACAGGCGTTTAAACCAAGAGGGAATACATTTTTGATCTAGGTGAGGAGACCAAAAGGGGAGACATCGTTGATCAAGGAGTTTAACCCTAAAGGGGAGACATTATTTATCTAGGCATCTAAACCTGGAGGAGAGACATTGTTAATCTAGGCATCTAAACCTTGAGGGGAGATATTGTAGATCTAGATATCTAAACTTGAAGGGGAGACATTGTTAATCTAGGCATCTAAGCTTGAAAAGGATACATTAATGATCTAAGTGTATAAACTTGAAGGGGGGACATTGTTTATCTAGGCGTCTAAACCTAAAGAGCAGACATTATTGATGTAGGCATCTATGCCTAAAGGGGAGACATCATTGATCAAGGCGTCTAAACCTTAATGGGAGACATTCTTGTTCTAGGCATCTAAACCTGGAGGAGAGATATTATTGATAAAGGCGTCTAAACCTAAAGGGGAGACATTGTTCATATACCCTTCTAAACATAAAAAGGATACATGGATGATCTAGGCGTCTAAACTTGAAGGGAGAAATTGTTGATATAGGCGTCTAAACCTGAAAAAGTAGACATTGGTAATCTAGGCATCTAAACTTAGAGAGAAGACATTGTTGATCTAGGCAATTAAACCTAAAGAGGAGACATTGCTTATCTCTCCGTCTAAATCTAGAGTGGAGACATTTTTGATCTAGATATCTAAACCTGATGGGAGACATTATTGATCAAGTCGAGGAGATCAAAAGTGGAGACATTGTTGATCAAGACTTCTAAACCTAAAGGGAAGACATTATTGATCTAGCCGTCTAAACCTGGAGGGGAGACATTTTTTATTCAGGCATCTAAACCTGGAGGGGAAATATTGTTCATCTAGGTATTTAAACTTGAAGGGGGAGACAATGTAGATCTAGGCATCTAAGCTTGGAAAGGATACATTGATGATCTAAGTGTCTAAACTTGAAGGGGGGACAATGTTGATCTAGGCATCTAAACCTAAAGAGCAGACATTGTTGATCTAGGCGTATATGCCTAAAGTGGAAACATCATTGATCAAGGCATCTAAACCTAAAGGAGACATTGTTGATCTAGGGGTATGAACATGGAGGGCAGACATTCTTGATAATACATCTAAACCTAGAGGGGCGATATTGTTGATCAAGGCATCTAAACCTTAAGGAGAGACATTGTTGATCTAGGGGAGAAGACATTGTTGGCCTTGGCAACTAAACCTAAAGGGGAGGCATCGTTGATCATGGCATCTAAACCTTAATGGGAGATATTGTTGATCCAGGTGTCTAAACCTTAAGGGGAGACTTTGTTGATCTAGATGTCTAAACATAAAGAGGAGACATTGTTGATCTAGCCATGTAAACCAAAAAAAGAGACATTGTTGATATAGGCGCTTAAACCAAGAGGGAAGACATTATTGATCTAGGTGAGGAGACCTAAAGGGGAGACATCGTTGATCAAGGCGTCTAAACCTAAAGGGGAGATATTATTGATCTAGGCGTTTAAATCTAAAAAGGAGACATTATTGATCTAGGCGACTAAACCTGGAGGGGAGATATTGTTGATCTAGGTATCTAAACATAAAGGGGAGAAATTGTTGATCTTGGCATCTAAGCCAGAAAAGGATACATTGATGATCTAAGTGTCTAAACTTGAAGGGGGACATTGTTGATCTAGGCATCTAAATTTAAAGAGCAGACATTATTGATCTAGGCATCTATGCCAAAAGGGGAGACATCATTGATCAAGGCTTCTAAACCTAAAGGGGAGACATTGTTGATCTAGGGGTCTAAACCTGGAGGGGAGACATTCTTGATCTAGGCATCTAAACCTAGAGGGGAGCTATTATTGATCAAGGCATCTAAATCTGAAGGGGACACATTGTTGATATAGGCATCTAAACCTAAAAATGAAACATTGTTGATCTAAGCATTTAAACCTACAGGGGAGACATTGTTGATCTAGGCATTTAAACCAAGAGGGGAGATATTGTTTATCAAGGCGTCTAAACCTGTAGGTGAGAAATTGTTGATCTAGGCGAGAAGAAATTGTTGATCTTGGCGACTAAACCTAAATGGGAGTCATCGTTGATCAAGGTGTCTAAACCTAAAGGGGAGACACTATTGATTTAGGTGTCAGAACCTTAAGGGGATACATTGTTGATCTAGACGTCTAAACCTAAAGAGCAGACATTATTGATATAGGCATGTAAATCTAAAAAAGATACATTGTTGATATAGGCGTTTAAACCAAGAGGGGAGATATTATTGATATAGGTATCTTAACTTAGAGGGGAGACATTGTTAATCTAGGCGTCTAAGATTGAAAAGGATACATTGATGACCTAAGTGTCTAACCATGAAGGGGACAAAGTTGATTTAGGCCTCTAAAACTAAATAGCCGACATTGTTGATATAGACGTCTATGCCTAAAGGGTAGACATCATTGATCAAGGTGTCTAAACCTAAAGGTGAGACATTGTTGACCTAGCGGTCCAAACCTGGAGGGGAGACATTCTTTATCTAGACATCTAAACAAAGATGGGAGATATTGTTAATCAAGGCATCTAAACCTAAATGGGAGACTGTGATGAATGTGCCCCGCCGCGATTTTTCTTTCGAAAATCATTTTAAAAAAAAACGGGAGTTGCCACGCCATTTTTATTTTAAGGGCCAAAACTTTGAAAAATGCCCGAGGTTAGTGATTTGGGTTCGGAGGTCACGTTACACTCCGGGAAGAACGTTAGGGTTCACCCGGAAAGCCTCGTAAAACGAGTCTTCCTAATTTGAAACCATTTGTGTGTGTGTGTTTATTTTTAGTTAAAATAAGTGCAAAATGAGAGAACTAAAAATTGAGAACTCTTTGTAAGACATTAAGCAAGTCCCATGATTTTTGGTATGATTTTAGGGTTGAGTTTTGGTACTCAAAAGACTCCTTGAAGTTGAAAGTCAATTCTGCCAGAATGAAAAAGACAGTGGACACTTGATTTTAAAATGGATTTAAGGGTTTTAAAAATTCAGAATCTGGAGAAAGTCAGAGAATTAAAGTTGTTCAAAATATCTTAAATAAGGTGACTGAAGAATATTTTTATGATTAGAGATGATTTGATGGACCAAAACCTTCTGGAAATCACAGATGTGAAATCTGGATTTCCAGAGACTGCTAAACTGACTTTTGGAAAATAATTTGAAAAAGGGAGTTATACTCGCGCAAAAAATAAAATAAAAATATGTCTGGAATCCTATGGATGTTGGCTACAAAAAGTATTTTGTAGTCAACACCAAATTCCAAGTTTTTCTGTGTCCAAAAAATTAGACAATGGACAGAGTTCTTAGAGAAAGGCTACTGGACAGCAACATTCTCAAGAAGAAAAATGTGATTTTAAGGGGGTTTGCATCCATGCTTTGTCCCCATTTCCTTAGGCTTTTATTAGTGATCACTAAACTTGTTTCGTGGTTATCTACTATATCAAGCCATCCTTAGGGTACATTAGGACTTAAAGCACTTCATTTGCTTGGGATGGGGGAGATTTAACTTGAAATCAAGATTTTATGTATGAAAATTGATTTTAGGTTTAGAAAAATGTTTGTAAGTAAGTAAAAACAATTTGGAAGGAATGTTGATCCTTGTAGAAGATCATCCATGGAGATGAACTTCCATGGTGATCCTCTTGGATCTAGGGCAAGGGATGGACAACAAACAAGTTACATCTTTGAAATGTGAGATGCATGCATGGATGAGGGAGGTTTAAGGTAAAGAGAAGGAGGGTTTACCAATGGTGGTATCCTATCTTCCTTGTGTTTGTGTTTGTGTTTGAGACTTCAATTTAGTGAGTGTTTAGTGAGTGAGATTTGGGAAAATGATTAAGAAAAAGGTGGCAATTCAAGGGAATTCCCACTGTTTTCTATAATATTTTCGCCAGTGCTATTGTGAGTGAGTTGTTCTTTCTTGTTTTTCTGAGACTGAGGGGCTCTATTTATAGGCCTCTGGAAATTTCATTTCCATCCGCGCGGATATGTATGTAAGCGTGCACTGTTCATTAAATGCTGCTCCAGGCTTTGGACAAGAGGAATATTTTATTCAAACAAGCAACCAGCTGTGTTTTACAGATTTCTATTTTCGAATTTTTCTCTTTTGTGAGATTCTTTCCCTTATTTAACTATAAATAGAAATCCCCAACTTACCCTTACTTTGTTAGAAAAGTTAGGTTTTGTTAGAAAAGTTAAGGCTTAGGTTAAGAATGTGAAGGATTTCGTTAGTTTTCTAATGGAAATACTAACAATTCAAATTGGAGCACTTACAGAAGCCCCTCGGCGACGGCGCTTTCGAAAGGAAGCGGGGTCGTCGATAAGAGTAAGGCTCCATATTTGACAAGGGGTGACCAAAGTGGTCGGATGGCTGGACCTGGTGATAGGCTACCTACGTATCCTTAAGAGGAATTAAGCCAGTCGTAGTTCGGGTCTTTGACCTTGGAGTGACTGTTTTAGGATGTCAACCTGATGAGCGAGTTCTGCAGTCGATTGCTGAAAGAAACTCTGCTGGGGATAGGACATGACCGTTTTGGTCTGATGGCTAGAGTTGTATATCCGCACTGCTGGGGAAAGGAATGACCATTTTGGTCTGATGGCTGAACCTAATGATAGGCTACCTACGTATCCTTGAGAGGAATCAAGTCAATCGTAGTTCGGGTCTTTGATGTTGACCCTGGAATGACTATTTTGAGGCGTCAACCTGGTAATGATGGCGTTTTAGGTGCCTCAGACCTTGATGATGGCGTTTTAGGTGCCTCGAACCTTGATGATGGCATTTTAGGTGCCTCGGACCTTGATGATGATGGCGTTTTAGGTGTCTCGAACCTTGATGATGGCGTTTTAGGTGCCTCAGACCTTGATGATGGCGTTTTAGGTGCCTCAGACCTGGATGATGGCGTTTTAGGTGCCTCAGACCTGGATGATGGCGTTTTAGGTGCCTCAGACCTTAAAGATTTGGGATTGATGGTCCTTTGGTGGACTTCATTTGAAGGGGGGCGGTCTTACGTTTACTGCCGGGAAAAAGGGTGACCATTTTGGTCGGGTTGCTGGACCTATGGTAGGCTACCTACGTATCCTTAAGAGGAATCAAGCCAATCGTAGTTCGAAAGCTGCTGGGAACGGGATTTCGTTAGCTTTCGTTGGAGAAATCGGACTTACATTTTACTGCCGTTGATGATAATGAGGAAAGAAACGGGATTCCGTTATCTTTCGCTGGAGAAATCGGACTTATGTTTTATTGAATGATATGAATGTATGCATGCATGTTTTTTTGTAAAAATATGAATTTTTGTGAAAAATGGGACGGATTTTTGCTTCCGTTGATTGAATGTATGAATGTGGAAAATTGTTTCTGTATGCTATTTCATGAAAAATGGGACGGAGTTTAGCTTCCGTTGACTCAATGTTATTGACATGTCTCTTTATGCATGAATGGATGATGAATGGTGATTGCTCAAAAGTCTTTTCTTTTGTGCGAGGAAAATGGGGCTGAGTCCATTATATGCCGTTATGCTGCCGAATTTTTTCAAAACTTTATGTCTATGATGCATGTGTATGCTTTTAAATGCAATTTTTCTCTTCTTTTTTTTGACATTTTTGTTTTTCTTTCAATTGCAGGGTGGAGATCGTTTTGTGATGGAGCAGCTGAATAAGCTGAAGACTCGGGGATCAGTGGAGGCTGTGATTGGCCTGTGGGATCGGCTTCCAGTCTTGGGAAAAGGAGATTTGATGAGTCCGAGACAGATCGTCATTGGGACTGGGTTGTGTGAGTTCATCGAGTGTCTGAGGGGGTTGCTCAAGTTCCCCAAGAGTAAGGGCTTGATTTTCATTTGGCGCAGCATTGGTGGGACGTGACCCACACATTCCATTTCTTCTGGGGCGAGGCTACGGTCACACCTTCCGATTATGCTGCGATCACGGGCCTGTCCTTTAAAGGACGGAGCATTGAGTGGAGAGATGGTTACAGTGACCGGGAGCTGCAGGATCTTCTACGCTTTACCCACATTCCCAAAAAGGGGATGGGGATGGAGTATGCTGTGGTCCACGGGAAGATCGTGGAGAGCATTGAGAGTTATGAGGCTGGGGACGAGAGAGTGGCTGCTGTGCAGATTGCCAGGGCTTTTCTGTGGTTCGCTTTTTCGAGCACACTTTTTTGGACACGCCGAGGGGACGGCGGTATTTGCCCTGCTGCAGACGTTGACTGACGTGGAGATGGCTGGAGAGGTATCTCGGTGGAGGCCGGGGTGGCGAGCTATATTTTGCTCTGGATCGGAGTAGCCGGAAGAGTTGTCGGCTCACGACGTGCTTTGAGTTCCCTCTAGAGGTATAAGCTTCTGCTTTTTCTTTTCCTTAAGCACGCATTGTTTCTTTCCGCACTTAATTGATGTGATCTTTACCTTTCGCAGGTATGGGCTCTGGAGTTCTTTCATGTCACGATGTGGCGGCAGCCGGCGGAGCACATCGAGGCATATCCGGCTATGCTCTCCTGGACCAAGCATGCTCGGGAGAAGATAGGTTCCAGGGGGCACACGACCCTTAAGTACAATGATTTCCTACCTCTGATGAGAGCTGAGATGGATGAGGGGATGAGGTTCTACCCCTGGGGCCGCTTCGAGGTGGAGCAGCTGAAGGGTGCGGAGAGGTGGACTGTGGAGCGGAGGATTTTGAGGGGTTTGACCTGTGATGCATATTACTTGGGGGAGAGAGTGACGCGCCAACATGGCGAGGGCGCGCCTCTGATGACACCGATGGAGCCTCCTGCTGACATGATGCATCCGACTGAGAACTCGGAGACCTGGGGTGACTATCGAGGTGGCGAGCACTTCTCGAGGTTTTTGGCGAGCGAGGATAATTCGCGATTTATCTTGCGTAGGCTGAGGACGCCTCAGGTGCTAGAGAGAGGGGGAGGAGGTTGTGTGGTACCCTCGATCGGACTTTTCATATGTCCAGGATGGGGTCAGATTGAGAGTGCAGTCCCTATCCCTGAGCGGGTCCTACGAGCTTTCCGTCCTCGTCCGGATATGAAGGTACGGCTTTTTACTGCTTCTGTCTCTTCTTCTTTTCTTTCGCATCAAATCATTTCTGACGCTTTTGTTTCCGTGCAGTTCCCGGCTGTGGTGGTGGAGAAGCTGACGAAGCAGGTGATTGGGGCCAAGAGGTTCCTTAGGAGGATGGTTACCTGTGGGGCTGCTCAGGGCAGAGCGAGATAGGCACAGCCGGCGCCTGTAGAGCGAGAGACTTCCCCTATTCCTTCCGAGCATTCTATCGAGACTCCTCTTTCTCCTCTCGTAGATCCCGGCATGGAGCTGCCTCCGGACCACATCATTCTCGGGGATTTGCATGGACAGGGACATGTTTGGCGCCATGGTGGATCATCTTCGCATGGCCAGGGATCTGATGCGTTCACGTTCAGATATGATTTCTTTGCGGATCTCGGCTTGCCTTATCGTGGCGTGCCGATTGATCCAGGTGAGCCTCTCTCTGGAGACGAGGATGACGATCCCGAGCCCGAGAAATTCATGACTACTGAGGAGGCAGGCCCGAGTCGCAAGAGGCCAGGGGAAAGCGCCGGCCAGCGGGGATTCGGCTGATGATTTTGGTTGATTACGGGGTTTGTACTTATTTTGACAGATACGGTTTTATTTTTCATGCACACTTTCTTTTTTTTTTTTGCTTTTGGAATGTAATGATCTAGGATTACTGTTACCTACTTTTTTTTATTATGCATGTGTATGTTGCATGAGCCCGGTTTTTTGGCAAGGGTGTGAATGTATGGTATATGAAGCTGTTTTGGACGAGGTTTTGTGCGAGGTTTTGAGGCGTGAAAAAGAATTTTCTTTGAGGATCAATAGGATCCGCGCGGATTGGGTAGGAGGCATTCTGTCCGCGCGGGTGGGCCCGACTCTGACAGGTTTCATTTATTTCGGTTGTTGGATCTGGTTTAGGCCATAAATGTCATTGAAACTCCATCTTCTCCAGTTCAAACTTACTGGAATTTCGGGGAAGAAGAAAGAAAAGCCATGGAAATGACCAAAAATTCTCCAAAATTGTCCAAAGAAATCCAAATGTCATTTTTCAACAAATTCAAGGATTGGTCCCGGGAGATTATGCACGAGAGGAGGTCGTTTTTTGAAGAAAGGTACAAGATAAAATGCTTGTGGTCTCTCAAAGAATTGGTTTCGGACTATGAGCTTTTGAGGGCCTCCGCTTCATTTTGGGATACAAGGAGGCATGTCTTTTGCTTTTCTTACAATGAAATGGTCCCGACTATTGAAGAATTCCGGGCTTTGCTTGGTGGTCCCGAGGTGGAGGAGATTGCGATTCCTTTGCCCGGAGGAGCCTCTTTTGTTGACAAGTTGTGCAACCTTCTTCATCTTTCTCCGGAGGAAGCACAAGGTATGATCCGTGGTCCTGATCATTTTGACATTTCTGGTCTTCCTAATAGATTTAGGGGCTTAGGCTTGATTGATGATGCCTATTGGGATGCTTTTGCACTCTGCATGTTTGGTACCTTGTTTATGGTTTACTCTTTTGGAATTTGTCATCGGGCTTTCTTGGATGTGGTTGTCTGCTTGCCCGTTTGGGCCGGGATGTTGTGCCCTTGATCTGGAAGAGACCCTTCATGCTCTTGACATGTTGGCTACGGGAGGCGGTATATGCACGGGGGCAGCCCGTTTCTTTTGACTATGTGGGCGATGGAGCGCACAGGGGTCCTTCGGGAAACTTCTGATGCGGTGAAACCTTGGACTTTTGCCAGGAGAGGGGTTACTGTGGATCTTGATGATCAGGGCTCATGGGAGTATTGGATAGCTTGTCGCCAGACTGCGGATATCAGATGGTTGGTACCTCATTGGCGGGTAGAGACTCGGAGAGTGCTTCAGGATGGGTCTCATGTGGTTGTGCTTCCGGGGCTTTCTCAGTCCAATTTTTATATTCCAGCTCTGGTTCGGCGGCAGTTTGGCTTGGAGCAGACTCCTTTGGAGGATTTTGAGGATATAGCTACCAGTGTGGTGGCTTCTGCTTCGATGGATGATCCTTCAGTATTCCCATTTCTTTCCCGAGCATGGAGGTATGACGTCTTTCCTCCTAGGGTTATCCTCAGGCGTTCGGGGCATATATTTCTGACCACTTGGTACTTGGATTGGTACGAGAGGCATTTGGGGGAGACTCAGGTGGCTATTTTGAGACGGCGTGAGGCCATTATTGGTGTGGAAGACATGACGGTTTCTGAGAGGAGGAGGGCTGAGGCGAGGGCCAACCCTCATGATAGGAGCGGGGATGCCGTGACTGACTACGAGTCTTATGTCAAGAGATGGAGGGGCGGATTCCTATGTTGCCGGCTCGGCTGCAGGAGATGAGAGACGAGGCTAGGGCTACTAAGGCCCTGACAGACGCTGGTTTGATAGACCCTGTCCCTACACCAGAGCTTGGTAGGAGGAAGACTGACATTTTTCCTGTGCAGAGGAAGAAGACCCGAAGAGGAGGAAAGAAGAGGGGAGAAGCCAGTACGAGTGGCTTGGAGTGACCTTGAGGTTTCCGAGTATCCCTTTCTTGTCGTAGTAGACACATTAGTTATTAGGTATCTTAGTTTCTTTTAGCAGGTTGTAAGTCGTAGGAGTGAACCGAGCTTAGACTCATCAAAAAGTTTTTAACTGTAATGAATATGTGAATTGCTTCAGAGTTTTTTGAAACGCCTTCATGGCTTGACCAATGTATTGATAACAAAGTATGACTTTTATTTGTGTTTTAGACCGAACCGTTTCTGGCTGCCTACGTTCCCTTGGACTAAAGGGCTCAGGTCTCCGTAGTTCGACCCGGTTAATTTGTTTTTGTTTTTTTTTTGTTGTTTTTTTTTTTTTGGTGCAACCCTGTTTTTTACCTAGGCCGCCCTTTTGGGTTTTCAACCTAGTTGGGTATTACTTTTTTAGCACTCTTTTTTTTTTGTTGGTTTTTTTGTTTTTTTTTGTGCAACCCTGTTTTTTACCTAGGCCGCCCTTTTCGGGTTTTCAACCTAGTTGGGTATTACTCTTTTAGCACTATTTTTTTTTTGAATTCTGAATATTTTTTTTTGTTGGTGCAACCCTGTCTTTTACCTAGGCCGCCCTTTCGAGTTTTCAACCTAGTTAGGTATTACTCTTTTAGCACTTTTTTTATGTTTTTTTTTTTTTGCTTTTTTTTTTTGTTTTTTTTTGACTCAGTGTTTTATGCGTAGTATCTGCGCAGCTTATCACCATTCACCGGGTGTACAAAAGGATTTCCATCGAGGTCTGCGAGTTGCATGGCCCCTCCGGAGAAGATTTTCTGGACGACATATGGCCCGACCCAGACAGGCTCCCATTTGCCAAGCGGGTTGATGCGGACTGGGGGCTTCTCTTTCAAAACGATGTCACCTTCCCTGATCTCCCAATGTTTTACTTTCTTATCGAAGGCTCTGGCCATCCTTCCTTGGTAAGCTCGGATATGTTCCATGGTTCTCAATCGGCGTTCATCTAGCAGGGCCAATTCATCATGGCGACTCTGGAGCCATTCGACCTCGTTGATCTGACTTTTCAACAGTACCCGGAGTGAGGGGATTTCTAGCTCGATTGGGAGCACGGTTTCCATTCCGTAGGTAAGAGCAAACGGTGTTTCCCCGGTTGACGTTCTGACGGATGTTCTGTATCCCCAGAGAGCAAGGTGAAGCTTGTCGGGCCAATCTCTGCCTCAGACAGCCATTTTCCGAATGATGTTTTCCAAAGTCTTGTTTGCTGCTTCAACGGCTCCGTTAGTTTGGGGCCTATAGGGAGATGACTTGTGACGGGTTATTCTGAATTCCGCTAGCAGCCTGTCGCATTCCCCTTAAAAGTGGGATCCATTATCTGAAATGATTTCGACTGGCAACCCGTATCGGCATATGATGATTTCTTTGACGAAGAGGGCTACTTTCTTTGCTTTCGGGTCGAGCGGTACCCGGTGTTCAACTATGGAAGGGTCGAGGCCAGGTATTTCTTTATAGGGCCATGCAGACGTATCCATGAATTCTCTCAGTAGCTCAATCAGAGTACCCTTTTTGGTCCCTTCAAATAAACTACCAATCTGTATCTCTTTAGGCTCTTCTATAGTTCCTAGATTCACACTTGTCAAAACCTCTTCGGCAGCTTGGGCTCGATTTTCCTCTTTCGAACAACCTGCTTAAAGATTTCTTTAATATATTGTTCATTTAATGTGTCTACTTCTTTATCTAGTAAATCATTATTAACTTTTTTTTAAGTTATTAGTTATTTCATCATTAGTTAAAGTGGCAATCAAGGGATACTCAGAAAGGTTCATCATTTCATTGAGAACGAAAGGGAATACAGCGTTTGCTACAACCTCGTAGTCTTCAGGCGTAAGGCCATCGGATGACTCGAGAGACTCGAACTCAATAATGAGAGACTCGGAGGACTTTTACATAGGTTGACACAAGGGGACGGGGGACCAATCCAAGCTTTGTGATCATTTCCTCCTTGGTCGCGGACGGGCCTGAGAGAGTTTCCCAATTCTTCAATGGCATTGCTGTCAGGGGCCTCATGACTCGGGATTTGCGCTATTCTCCTTTCTTAATCATTGCTATCATCTCTTTGACTGAACCGAAATCAATCAAGTCTGGCACCTGAACCTCTTCTCCGAATAACTGCTGCATAATCGGACCATCCCAATCATCTGAAAGGACTTCTGTGGCTTTGGCTTTCGGCATTGTCAGCTCGAACTCAGGCTTTGGACCTTCTTGGACAGTTGGGACCACAGTGGCAAGCTTCTCGAACTGCTCTACTAGGCTTGGAATGCCTTTGAAAGTATACTCGCTCTCCATGGTAGTGGTAGCCCCAGGTATCTTGGGTAGATCCAAAAATAGTCTACGAACCGGATTTGCCTCGGTTCCTCTGAGCTTGTTAAGGTCATGCTGTAACTTCATCCATCCTTCTGCCGGAGTAGGCTCTTTGACTGGGGCGCTACCCTGCTGTGTCGGACCTTTTAGAAAGTAGTCATCCAAATAAGGACTGAAAGGGAGAGATCTAGGGCCGTTGATCGGGACCCTTCCTATGGCAGCTTCTCCCCTTTTCCGGGCAAGCTCCTTTTCTTTCGTAGTGTCTACCGAGGTGGCCTCATATCCCAGGCCGTGGTGAGTTTTCTGTCCTTTCACTTCAATAACCTTGTGAGTTCCTTGATAATGCTTCCCCAGACCGAGACCGGGCAGGTAGCTCATTCTTCTCATCATCTTCAAGACTGGAGGGATCTTGTCCTGAGTGATTGTCAGATCTATGTTACAAACTTGGGCTTTGGGAGGCTCGACCGTGAAGCCTGTTAGCATGAGACCTTCCTCGTCATGTTTGATCTCCAAAATAGGTATCCCACCCGTATCGGTGCCCTCCAAAGTGACTAGGTCTCCATAAATGGTTGTCAAATCCCCATTCGAAACAAACTTCACACACTAATGGAGGCTCGAGGCAACCCCTTTAACTTGATGCAGCCAAGGTCTTCCCAGCAGGGCATTAAAAGTGATCGGGATGTCAATAACCTGGAATTCCACAGGTATCATCTTCTTGCCAAACCAGAGGGCCAAAGTAGCAACCCCAAGTACTGTGCGGGATGTAGAGTCATAAGCTTTGACTGTGAGGGAGGAAGGCTTTAAATCTGTGGATTTGATGTCGAGCGAGACTCATGATCTTAGCCGGGAGGATATTCATCCGGACCCATTGTCAACCAAAACTCGGGAAGACGCCATTCATCCAGTGGTTTGTGATGAAGAGGGGCTCGTTATGATCAGCTCCGAACTGAGGGAGGTCGAGGTCTGTGAAAGTGATTATGTTTCCGTAGTGTATATTCCCAATCAACTGCACCACATCATCAGGAGTAGCATCAATAGGGACTAGCGTGCGGGCTAGGCTTTCTTCCAGCTTTAGCTTGTGGGGGTACGATGAGGTAAGCAGGGACCACAAAGAGATGTTGGCTGAGTTTGTTTCATTTGGGTGAGCACGGGATCCTCCTTCTCGAGGTCGGGAGTTTCGTTTGTGTTGACATAGGGAGATGGTCTTCCCTTGGTGCTTGATCTGCTACCTTCTTATCTGTCTTGGGGTTCCCTGGTAGATCTGCCGGATCGGGTCAACGGGTTGACTTCCTCATCGATCGCTTCTTGACTAGATTTCTTCAATCTCGCCAAGGTCAACGGGGAGCCTTTTTGGCTATCGGCCACTGGTTACGACGGAGTCTAGCAACGGTGAGGGGGGCTTGAGCTTGGTATCTTGGCTCCTTCCTGGGCAGCTTTTAAAACTGCTTCCCATGTCACAGGCTTTTGAACCCGGGATTGTGTTGCTGTTCCCTGGATGGCCCACAGAGCTAGGGCGTCCTCCAATTTGCCTTTATAGCCTACCTTGTCCATAGTTATCATACAACAGGAATTGCTATTCTCAGGGCTCAGCGGCTTTTCAATTTTGTCTCCGGTATAGTGCAGCCACTCTGGTTCCTTTCTGTAATACTCAGAGCTGGAGACAATTATAGCATTCTGTGTGGGAGGAGCATCGGGTATCATGCCGGTTTCCAGGACCTCTCTGAGAGCTGAAATGCATTTGGGGAAGGTGACCTCTTCTTGGGTAACCCTGACAAGGATTGTTACTTTACTTCGGGGAGGATTTGATCTGACCATGGTTACTTTCTCATTGGGGAGGATGGGAGTCAGTTTCCCTCTCTCTAACAGATCTTCAACTATCAGCCTGGATCGGGTGTCCGAAAATCCTTTCCCCAAAGCATGGTAGGCAGTGTTGAACTCTATGACATCCACGTGTTCAGCCCCAGGAAAATTCATGGCTTTCATGTCTTCGGTTTCATAATCGTCATCCAAAGTTTCTTCAATCTTACGACTGTCAGCCTCCATATCGTCATACATCTTCTTCCTTTTGCCCTTGGAAGCCGGGCAACCACAAGTAAAGGATAGACAACGCTCCCCTTCATAGTTTGACGTAACAGCTCGGTAGATCTGGGTCCAAATGAGGAGTACCCGGGGTCCACTGTCGGGTACAGGAGCAATTAAGAAAGCGTCATGTGGGTCCATGGGTATGAAGGCGACTGGGGAGACATTTAGATCAATAACCCTTTTTAGTGACTCCATGCACTCGGTGTGTTCAAGCGGCTCGGCAGTGACCCTTACAGTTGTGATGCCGTCTGTTTTAGGGAAGGAAGAAAAGGAACCGATGACGTTTACGAATTCATCGTCTTCCGGTTGCTGAAAACCTCCCTTTTCAACCAGTGCTTCAATGAACCTTCTCCATTCTCCCACTAGGTCCTTATAGGGAACATTGTGCTCTAGGATTTTGGATATGTATGGATCTGCAAGTGGGCTTTGTTGTTCTTCATCCTCTGAGGTATCCGGGCATTGGCCACAAGTACATCTTACGAGTAACACTTCGTGGGGGCCCGTCTCTATTGGTATCTGACCCACATTTTTTGGCGGTCCTTCATCGTCGCTTGCTGACAACCAACCATTGTGTCCGGCTCCCATGATGTCATTTATGGCATGATTGTTCCAGATTGATTCCGGATCTTGGGCCTCAGTTGACTCCTCACTTTCGTCGTCATCATCATCATCACTATTATTACTGTCATCAGAATCATCTTCCCATACTACTGGGATTTCGGCTGAGAGAGAGCGCCAGTCAAATCCGTTAGGGGAAGACGGGTGTGTGCAACCGTAGAAATTGTCATATGCCCCCATTGCCGGAAGCGGCAATTGCGACTCTGCTTCTCCTCCCAGAAACTGTGGGGGAAGAGTGAGAGGGGGCGGCACGTACTTGACTCCAGGAAGGATATAGAAGCAATCCTCCTCCTCTGATTCTTCATTTTTACTGTTCTCGGGATCGTATTCGGCGTCTCCCAAAACCATCTTGCAGAAGTGTACTAACTTCAGGTGTTCTTCGGCCTCTTTGCTGATAAGCCCCAATACAGGCGCCCGTCTGAAGCTTTCTTGCTCAATCTTCCTTGACTGCTCTAACCATCTCGTGTAAATGGTTTTCTCATGATTTGACCGGAACAGCCCCAGTTCTTCAGCATCGGTTTTCCCTTCCTCCGAGAAGTAACGGGCTTCGTATTCTTGCAAGAAATTTCTAACATGAGACCAAGGAGGGTTGGTTTGTTCATCATCCTCAAGGCTGAGGGGGAATCCGAATTCAGGATCCTCGACAAGGTTGGCCATGGGTATTTGGAGATCTTCATCAGTTTCCGCACCCTTCTGGGCATGCGAAGGTTCTCCGGCTTCAATCATGTTCACCTGATTTTGATTTCTTGGGAAGGGATTTTTGACTGTATTAGGTCCCTCGGGGCCTTCCAACTTCCCTTGCTCTATCAATCCCTGGATTGCCTTTTTCAGAGTAAAGCAGTTATATGTTAGATGTCTGTTGGCCTGATGAAAAGCGCAGAACTTAGAAGTATCCACAGGAGCATTCGGATTTCTGGGTTGGAAATTTTCTAAAGGCCGCAGCAAGCCTTCTTTCACTAATCCTCTAAAGATGTCATTCAGAGGCATTCCAAAGCTTTCAAGGTTTATAACCCGAGGCTTGGGCTCAGCTGGTTTCCTAGGAGCAAAAGGAGTTGCATTATTACATTCCTGCCCTGCGTAGTTGATCACCTCTTTACCTTTAGCAGGAGCCGGAACCGTGTTGGAGGGAGGAGCTACGTATACGTAGCGGAGTGCGGCGGCCGTTGATTGTAAGCCTTTTCAAACTTAGTCGCGGAGTTAACCATAGCGCGCAAGTGCGAGTAGGGGAAGTGGGCGAGGAGGTTCTCAAATGTGATTTCATGCACGACTGGAAGATGTTCAACTGTTCCTCTTCAGAAGGAGGGATGGCCATCTCACTGAGTTTCAGATTCCACCGCTTGTAGAAATCCCCAACATTCTCGTCGGGACGCTGCACGGTTGTCTGCAAGTCAACTCTATTTGTTTCCCATTCCAAATTAACTTTGTACTTCTCTGTAAAGGCACTGGTGATCTGATCCCATGTAGCCCTGGCCTCGGGTTTTAAGCGGAAGAACCATTTTAGAAACCTTTGGATTTCAAGGAGAGCGAAATAGTCGGCCAAGCTGGCGATTGGTGCATCCTTTGGCCTTCATTCCCAAGGTATATGTGTCCAGATGAGTTTTCGAGTATGCAGTCCCATCAAAGAGGTCCAGATTAGGCATCACGAACTTGTGGAGCAAGGGAACAATGGAGTCCGGGTTTGTAGGCCGGAAGGCAGACTTTTTAGCGGTCAATTCAGCAATCTGCGCTTTCATTTCCTTGTGCTGTTCCATGAACCAGGCCAGATGAGGGTCTTGTGGTGGAGCCATGGCATTCGAACCGGTGGCGAGCTAGAGTGAGGAGCTACCACTGGCGGCAGACTGGTGGAGGGAATGGCCGATCCGGGGACATAGGTAAAAACTTGTCCTTGGCCCGAGTTACCCTGGGGAGCGTGAGTAGGAGCCTGGGCATAGGGATAGAACCTTGCAGCTTGTTGACTTTCAACTGGCAGAGTGGGCAGAGGCAGGCCTGATGTAGCCGGGTAGCTTGGTTTTCCGAGCTGAGATTCATAGGTAGGCATAGGTGCGGGTTGTTGTCCCTGGTTGTTGAACTGTATGCCAGGCTGTGGCGAGGTGTGTAGGCGAGGGGTATTGCGGTCCGAGGGATTCTGATGAAACTGGATTAGGGGCTTGGTGGCCCATTGGTCCCTGAGTGAGAAATGGGTTTGTAGGAGCTGTGCTAGGAGCAGCTGAACTGGCATCATTCTGAGGGGGGGCTCTTGACTGTTGTCCCGAACAAACCTAAAGATCAGACATTGTTGATCTAGGGGTCTAAACCTGGAGGGGAGACATTCTTGATCTCGGCATCAAAACCAAGAGGGGAGATATTGTTAATCAAGGTGTCTAAACCTGAAGGGGAGACATTGTAGATATAAGCGAGAAGACATTGTTGATCTTGGCGACTAAACCTAAAGGGCAGACATCGTTGATCAAGGCATCTAAACCTAAATGGGAGACTTTGTTGATCTAGGTGTATATACCTTATGGGGAAACATTGTTGATCTAGACGTCTAAACCTAAAGAGGAGACATTGTTGATCTAGATGTGTAAACCTAAAAAAGAGTCATTGTTTATACAGGCGTTTAAACCAAGAGGAAATACATTGTTTATATAAGCAAGGCGACCTAAAGGAGATACATCGTTGATCAAGGCGTCTAAACCTAAAGGGGAGAAATTATTGATATAGGCATATAAACCTGGAGGGGAGACATTGTTGATCTAGGCATCTAAAACTGGTGGGGAGATATTATTGATCTAGGTATCTAAACTTGAATGGGAGACATTGTTGATCTAGGTGTAAAGCTTTAAAAGGATACATTGATGATCTAGGCGTCTAAACCTAAATGGGGGACATTGTTGATCTAGGCGTCTAAACCTAAAGAGCAGACATTGTTGATCTAGGCATCTATGCCTAAAGGGGAGACATCGTTGATCATTATGTCTAAACCTAAAGGAGACATTGTTGGTATAGGGGTCTGAACTTGGAGGGGAGACATTCTTGATGAAGGCATATAAACCTAGAGGGGAGATATTGTTGATAAGGGCATCTAAACCTGAAGGGGAGACATTGTTGATCTAGGTGAGAAGATATTGTTGATCTTGGTGACTAAACCAAAAGTGGAGACATCGTTGATCAAGGCGTATAAACCTAAAGGGGAGACATTGTTGATTTAGGTGTCTAAACCTTAAGGGGATACATTGTTGATCTAGACGTCTAAACCTAAAGAGGAGACATTGTTGATCGAGGCGTGTAAACCTAAAAAAAGACATTGTTGATATCTGCGTTTAAATCAAGAGGGGAGACAATGTTGATCTGGGCAAGGAGACATATAGTGGAGACATCTTTGATCAAGGTGTCTAAACCTATTGGGGAGACATTGTTGATCTATGCATCTAAACCTGTAGGGGATACATTGTTGATCTAGGAATCTAAACATGTAGAGGAGATATTGTTGATCTAGGTATCTAAACTAGAAGTGCAGACATTGTTGATCTAGGAATCTAATCTTTAAAAGGATATATTGATGATATAAGTGTCTAAACTTTAAGGGGGGCATTATTGATATATGCATCTAAACCTAAAAAGCAGACATTTTAGATATAGGTGTCTAATCCTAAAGATGAGATTATGTTGATCTAGGAGTCTAATCCTAGAGGAAATACATTGTTGATCTAGACATCTAAACCTGAAGGGGAGACATTGGTTATATAGGCGTCTAAACCTGAAGAGGAGACATAGGTTTTCTAGACTTCAATATCTAAAGGGGAGACATTGTTTGTTTAGGCACCTAAATCTGAAGGGGAGACATTATTGATCTAGGCGTATAAACCTTAAAGTAAAACATTTTTTTATCTAAGCATCTAAACCTAAAGTGGAGACATTGTTGATATAGGCATCTAAACCTAAAAAGGACACATTGTTTATCTAAGCATCTATAATTAAAGAGTAAACATTATTAATATAGGCGTCGAAACCTAGAGGGTAGACATAGTTAAACTAGGCGTCTAAACATAAATAGAAGACAATGTTGATCTAGCCGTTTAAACCTAAAATGGAGACATTGTTGATCTAAGCGTTTAATCCTAGAGGAGAGACATTATTGATCTAGGCGTCTAAACCTGGAGGGGAGACATTGTTGATCTAGGCGTCTAAACCTGGAGGGGAGACATTGTTGATCTAGGCCAGAAGACATTGTTGATCTTGGAGACTAAATCTAAAAGGGAGACATCGTTGATTAAGGCATCTAAACCTTAAGGGGATACATTGTTGATCTAGACGCCTAAACCTAAAGAGGTGACATTGTTGATCTAGGCGTGTAATCCTATAAAATAGACATTGTTGATATAGGCGTTTAAACCAAGAGCGAAGATTGTTGATCTAGGCGAGGAGGCCTAAAGGGGATACAACATTGATCAAGGCGTCTAAACCTAAAGGGGAGACTTTATTGATCTAGGTGTTAAAACCTTATGGGATACATTGTTAATCTAGACGTCTAAATCTAAAGAGGAGACATTTGTTGATCTAGGCATGTAAACCTAAAAAAGAAACATTGTTGATACAGGCGTTTAAACCAAGAGGGAATACATTTTTGATCTAGGTGAGGAGACCAAAAGGGGAGACATCGTTGATCAAGGAGTTTAACCCTAAAGGGGAGACATTATTTATCTAGGCATCTAAACCTGGAGGGGAGACATTGTTAATCTAGGCATCTAAACCTTGAGGGGAGATACTGTAGATCTAGATATCTAAACTTGAAGGGGAGACATTGTTAATCTAGACGTCTAAGCTTGAAAAGGATACATTGATGATCTAAGTGTATAAACTTGAAGGGGGGACATTGTTAATCTAGGCGTCTAAACCTAAAGAGAAGACATTATTGATGTAGGCATCTATGCCTAAAGGGGAGACATCGTTGATCAAGGCATCTAAACCTTAATGGGAGACATTCTTGTTCTAGGCATCTAAACCTGGAGGAGAGATATTATTGATAAAGGCGTCTAAACCTGAAGGGGAGACATTTTTCATATACCCTTCTAAACTTAAAAAGGATACATGGATGATCTAGGCGTCTAAACTTGAAGAGAGAAATTGTTGATATAGGCGTCTAAACCTGAAAAAGTAGACATTGGTATTCTAGGCATCTAAACTTAGAGAGAAGACATTGTTGATCTAGGCAATTAAACCTAAATAGGAGACATTGTTGATCTCTCCATCTAAATCTAGAGTGGAGACATTGTTGATCTAGATGTCTAAACCTGATGGGAGACATTATTGATCTAGCCGAGGAGATCAAAAGTGGAGACATTGTTGATCAAGGCGTCTAAACCTAAAGGGCATACATTATTGATCTAGACGTCTAAACCTGGAGGGGAAACATTTTTTATTTAGGCATCTAAACCTGGAGGGGAAATATTGTTCATCTAGGTATTTAAACTTGAATGGGGAGACAATAAAGATCTAGGCATCTAAGCTTGAAAATGATACATTGATGATCTAAGTGTCTAAACTTGAAGGTGGGATATTGTTGATATAGGCGTTTAATCCTAAAGATGAGATTATGTTCATCTAGGCGTCTAAACCTAGAGGGAATACATTAATGATTTAGGCATCTAAACTTGAAGGGGAGACATTGGCTATATAGGCATCTAAACCTTAAGAGGAGACATTGGTTATCTAGACATCTATATCTAAAGAGGAGACATTGTTGATCTATGCACCTAAACCTGAAGGGGAGACATTATATATCTAGGCGTATAAACCTTAAAGAAAAACATTTTTTATCTAGGGATCTAAACCTAAAGAAGAGACATTGTTGATCTAGGCATCTAAACCAAAAAGGAGACACTGTTTATCTAGGCATCTATAATTAAAGAGTAAACATTATTGATATAGGCATCTAAACCTAGAGGGGAGACATAGTTAATCTAGGCCTCTAAACGTAAATAGAAGACATTGTTGATCTAGCCGTTTAAATCTAAAGTGGAGACATGGTTGATCTAGGCGTCTAAATCTAAAGGGGAGACATTGTTGATTTAGGCTTCTAAACCTGGAGGGGAGACATTGTTGATCTAGGCGTCTAAACCTGGAGGGGAGACATTATTGATCTAAGCTAGAAGACATTGTTGATCTTGGTGACTAAATCCAAAGGGGAGACATCGTTGATTAAGGCATCTAAACCTAAATGGGAGACATTGTTGGTCTAGGTATCTAAACCTTAAGGGGATACATTGTTGATGTAGAAGTATAAACCTATAGAGGAGACATTGTTGATCTAGGCGTGTAATCCTAAAAAATAGACATTGTTGATATAGGCGTTTAAACCAAGAGCGCAAATTGTTGATCTAGGTGAGGCGGCCTACTGGGGAGACATCATTGATCAAGGCGTCTATACATAAAGGGGAGACTTTGTTGATCCAGGTGTCTAAGACCTAAAGGGATACATTGTTGACCTAGACGTCTAAATCTAAATTGGAGACATTGTTAATCTAGGCGTGTAAACCTATAAAAGAGACATTCTTGATACAGGCGTTTAAACCAAGAGGGAAGGCATTTTTTATCTAGACGAGGAGACCTGAAGGGGAGACATCAATTATCAAGGAGTTTAAACCTAAAGGGGAGACATTATTTATCTAGGCGTCTAAACCTGGAGGGGAGACATTGTAAATCTAGGCATCTAAACCTGGAAGGGAGATATTGTTGATCTAGATATCTAAACTTGAAGGGGAGACATTGTTGATCTAGGTATCTAAGCTTGAAAAGGATACATTGATGATTTTAGGGTCTAAACTTGAAGGGGGTACATTGTTGATCTATGTGTCTAAACCTAAAGAGCAGACATTGTTGATCTAGGTATCTATGCCTGAAGGGTCCCTAGCCTAGGTGTGTCACAGGAACACGTGGCACGCATGCCAAGCCCCACAAATCAACATCAATCAAATTTGAGGGTGAAAAGACCAAAATACCCTTTATTTTGAGTGACTGGCCGTCCGGCCTATTTTACCCCAAAAACTAGAATTCCCCTCAGGTCCTCCAATTTTCCAAAATACCCAAAAACCCCCCAAATTGAACCTTAGGCCGTCCGGCCTGTTTTGCATTTTCACCCTATAAATACAAGGGCTGTCATTTATAAAAAAAAAACATTAACCCTCTCCCCTCAAAGCTCACGGCCCAAGGCAGTTTCACCCCTCCCCAAGTCCCATTTTGTCTCGATTTGCATGAAATCCCGTTTTCCGACCAAACACGAACAAAAAAACCTCAAAACACCTTTCAAACACCAAAACCGTATCCCGTATACGTAAACCGAGTCAAAGTGTCAACCCCTAGCCATAGGTAACACTCTCTCTCTCTAAAACTCATTTTGCCTCGATTTACGCATCAATCACTATTATCGTTTCGGTCGAAACTTTTGAAATGTAGACGTAACGCCGTCTACGGGGTTCGATACGTTTTAGCCCAAAATCATCTTCTCTCCCATAAGAGAAGTTATTTCTGGTTAAAACGGCGTTCCGGCCCCATTTTTTACATTTATGTTATTTACGGTCCGAATCGTTTGATCCATCGATTCGCACATTTACCGTCCGAACCGTTTGGTTCGTGATCGTCATTTACTAAGTCCGAATCATTTGATCCGTCGATACCGTCATTTAAATTATATGCCTTTACAACTCCGAGCTGTTTGGCTCGTCGATCGCACTTTTACCGTCCGGATCGTTTGATTCCGTTGATACCGCACTTTAAATACTGTCATTTACAAGTCCGAGCCGTTTGGATCGTGATAGTATTTACTTATCAAAGTCCGAGTCGCAAAACGACTCATTGATCGCATGTCATTTAATACCTCTTTTCATAAAATTGATAACAATGTAATGCCCGGTTCAAATCCAGAGTTCATCATTCGAACTCCTTTTCAAAAATGCGTAAAATCGACGTTTGGCATCCAAACGCTCATTTTCAACTCAAAACCCGACGTTTGACATTCAAACGCTCCTTTCATTAAAATCAATGTTTGACATTCAAACTAAAGATTTAAGCTCGTCCTTCGAAAGCCGTTTTCAAAACAACTCAAAACCGAAGTTTGTCATTCAAACGCTTGTTTTTTCATCATAAAATCAACATTTGTCACTCAAACCAAGATTAAGCTTGACATTCAAGCCCCTTTTCCAAAAATGCAACACACACACACAATTTCGAGAAAGGTAGAAAGACTCGTCATACGAGGCGTTTCGGGTGATCTCAATATAATCTTCCCCAAATGTAACGTGACCTCCGAACCTAACAATCTCTGATACAAAAAAGCCATTTTTAATGTTTGGGCTCATAATACAAAACGTCACGTTTTCAAAGCCATTTTTCAAGTTTGGGCTCATAATACAAAACTCCATTTTTTTCAAAGCCTTTTCCAAGTTTTGGCTGCCAATTAAAATGACCCTCCCCTTTTTTCAAACTCAGCCATTCTCAACGTTTGGGCTCATAATATAAAACCGCCTGGCGACTCCTCCCTCTCTCCGGAAGCAAGGTCCCAAGTTTGCGAAATGGCCGCTCGCCGCGTTTCCGCGCGCGATTCGGGTAATTTCAACCCCGTACTTTCATCTTGGCCTTTCATGCAATGGGGCATGGATATAGTCGGCAAGTTACCAAAAGCTCCAGGGGAAGAGTGTTCATGTTAGCCATGACAGACTATTTCTCCAAATGGAATGAAGCAGAAGCATATGTACAAGTACGAGACAGGGAGGTCATATCGTTCTTAAAGAATAACATCTTAAGCAGATTTGGCGTTCCTTCGGAAATCATTTGTGACAATGGTTATCAGTTTATTAGCAAAAAGACCAGGGATTTATGTTCAAGGTGGGGGATCAAACTGATAACGTCAACCCATGTGCATCCTCAAGCCAACGGACAAGCTGAGTCAAGCAATAAGTTGATCATCAGCAATCTGAAAAAGTATTTCGATCAGAAAAGGGGAAGATGGGCAGATGAATTACCACTTGTATTATCGGCTGACAGGACAACATCTATAAATGCTACAGGACAGATGCCATATTCTTTAGTATTTGGCGCTGAAGTTGTACTCCCTATAGAAGCAACAATCCCAACCGCAAGATATGGACTGCTGACTCCTGGAGACAATAACTACCTTCTGGCTCAGGATTTAGATACCGTAGACGAACTCAGGGACATAGCCAATATAAGGATGGCCACCTACCAACAAAGAATTGCAAGGTCGTACAACAAGAACGTGAGAATAAGACACTTTCAGGCTGGAGACATGGTGCTAAGAAAGGTATTCCAAAATACTAGAGAGTTGCACGCGAGAAAATTAGCTCCGAAGTGGGAGGGTCCCTACCTCGTTGACGCTGAAGCTGGAAAGGGTGCATATTGGTTATCTACCTCAGATGGCATCCGAATACCTAGAAGCTGGAACACCTTACACCTGAAGCATTATTACATGTAAGTTGAAATTTATCGCAATTTTCACACCCAGGTACGAGCCTTATCTCAAACTAGCTTCTTTTAATTTT
Organism: Adenophora triphylla var. japonica; assembly: GCA_022495995.1. Taxonomy (NCBI): domain Eukaryota; kingdom Viridiplantae; phylum Streptophyta; class Magnoliopsida; order Asterales; family Campanulaceae; genus Adenophora; species Adenophora triphylla. The sequence goes on along the minus strand of JAFEMH010001804.1, from coordinate 283,304 downwards.
ATTTCCTTTTTACTTAAACCCACCAAGGATTTATCCTTGCCTGTCCCAAGTCAGGATAAAGGGCGAGGGTTGCGGTAGGCATGTGACAGCCAGCGTAAAAATTTTGTCACATTAACATGACATGAATCGAAATATGAATATCGTTGGGGCGTTTCCTCAGCAGCGACGCGCGCTACACTTCAAAGACACAGGTGTAGTGATAAGTATGCAAAGGTTGCTAGGTCGTCGCCGGAAGCGACGCGCCATCTCTTCGCCCGGGGGTGGTGTCAAATATGCAAGGGTGCGCTACACTTCAAAGACCTGGGTGTAGTGATAAGTATGCAAAGGTTGCTAGGTCGTCGCCCGGAAGCGACGCGCCATCTCTTCGCAAGGGAGTGGTGTCAAATATGCAAGGGTTCCCGCATTGCGGACGAGTGCGGGTAAAGAAGCTAGTCCATGGTAGGTGTAAGGGTAGTGGGATGCGCTTTGGAACTTGGAACATTGGATCATTGACAGGGAGATCAGCAGAGGTGGTGGAAGTTATGAGGAGGAGGAAGATTCACATAATGTGTCTACAGGAAACTAAGTGGGTTGGAGAGAAAGCAAAAGAAATATCGCCTTGGGGTTTTAAGCTTTGGTACTCAGGAAAGGATAAGGGTAGAAATGGAGTGGGTATCATTATTGATAAGGAGTATATTAATGATGTGGTGGAAGTGTACAGGAAGAGTGATCGAATTATGGACATTAAACTGGTGATACGTGATGAGATTATAACTATTATTTCCGCCTATGCACCACAAGTAGGGTTGGATGCATCTATTAAACAAGTGTTCTGGGAAGATTTGGAGGAGGTAGTGAAACGAGTACCTAGTGGTGAGAAATTAGTGATTGGTGGTGATCTGAACGAACATGTGGGGTATAGTCGACATGGCTTTGAGAGCATACATGGAGGTTTTGGTTTTGGAGAGAGGAATGAAGCAGGAAATAGTATCCTGGACTTTGCGTTGGCATATGACTTGAGTATAATGAACACTTGGTTCAAGAAGAGAGAATCTCACTTGGTGTCCTATAGGAGTGGAGGTAATGCGAGTCAGATTGACTTCTTCTTAGTAAGAAATACTTGTAGAAAGAGTTATACAGATTGCAAGGTTGTTCCGGGTGAGAGCACAGCAACTCAACATAGACTGGTGGTACTTGATTTTCGAAGTAGGAGAATTTCGAGGAAGAGAAAATCACAGGTAGACCCTAGAATCAAGTGGTGGAGACTTCAAGGGGAAAATCAACCGAAATTTGTAGCTAAGATGGTCGATACCGGTATTTGGGCGGATAATATGGAGGATATGGATATAGATTCGACTTGGACTAAGATGGTACAAACCATAAAGGAGGTGGCGAAAGAAGTCCTTGGAGAATCTAGAGGAAATGGGCCACCAAGTAAGGACACATCATGGTGGAACGAGGAAGTAAAACAAGCAATAAAGGGCAAGCGAGAATGCTACAAATTATTGGGGAAATGTAGGAGCGACGAGAACTATGAGAAGTATAAGGAAGCTAGAAGAGATGCTAAGAAAGCAGTAAGAGACGCAAGAGCAAAGGTGAATCAGAAACTTTATGATAAGTTGGTTACAAAAGAAGGGGAAAAGGACATCTAGAGACTCGCTCGTATGAGGGATAAGAGGACACGAGATATTGGGACTGTTAAATGTGTGAAGGATGTAGATCAAAGAGTTTTAGTCGGGGATAAAGAGATAAAAGATAGATGGAGTTCGTACTTTGATAACTTGTTCAATGGCGGTCAAGAGCAGGATGTTGGAGATATAAATATCTCTTCGAGTATGGTTAATCGAGATTTTATGCGGAGAATTCGAAAGAGTGAAGTGGAAATGGCAATGAAAAAGATGAGATTGAAGAAAGCCGTTGGACCGGATGGTATACCAATTGAGGTTTGGAGATGTTTCGGGGAGAGGGGAGTAGATTGGTTAACAACGCTATTTAACAAGATATGGAGAGTTAACACAATGCCATTGGAGTGGCGGAAGAGTACTCTCATCCCTTTGTATAAGAATAAAGGTGATGTCCAAGATTGTGCCAACTATCGGGGGATCAAACTAATGAGCCATACTATGAAACTTTGGGAAAGAGTGATTGCACAAAGGCTGAGAAAAATTGTGGATATTTCGAATAACCAATTTGGGTTTATGCCAGGAAGATCGACTATGGAGGCAATATATCTTATGAGACAAACCATGGAGAAATATCGAGATCAAAAGAAAGATTTGCATATGGTTTTCATTGATTTGGAGAAGGCGTATGATAAAGTGCCAAGAGAGGTACTTTGGTGGGCATTAGCAAAGAAGGGTGTTTCAAAGAAATATATTGATATTATCAAGGACATGTATAATGGAGTTAGTACTTGTGTACAGACTAGTGTTGGGAAGACTGAAGAGTTCCCTATAAAGATTGGAGTGCATCAAGGTTCCGCACATAGCCCCTTTCTTTTTGCTTTGATAATGGACGAATTGACGAGGTCAGTCCAAGATGATATACCAAAGTGTATGCTGTTCGCAGATGATATTGTGCTGATTAATGAGACAAGAGAGGGTGTTGAAAGTAAATTGGAGTTGTGGAGACACACTTTGGAATCTCGAGGTTTTCGATTAAGCAGAAGCAAGACTGAATATTTGGAGTGTAAGTTTAGCAGAGTTGGAAGTGGGGAGGTAGGGACGGTCACATTTGATGGCAATATTATCCAAGCTTCTGAGTTTTTTCGCTATCTTGGATCCATTATCCAAAAGGATGGAGAATTAGATGGAGATGTGGCTCATAGGATTAAAGCAGGTTGGTTGAAGTGGAAGAGTGCTACAGGGTTTCTATGTGATCGCGGCATGCCCAATAGATTAAAGGGAAAATTCTACCGCACGGCAATTAGGCCGGCATTGCTTTACGGCACCGAATGTTGGGCCGTGAAACAGTGTCACGTGCATAAGATGAATGTGGCGGAGATGCGTATGCTTCGATGGATGTGCGGTCATACAAGAAAGGATCGATTGGGGAATGAGGTGATCAGAGGTAAAGTAGGAGTTGCGCCCATTGAGGATAAAATGAGGGAAAATCGTCTACGGTGGTTTGGACATGTGAGAAGGAGACCGAGTGATGCACCGGTTAGGAGGCCGGAACAGTGGAGAAATGATAAAATGGCGAGGGGTAGGGGAAGACCCAAACAAACATGGATTAGAGTAATTGAAAATGATATGAATTTACTTGGAGTGGATGAAAGTATGGTGTTGAAGAGGCCGGAGTGGAGGGCAAAAATCCATGTGGGGGGTTGATTTTTTTTTTTTATTATTTTTTTTATTATTATTATTATTATAATTTTTTTAATTATTTTTTTATTATTATTATTATTATTTTCACGATGACATATGAGGATTCATGTTAGCCGACCCCAAATTATTTTGGGACTAAGGCTTTGTTGTTGTTGTTGTTGTTGTTTACTTAAATCAAAACCTCTACTGACTTAAGCAAACACCCAACCCTAACGTATTGCTGTTTTGCAAGATGTCATTATAAACTACGATAGTTCAAGATGCATGTATGTGTGGTCAACATGTGCAACTGTTCAACATGTCAACATCTCTAAGATGTAAGGTAAACACCTTTTATGGCTTAAAAGATTATACATTTTTTCTAAGTCTATTGGTTATCATAACCCCGCCTTGGTGCACGTAAAGGTATTCACCTTCTACAGTTTAAAAGATTTTACATCTTTTCTAAGTCTATTGGTTATCATAACCCCACCCGTGCGCACGTTTTCTCAATATTTGAGAACTAAGATTCTAATGGTTACAACATTGTTACATGTTGTATTTTCAACTTGGTTACAACATTGTTACATGTTGTCTTTTCAACTTGGTTATAACATTGACAAGTTATTCCCGTCAAGTGGTTGTGACATTTACATGTTACCAATGAATAACAAAGAGTCCATAATCAAATGAGCGATCCCGATGTAAAAATATCAAAGAGAGAAGGCAAAACGCCCACAAGACTAAGATGTTGAACCAACCCAACATCTCCAAAAAAGGTAAATGTACTGACTCTTACGAGTCCTTACAAATTAAAAAGTCTCTTTAAGGATAAACCCTCATCAAATTATTTTTTAAAGAAAAAGAGAGAACATCCTATGGTCGTTCAGTATTACTGTCTTGAGCGTCATCAACCTGCTCAATCTTCTTGGAGGTAACCTCACCCGCTTTTTCATCAATGATCCTCTGCAGACCTACATTTTCATCATCCAAATCCCAATTCACGTGCTCTCCTTCCCGATATTCTTTGATCATTTGGATTCTTGCTTCAAAAACTTCCTTTGCAGTCTCGTTCATCATGTCATCACGAAGTATTTCAATCTCCCTCTCATGTCTCATGTCGACACTGGCAAGTATGGATCTCCATTTCAAAATTTCTTCATCCTTAGTCCTGATTTCTAACTTCTTCTCTCTCAATATTTTAAAAGCATCCTTCAGATCCTTCTCATACTCAGCTCTATCCATATCTAAGGTGTCACATTTTACCTTCCACATTCTGATTTCCTTGGACATCATCTTGGCAATCGAAACGTCCTTTATCAACAAACAAGTGATATTCACCAATATGAAAAAATATCTCCGTATAAAAATTCAAGTGACCCATTACCTGACTCTCCAACACCTCCTCACTCTGAGTTTGCTTCTCCGCGTTCGTATCTTGATCCTCTCTTTTCCTCTTCAAAGTAACCTTATCGTCCTCTTTGAGTAGATTCTCTTCCACCTTCTTCTTGCCCTTATACTTAGCCACAATATCATTCATCGTAAAGCTGGATCGAGTCACTGCAAATAACAACATATGTTAGTATGGACTTTTCGAGAAAACCGATCTGATGGTACGATGAATCAAACTCGCATTTTGGGAAATGTTGCACTTTAAACTTGATGAATATGGAAGAAGATTGTGCCTTCTAGGATGATCTTGCCATAATATAGGGAAAGGCACCGGTATAGAAGGGATTTGAAGAGATTTGTTGATATTAGGGCCATCCGAGAATGACAGTTATTAATTCCTATCATGACTCTGCAACTTCCTTTCAACCATCACACGAAGATATTCTTGTCAAAATATTAAAACTTTCCGTATTTCAGCATGGAAAGTGATGTGGTGGATTTCAGTATATGTAATTCCCTAATTTTCTATACATTTTTTTTTTAATTTGATGTAATCTAGACTAGTTTTGATGTAATTTCGAGTAGATGTTGAATTGAGGAGTTAGTAGGAAAATCAATGTATTTTGAGACTATTTTTAGTGAGTTTATGATTTTCCTGCGGAAGTTTTCTAATGATGAGGATAAAGCTGAAAATATGTGAAGTTCAGGGATCAAATTGCAAAGCAGCAGAGATTCGGTGACCAGAATGAAATTAGGAGAACTTGGAGGACCAAAGTAGAAATCAGAAATTTAGAAACTCCATTTACTGTGCATGTTTCACGTATGTCAAGGCGTGGAAAATCAAGGCGTTGACCGAGCAAGGCTGCAGTTGACCGCTGGATTTAATGAGATTTAATTTCTTTTTCTTTTTCCTTTTTCTTTAATTAAATTAGTTTTAGGTTATTAGTTGGAGGATATAAATACTCCTTTTAATTTCTATTTTAGGGGGAGACTTTTATTTTATTTTTCCTAGAAATAAGATTGAAGCTTTTGATTTCCATGGAGAACTAAACTCCATTGCTTTAGATTTGAATCTTGAACCGTTTATTGAATTCAATTGAGGTATTTATTTCTTTATTCCTTAATCCATATTCATAGTTTTACTGGTCTGTGACCATTACACAACAAATATCGTTCTTCAGTGGATCGACCCTGGACTTGTCCTAGCTGCAGTTTTGTAGCCGAGTCTTGTCTTGGTAATTAATTTGTAGGCGTGCGACTTTAGCCTATCAAATTTTGGCGCCGTTGCCGGGAAATGGTGTTTATTTGTTTGTGTTCTTATTTAATTTATGTCATTTTATTTTATTTGTTTGTCTTTTATCTCTTTATTAGTTTCACCCCCTGTCCCTTCGTGGTGTGGATCATTGTTTGGTCCATACCCGTTCTACTGATTATTCTCATGATCTTCTTGATCCAGAAATTGAAAGGACTATCAAGAGAGAGATGGGTGATAGAGCACCCCAGACACTCAGGTAGAAAATTGCTCCTAATTGGACGGAGAAACCACATGCAGTCACTTTTCCCGCTTTGCCTGCGGGAGTCACATTCGAGTTGAAACCGGGATTACTTAATCAATTGCCGAGTTTCAATGGGCTACCCGGTGAAAACCCGAATTAGCACGTATCTCAGTTTGTGCAAGTTTGCAACAGCATGAAGCCTGCTAATCTTCCGATCGAGCAGCTTCTTCTTATAGCCTTCTCTTTTACTTTGAAGGACAGGGCCGATTTGTGGTATTATCATCTAGCCCCAAATAGTATAACCACCTGGCAGAAGATGAAAGAAGTCTTTTTGGATGAGTTCTTCCCAATATATCAGATAAATGTAATGAAAAGGGACATCAGTAACATGGAACAGAAGGCAGATGAATCATTTTATGAGTTTTACAATCGGTTCCATACACTCACCCGGAGTTGTCCCTATCACGGGTATGATGCGGATCAACTGATAATGTACTTCCATGGAGGACTTACTGATCAGGACAAGAGGATGGTTGACTCTTCGTGTGGGGGTAGCATACTGAACAAAACTACTGCGGAGGCCCAGAAATTACTAGAGGAGCTAGCTAGGAGTACCCGAATACATGGGAGGAGATCCAGTGTCAGACAGGTTAGTGCTATGGGCACAAATAGTGGGGAGAATGAGAAGCTTGAGTCCGAGGTCAAGGAGTTGAAATGTATGATGAAGCAATTACTGTTTATTCGGACAAAAGGTCAGGAGAATGTGAATTCAGTTGGGTTCCCAAAGCAGCAGCAGAGACAGTATAACTATGGGGGTAATCAACCCTATGATAGATGGGGACAACCACCACAGCAGCAGCAGCAGTCTACAAATAACATGTTCCGTACACTAGCTCCGAGTATGACTACCTTTTCAAACGGTTTTCAGCAGTATCAGTAGAGGACTGATGCTAGTATCAGTGGTCTGGAGAGACAAATGGGGTAGATTGCAGAGGCAGTGGTAAGAATGGAAGCTAGAGAGGCGGCAAAATCATCACCTCAAACTGAGAACCTTCCGAAGCAAAATGTTAGCGCAGTGTATGTGAGGCGGAAGAAGAAAGTTGAGGGGCAAATGGTTCCTATAGAGCTTGAACAGAATGTTGAGAAGAGAGTGGAACCTGAGTTGGAGGTGGAGAAGAAAGAGAAAGTACTTGAAGAGAAGAATACGCCACCAGATTTCCAAATGTATGAACCCGTCCCACATTTTCCATTGGCATTGGAAAGAGACGCCTCAAATGAATCGGAGAAGAGAATGTTTGAAACTTTCAAAAATATTGAGGTAAATATTCCGTTCTTTGACCTTCTCAAAACAGTTCCTAGATATGCTAAATTCTTGAAGGAACTGTGTATAACCAAGAGGAATAATAAGCTGAAGGCCATGAAGAAAGTGAAGGTGATTGAGCATGTGAGCGCAGTTTATTAGAAAAATATGCCCAAAAAGTGTAGTGATCCGGGCATGTTCGTGGTTCCGATATCGTTGGGGGGTAGCTCGGTGCAGAAGGCTATGCTCGATTTGGGGGCTTCAATCAATGTAATGACGTATACAATGTTTGAAGAACTTAAGTTGAGTGAATTGGAGGATACTAGAGTTGTGATTCAGTTGGCGGATAAGTTCAATGCATACCCGAATGGGGTGGTGAGAGATGTGGAAATGAAGGTTGGTGATCTATTGTTCCCGGCAGATTTCTTCATTTTAGAGATGGAGACTGATTCTAAGGCTCCAATTCTATTGGGGAGACCGTTTATGTCTACTTCAGAGACAAAACTTGATGTAAAGAAGGGCTCTCTAACCATGCAGTTTGATGGGGAGGTGGTGAAATTTAATATTTTCGATGCCATGAATCTTCCCAAGAATGTGCGTAAAGTTTGTGCCATGGACTTGAGGGAGCCGATTATCAAGGACGAGACCAAGATAGATGAGGTGAAGTTTTCTAAAATGAAGCCGGAGGAGGCAAATAAAGGTGGACCACCGAGGAAGAAAGTAGGGAAGCAAAAGAAAAAGGGGAAGCCTAAATGGTCTCCAACGGGGAGGCATGTCATGGAAACAAAACATCTTCTAGAGGTAAATGAAGATTACTTCCATCCCCCTTACATTGATGAGGCCCATGTTTGTGGGGCCTCCCGTCCCCTAACTTGATTATTCCTTGGTGTCCTTTTCCCCATGTTTTATTGTCCCATATTTATTGTTTAGTGTCATTGAGGACAATGTCTAGTTTAAGCGTGGGGGGAGGATGATTGTATCATTGTTAGCTTTGGGTCTGAGTCTTGTCAAAGACTTAAAATTTGATGCTCACCGGGGGCTTACCCGTCATTTGGTCTAGCTAAAGACGATAAAGAAGGGCGGCTCACCGGGAGGCAACCCGGAATTTTCTTGTTTTTGTCTTTGTTATATTTCTTTTTACTTATATATTTATGTGGAATTGGTGCAACTGAGGTATTTTTGTGTTGTGGTGTTGTGTAGGAAAAAGCATGGAGAGGGGAGCAAAAACATATGGGGCCTGTTTTGTTCAAAAAAAAAAAATGAGTTCATGCGCCCGCCCCATTCGGAATGAGGCGCCAGCCTCAGCTACAGAGAGTTGGGGTAATTCTCAGCAACAACGATGCGGCCGCCCAAGATTCTCCATGCTTCCGCCTCAAGGCTGATCCGGATTTCGGCGTACTCCTAAAAAAAATATATATATATTTAGGGTCTGAAAAAAAATACAAAAAAAAAAAATAGAAGCCTGTAAAAAAAAAAAAAGTAATTTCTAGACGAACGAAAGGACCCCAGGCCAATGCCCCAATTTCCAGGCCTAGCTTCTCTCGGCCACTCTTCCCCAGCTCGGCCTTGCTTGGCGGACTAGCTCCCTTTTCTGCCTGCAGCCCCCCTACTTCCAATCAACTGCATTTTAGCCCTCCAACTTCCATATCTTTCACTTTAGTCCCTCTTTTTTCCAAATTTTCAATTTAGCCCCTAAACTTTCTAAAACCAATTTAGTCCCTTATTTTTCCAGTTTTCCACTTAGGCCCCTAAACTTTCAATCCAAGCTTATCTCTCCCATTTTCTTTCTATTTTCATTTTAGCCCCTATACTTTCAAACCCTAGAAAATGGGCCATTATTCACCCATAATCATCAGCAACCTGGGTGTAGCTCGAGCTAAGGACCATCATGGGGGCCAGATTGGTTTTCACCGCCTCAGTAGTCCCGAAAGGTAAACCTTTACCTTATTTGTTTTGTATTGATGCATATGGGACTATGCATTGTTTAGTGAGGGGGTGTTTGTATAGTTGTTTTTGGTTTGTAGAGTTGTTTTTCTTGATTATTTCTTTAAAAAATAATAATAATAATAATAATAATAATAATAATAATAATAATAATATAAAAAATGAGAGGCTAAGTGAAAATCCGAAAGGGCGCTTAGGCAAAAGGTGAGAATTGAGTATTTTCTATCTTTTATATCACCGGAGTTGGAGACATAAGGGAGGTTTGGAGTGTTGGGTAGGACCACTTTGGAGTAGGAGGTTCGGATAGTGGTGCCTAGGATTTAGAAACCCTCATTCACTGTTGGAGTTATAAGGGGTGTTGGTGCTTTTCATGAGGTAAATCTTTGTTTAAGGATCGCAACCTTAACAATGATTTATTTTTATGAGGGTGTATGTAGTGTGAGCCAAGCGTGGGGGAAACATAGGACATATTTAGTTCCCCTTGGATTTTATGTGTGTGGACCTTAGTTTGGATACCGTTTTATCACGAGAGTTGGTATCAAACTAAGGTCATGATTTTCATTGTTATATTTTGGTGTTATAAGGAGACGGAGTCTCTAATTGCTCCGATGACTGTTATCGTTCATTGACATGGATTGGTGGATTAGAGGAGATTAGGAGTCATTTTCCTCCCATGCTATCCATTTAGACCGGCGATTTAGAGTGGGGTTAGGATATTACTCAGGGACGAGTAATGGTCTAAGCGTGGGGAAATTTGAGGTGGTGGATTTCAGTATATGTAATTCCCTAATTTTCTATACATTTTATCCTTATTTTGATGTAATCTAGACTAGTTTTGATGTAGTTTCGAGTAGATGTTGAATTGGTGAGTTGGTAGAAAAATCATTGTATTTTGAGACTGTTTTTATTGAGTTTATGATTTTCCTGCGAAAGTTTTCTAATGCTAAGGATAAAGCTGAAAATATGTGAAGTTCAGGGATCAAATTGCAAAGCAGCAGAGTTCGGTGACCAGAATGAAATTAGGAGAACTTGGAGGACCAAAGTAGAAATCAGAAATTTAGAAACTCCATTTACTGTGCACGTTTCACGTATGTCAAGGCGTGGAAAATCAAGGCGTTGACCGAGCAAGGCTGCAGTTGACCGCTGGATTTAATGAGATTTAATTTCTTTTTCTTTTTCCTTTTTCTTTAATTAAATTAGTTTTAGGTTATTGGTTGGAGGATATAAATACTCCTTTTAATTTCTATTTTAGGGGGAGACTTTTATTTTATTTTTCCTAGAAATAAGATTGAAGCTTTTGATTTCCATGGAGAACTAAACTCCATTGCTTTAGATTTGAATCTTGAACCGTTTATTGAATTCAATTGAGGTATTTATTTCTTTATTCCTTAATCCCTATTCATAGTTTTACTCGTTTTAATTGCTAGATCTTTTTCTAGGGTTTTGAGATTTGATTATCCTCTTTTCCCTTATAATTGATTTATTGCTAGTTTAATCCTTAGTCTGTGCCAGATTAGGATTTTTCACAAGTAGCATCTTTGAGATTTATACATGTGCCATGGTAAATTGAGAAGTGGGTAAAACTAGATTTTGTTATATTTGCAAAAGAATAGTGGAATTCTTGATCTTAATCTCTTAAAGCTTTATCAATTGATTATCTAAACCTAGACTGTGCCAGTTAGGTTTGATTATTGATTAGGGTTATAGGTGAGTGTGCCACTGCTTATAACCATTAATAAGAAAGAGATAGAAATTGAAATACATCTCGGATCAAGTGAATAGGAGGAAGGGAAAGAAATTATACCGATGATATTGGATTGGTAAACAGGGATAGAAACAAATCTGAAGTGCTTTTCTTTTATAATTGTTTACAATCACATTTCTTTACTTGCTGTAGTTAATACAACAAACAATTCAAACAAACCCCCAAAGTGGTTTGTGACCATTACACAACAAATACCGTTCATCAGTGGATCGACCCTGGACTTGTCCTAGCTGCAGTTTTGTAGCCGAGTCTTGTCTTGATAATTAATTTGTAGGCATGCGACTTTAGCCTATCAGAAAGCCTTAATATTTTGGGGGCAATTTTTTCACCCTAAAAAATCCACTCAGCATGTTCTACATCTTGGATATCCATCTTGAGGTAACGTCTTGACTTACATCTTGGACTAACACCTTGAAACTGTTGTTCTATTTTTCCTATTTTTCAGGAATGAAATTATAAATAAAAATAACTCATTCGTACGACTGCCTGGACTTGGTCAAATGACAACACAACGGTTCCACCCATCAACTCAGGGATAACGGCTGATCTTCATCAACAAATGGCGAGATTCTAGGCACAATATCAGCATGTCATTCAAGTTGTTATTTTTCAGTTACAATCACGTCTATATATTACTCTTAGAATGCACCTGTATACACGTTACACATTTCTACTTACTCTCATACTGCACTTGTACTCAAAAACTACGATATTCAATAATACTTTTTTGGTTTAGGTAGGCTTTCCAAAAGCCTCCCGTGGTTTTTCCCCTCGAACGATTGTTCTAAGGGTTTCTGTTTCACCCTAAAAAATCCACTCAACATGTTCTACATCTTGGACATCCATCTTGAGGTAACGTCTTGACTTACATCTTGGACTAATGCCTTGAAATTGTTTGTTGTATTTTCCTATTTTTTAGGAACAAAAATATAAATAAAAATAACTCATTTGAATGATTGCATGGACTTGGTCAAGCAACAACACAACGGTCTCATCCATCAACCAAGGGATAACAGTTGATCCTCATCAACAAATGGCGAGATTCTAGGCGGAATATCAGCATGTCATTCAAGTTATTGTTTTTTCGGTTACATTCATGCCTATATATTATTCCTAAAGCGCACCTGTACACACGTTACACATTTTAGCTTACATTCATACTGCACTTGTACTCGAAAACTACTATACTCAATAATATTTCTTTGGTTTAGGTAGGCTTTCCAAAAGCCTCCCGAGGTTTTTCCCTCGAACGATTGTTCTAAGGGTTTCCTCGTTACATCCTTGCGTTCATCTTGTTTTTGTGAATTATATTCCATTTGTGCCCAGACATCCTTGATAAGACAAATTTGCTTGTTGAAATTTGTCCAAAATAGTTTCCTCATTACATCCTTGCGTCCATCTTGTTTTGTGAATTATATTCCATTTGTGCCCAAACATCCTTGATAAGATAAATTTACTTGTTGAAATTTGTCCAAAGCAACCAGGATCCGGTTTAGCGAGAAGAGGAGAAGATGTGAGATATTTCTTGAGGTTCAGGAAGGCTTTTTCGTGCTGCTCGGTCCACTGGAACAATTTTTTCTTCCTCATAGAACAATTTGCACTTTTCATAGGACTTAGAAATTAACCGATTCAAGGCCGCTACTCGTCCTGTCAATCTTTGTACATCTTTGATTGTTTTAGGAGACTGCAGGTTGAGGATAGATTTGATTTGTTCTGGGCTGGCCTTGATTCCCCTCTTAGTCACCATGTACCCCAAAAACATCCCGGCTCTGACTCCAAAGTTACACTTAGAAGGGTTCAGCTTCATGTTGAATGCTTCCAAGATGTCAAAGGCTTCTGCCAAATGCTGCACATGATCTTCTATATTTTTGGACTTCACCACCATGCCATCTATGTATACTTTCATCGTCTTGCCGAGATGGTCCTTGAACATATTGTTCACCAGTCTTTGATATGTTGCTCCTGCATTTTTTAATCCAAACGTCATGACAATATAACAATATATACTTTCCGGGGTTATGAAGGCGGTATCTTCCTGGTCTGAGGGCTCCATTTGGATTTGCTGATAACCTGAAGAAGTGTCCATGAAGGTCAACACATCATGGTCAGCTGTTTCATCTACTAGGGAGTCAATATGGGGCAACGGGAACGGATCTTTGGGGCATGCTCTGTTCAGGTCAGTGAAATCTACGCATACACGCCATTTCCTATTTTTCTTCTCAACAACCACCACATTAGCGAGTCACCTAGGGTATTGTACCTCTCTGATCATCTTGGATTTTAGCAGTCTCTCTACTTCCTCCTTAATGATTTGATTCCGTTCTTGAGCAAATTTCCTCCTCTTTTGATGGATCAGCTTGACGGTAGGGTCGATATTCAACTTGTGAGTTATGATGCTTTTGTCTATCCCAGTCATATCTTCATGTTTCCGAGAAAAACACAAATTTATACTCTTCAAAGAGTCGGTCAGTTCCTTCTCAATTTCAGGAGGTAAGTCAGCTCCAACTAGGACATTGGCTTCAAGGTTGGAGGCGTCTACAGGCACTTTTCTTACGTCATATTCAGCAGCCTCCAAGATGTCCCTGACGCCCTTCTGTAATTGCTATGCTGGACGGGAAGTAGAACATGCTTTCATATTCGTCTTATAGCACTCCTTGGTGGCTTGTTGGTCTCCTTTCACCTTGATTACACCCCAAGGCGTTGGCATCTTGAGGCACTGATGGTACGTCGATGGAACTGCCTTCATGTTATGGATCCAAGGTCTCCCCAAGATGAAGTTATAGGCTGACGGACAATCAATCACACAAAACTTTTCCATGGAGTTTAATCCTTCAACATAGACCGGCAATTTGATTTCCCCAATTGTTTGCTTGGTCTCCCCACTGAATCCCACTAGAACGGAGGAGTTTTTCACAACATCAGTTAAGGGGATTGACATTTCTTCTAAGGTGCCTTTCATGACTAAGTTGAATGAGCTCCCGTTATCAACCAAGATACATTTGACCTTACAGTTGGCAATCTGCAAGGTGATGACTAACCCGTCATGATGAGGATTCAAAATATTTTCTTTGTCATCTTTATCAAAAATGATCTGCTGGCTCAGGGAGGTATCCAAATGCCGCGCTGGTAGTTCTATCTTATCTTCTTTAGAATCTTTGGCATGAAATTTCGCCGCGGAATACGTGGTGCCACAAATGTCTGAACCACCTGTGATAAAATTGATCACCTTAGTTGTAGGAGGAGGTGAAAATGGAGTGTCGATTATGGCTTCTTTCGCCTCAGTCCGTCCCTTTCTTTTCCCAAGCAGATATTTGAGGAGGCCTTTTGAGAGTAAGTGACTGATCTCCTTCCTCAAGGCAATGCAGTTATCGGTGGTGTGGCCAAAATCTTCATGGTAAGCCTACCTTTGGATTTGTCCTTCAAGGTGATGTTCTATCAGCTGCCTTTGGCTATCTCGCCTTACTACCTAAGTTGTCCATTGCATGTAGGAGTCCTGAAACATCAACAGAAAAACAATAGTCACTAATCCTGGGGTAGGCTGTATCGTCTTCAACACCATCATCCTCTACAACATTAATTTTAGAAGATTCAGTTTTAGAGTAGGGTTTTCCCCTATTATATCGATGATGGGAGGAGTCCACCTTTCTGTCAGGATTCTCATATGTAGGCATCTTCTTTGACGCTTTGCCATGAATCATATCATCTTCCTCCAACCTGATGAAATGAATAGACCTCGTCCTGACTTCTTCCAAACTTCTAGATGGGAACATGACCAGATCTTGATAGAATGGTGATTCTCTTTTCAGGCCCATCCTGAAAGCTTCTGTTGCGGTTGACACGTCAATGTGAGGAATGCTTACAGCTTCCTTGTTGAACCTGAACACGTAATCTTTTAGGGTTTCTTCAGGCTATTGTACAATCCTGTAAAGGTCACTCATGAGTTTTTCAAACACGCGATTGCAAGAGAATTGATTAAGAAACATGTTAATTAATTGAGAGTAAGATGAGATAGAATTCATAGGTTGATTAGTCAGCCACATCAAGGCGGGACCAGATATGGTGGGCCCAAAGCCTCTGCACAAGCAAACTTTTTTAAGGTGCAGGGGAATGCTGATGATGTCCATCTTCTCCTGGTACAGGGCTATGTGCTCCGCGGGGTCCGTTGTGCCATCGTATTGCTTCATGGGAGGTACTTGGAATCTCTTAGGGATATCCACCCCAGCTATGGCAGGAACAAAATGGGAATCATGATGGTTGGTTGGAGATGCTTGGTTGAAGGGCAAGGTGACTCCGGGAACCTTCATGAGGATATCCTTAATCTGTTGCACTTCCCTTGCAAGGGTGGTATCTGTAACAGGGTTAGTAGCAACAAATGGATTGAAAGGAGTATTGAATGTATTAAAACTCCCTGTTTGCCCACAGGAGGTGGGGTTGTAAAGGTAAAACAGGTTGACAGCGACACCGGGTTGGATGTAACGGTGGTGCTTTCCATCTGAACAGTGCTGAACATGGACACGTTACCTTGTCCGCCCTGTGCACTTGTCCCAGCATCTGAGAAAAGAGTCCTAGGCTGCAAAGGTGTGGTCTCCGGCATACTGACTATTGGAACTGTAGGTGTTAGTGCCCTAGGCCTATAGAGATAGACCTTTATGTAATGTCATTGTTCATTTATATATGAGATTGCTTCTTTGATTATTATATGTGTTTGCATGTTTAGTTATAATAATCGTGTCCCTAGTACTTATGAAGCACTAGTATGAAGTCTAATGGATAATCATGTGATGATTATATGCATGGAGATGCACATTAGATTCATGGGTACTTGTTAGAGAACAAGGTACTGGACTTGACCCATTATGAGATTTATGTCATGGTCATATGTCATAATTAAATCTCATATAGTCATATCATTGATATCCTTTGACCTGAGATTATCATTGTCTTCCGCTCGATGAATATCATGTTTGATATAGTTTAACGTTGTCTTTAACCGGATGACAATAAGGGCTATCATTGGCATGGTATGATTCTTGTTGGGAAGAATGATAAGTCAAGATGGAAATTGTCCCTCGTAAAGAGAGATGTTTGCTAGGCCACTCGTAAGTAAGATTGATGTAGTGCATGGCCATGCCCGAATGAATTAATGTGATTAATATCATTCGATTAATCAATTTACTTGGTAACGAGAAAGCATTGAACAATATGAGTTGACGTGGACCATGACTCATGTTCAATATAACATCGTGTGACAATGGGATTGTGATATGTTCTATATAGGAAATCGAACTTGATATTATATTATTTGGGTAGGCATGATGGCTTGCTAGAGTCCGCTCATGTCTTATGAGGATCGATGTGATCGAACTCATTGCCAACATAATATAGTCCTATGGGGTCACACGCATCGAACGAATTGTCAAAAATGAAGAATATGGAGTTTTTGTTCTCGGGGACGACTCGTCCCCGTGCCGTAACCAACTATTCCCCTTAAGGGGACGCCGTATTCGGGAAAGCCGGGTGCTGGGACGACTCGTCCCCGGGGGACGACTCGTCCCCCGGGCACCGGATCGACGCGGAATTGACTTAAAACTAGGGTTTTCACGAGGGGAAAGTTTTATAACGTATAAATACTTACCCCTGGTTGCCCTAGCCGTCAAGAGAACGTTTTGGCTTGAGAGAAACATCAAAAGTGAGAGATTTCAATTGAGAATTGAGAATCAAACACCACCAAATCCATTGTTCTTCATTGATTGAAAGGTGTTTCAATCAATAGGATCTAGCAATCCTCCTAGAAGAGTTCTAGGGTTCGTTCATCGCGTGGATACACATAGAGGATCTTCGCTCGTCAAGATCTTTGGTTCGTGATTCCCGTTCGTTCATCAAGGATTAACAAGGTCATTCAATCTGGAGTTGGGTCAAGTTTATCAAAGGCAAAAGCATTCAAGGTTGGTATTTCTATTTCATCTTTCTTAATTATTCATCTAGAACGGATTCTAGGGCTTGGGGTTTTTCGAGTTATTGCTTATTCCGCTGCGCATGGACCCTCGAAACCCTACAGTGGTATCAGAGCCCCGTTCATGATGCTTAGTTAGATAATCATGATAATTGTGTAATATGATTATATGAATTTTCATGATGTGCATGATCTAGAATATGAATTTATATGGGATTTGCTTATGGAAGTAATTGTATATGTAGATATACCATGATTATGAATTGAATTATGTGATTAATGTGATTAATCTATAATATGGATTTTGATGTATTACTTAGTATATAGGCTGGAAGCCAAAACCTTCCCCGCAGGCACTTCTGGGAAGTGTGGGATAACTTTGGATACGATGCCACGTACTAGTAATTACTGATCAAATATGATTTGTGTTGCATCATTCCACGTTTATAATTATGCTCATATAGTTTTCATGAATCAACCTTGGCATGTAATTGATAAGCATGAAAAATTGAACCTTCTTTGTAATTTGAGTTTGTTTTATGCCACCCATGTTTAAACACTTGTGAGTACACGTGTAGTTTCATGTAGGCTACGCCACAGCGAGGTACATTGATTCTATCTTTGTATGATCAAGATGAGCAAATAGTGATTGCTATACGTTTAACATGGTTGAACTCAATTAGGCTATCAAAACGGTTTTGGGCCTAAGGTATAAGATGAGATTGAAACATGTGACATATGATGTCTATAATCTCATAATGATCTAAGAGTCATATATAGATATGATTGATAAATGTTATATACCTTTTTAGTTTAATTTTGAGCAGTCGTGCCATAGCCGACTTGAAATTAAATTAAAGTTGGGTCTTAGCCTATTAAATTATATTATACATGTTTGTATAAGAAGGTTATATAATTTAGTGGGAGTATTTGTGAAATACGTTAATTAATCTCTTAAATGAATTGGTACTTATATGTGTTCATATCTTGTTGCATATCTTTGTAGATCAATGGCTGTAAACAATAATCAAAACATGTCACTGCGATCAGTCCTTGAGAAGGACAAGTTAGAGGAGAATGGCAATAACTATGTGGATTGGATCCGCAGTTTGGGAATTGTTCTCAAACAGGAAAGGAAGTTGTACATTCTCGATGGACCCGTTCCACCCGAGCCGGCTGCTAATGCAACTAAAGCGGAAAGGGACCAACATAAGAAGCATATGGATGATTCTATTGATGTTGGTTGCCTAATGCTTGCTACCATGTGTAAGGCTCTTCAGAAGGACCTTGTACACATGGAAGCCTATGATTTGGGAAATCATTTGAAGGAAATGTTCCAGTTGCAAGCACGTACGGAAAGGTTTGACACTATGAAGGCTCTTCATTCATGCAAGATGATTGAAGGACAACCTGTTGGGCCTCATGTGTTGAAAATGAAGGGTCAACTCGAACACCTTGAGAGGCTTGGGTATCCTATCCAGCTAGAGCTGGCTACGGATATGATATTGCATTCACTCCCCGAGAGTTATAATCGCTTGTTACTGAATTATAACATGAATGGGATGAATAAATCTCTGTATGAATTGCATGGGATGCTAAAGAATGCGGAGAACAATATTACCAAGAAAACCAATCAAGTGTTGATGGTGAATAAAGGAAAGGGGTTCAAAAACAAGGGTAAAGCAAAAGTTGCTAAACCGGAGGCAAAGGTTGCCGTTGCTGAGAAGCCTAAACCCAAATCCCAAAAGGATGCGGTGTGCTACCATTGCAAGGAACCGGGCATTGGAGGCGTAATCGCAAGCTTTATCAGGAAGGACTGAAGAAGAAGGGCAATGAGATTGCCATGACTTCAGGTATCTATGTGATAGATATTTTACTTTCTACCTCTAGTTCTTGGGTATTAGATAACGGATGTGGATCTCACATTTGCCTATATGTGCAGGGACTAAAGAATAGAAGGTTGCTCAAAGAGGGTGAAGTAGATCTACGGGTTGGAAATGGAGCAAGAGTTGCTGCATTGGCCGTAGGGACTTACGAAGTCACTTTACCAAGCGGATTAATTTTAGTTTTAAATAACTTTTATTATGTTCCGGATTTGAGCAGAAACATTATTTCTATTTCATGTTTAGACAATGAGGGTTACAATTTTCTTATTGTGAATAAGAAATTTTCAATTTATTTGAATGACATGCTTTATTGTGTTGCTCATTCTTTTAATGGCCTTTATGTCTTGGATGTTGAGAATAATGTTGATAATGTCTATCATGTTAGTAAGAAATCCAAACCAAACAATGTGAATGACACATATAAATGGCATTGCCGTCTTGGGCACATAAATGAGAAACGCATCTCTAAACTCCATAAAGATGGATATTTAGACTCACATGATTATGAATCATATGATGTTTGCGAGTCTTGTTTATTGGGCAAGATGACTAAAGCACCTTTTACTAAGAGTAGTGAAAGGGCTAGTGATTTGTTGGCCCTCGTACATACTGATGTATGTGGACCAATGAATAGCATTGCTAGGGGAGGATTTCGGTACTTCATAACGTTCACTGATGACTTATCAAGATATGGCTATGTCTATCTGATGAAGTACAAAAGTGAAGCATTTGAGATATTTAGAATATTTCAAAGTGAAGTACAAAATCAACTTGGCAAAACTATTAAAACACTTCGATCCGATCGAGGTGGTGAATATTTGAGCCAAGAATTTGACGATCATCTGAAAAGTTGTGGAATTGTTTCAGAACTTACTCCACCCGGAACACCACAATGGAATGGTGTGTCCGAGAGGAGAAATCGAACTCTATTAGATATGGTTCGATCGATGATGAGTCAAGTTAACCTTCCTATTTCCTTTTGGGGATATGCACTGGAAACAACCGCTTTCACACTTAACAAGGTCCCTACTAAATCGGCT
The DNA here is from genome assembly GCA_022495995.1 of Adenophora triphylla var. japonica. NCBI lineage: Eukaryota > Viridiplantae > Streptophyta > Magnoliopsida > Asterales > Campanulaceae > Adenophora > Adenophora triphylla. The sequence continues at coordinate 263,244 of JAFEMH010001804.1, read as the reverse complement.
CCTAAAACCCCACATGAGATGTGGCATGGAAGAAAGCCTAGCTTATCTTTCATGAAGATTTGGGGATGTGAGGCTTATGTAAAGAAATTGGTTTCTAAACATAAACTTGCACCTAGATCTGATAAATGTATTTTCGTTGGTTATCCTAAGGAAACGAAAGGATATCAATTTTACAACCAATCCGAGAACAAAGTGTTTGTTGCTCGAAATGGTGTCTTTCTAGAGAAAGAGTTTCTCTCTAAAGAAACTAGTGGGAGTAAAATTGATCTTGAAGAAATTCAAGAACCTGAAAATGACATAGAGCCAGTAGTAGAGACGGAACCAAATTCACAAGCTGTTATGAAACCGGTTCAAGATACACAAGTTCTTCGCAGATCGGATAGGATACGATCCGAACCTGAGAGATATGGATTTCTCATGACGGAAAGTAATGAAGTAGAAATCATTGAGAATGATGAACCTACTTCCTATCAAGAGGCGATGTCCACTCCTGATTCGGACAAGTGGCTAGGAGCCATGGAATCCGAAATCAAATCCATGTACGATAATCAAGTTTGGAACTTGATTGATCCACCCGAAGGTGTAAAAACCATAGGGTGCAAGTGGGTTTTCAAAAATAAAACCGACATGGATGGGAAGGTACATACTTATAAGGCTAGGCTAGTTGCTAAGGGGTATAGGCAGATTCATGGCGTTGACTATGATGAAACCTTTTCGCCCGTAGCAATGCTTAAGTCTATTAGAATCCTAATTGCCATAGCCGCATATTACGACTATGAGATATAGCAAATGGACGTCAAAACAGCGTTTCTTAACGGAAACCTACTTGAGGATGTATACATGATACAGCCTGAAGGGTTTATCGATCCAAAGGATTCTAACAAAGTGTGTAAGTTGCAGAGATCCATTTATGGATTGAAGCAAGCTTCCTGGAGCTGGAATCTACGTTTTGATGAATCAGTCAAAGAGTTTGGCTTCATCAAAAACTAAGATGAACCTTGTGTATACAAGAAGATAAGTGGGAGCATAGTGCTATTTCTGGTATTGTATGTTGATGACATCTTGCTCATTGGAAACAATGTTCCTGCACTTGAGACTGTAAAGTCCTGGTTAGGAAAATGTTTTTCAATGAAAGATATGGGTGAAGCGGCTTATGTCCTTGGTATCATGATCTATAGAGATAGATCAAGAAGGATGATTGGTTTGAGTCAGAGTACATATATTGACAAGGTCCTTAGAAGATTCAGCATGGAAAATTCTAAGAGAGGATACTTGCCAATGGGACATGGCATTACTCTTAGAAAGACTCATTGTCCTAAGACAAATGATGAGCGAAATAGGATGAGTGATATACCATATGCTTCGGCAATTGGGTCTATCATGTATGCCATGTTATGTACTAGACCTGATGTCTCGTACGCTCTAAGCGCAACGAGTAGATACCAGTCTGATCCTGGTGAGAACCATTGGATAGCTGTCAAGAATATCCTTAAGTACTTGAGAAGGACTAAGGATGTATTCTTGGTATTTGGAGGAATGGAAGATGATCTGGTTGTAAAGGGTTACACAGATGCAAGCTTCCAAACCGACAAAGATGACTATAGATCGTGATCCGGTTTTGTGTTTATGCTAAATGGAGGTGCCGTTTGTTGGAAGAGTTCCAAGTGAGCAATCGTTGCTGATTCTACAACAGAAGCCGAATACATAGCAGCATCAGATGCGGCTAAGGAGGCGGTTTGGATCAAGAAGTTCGTTAGTGACTTAGAAGTCGTTCCGAGTATCACTAACCCGATAGAGCTGTTCTGTGACAACAATGGTGCTATTGCCCAAGCAAAAGAACCAAGGTCACATCAGCGATCCAAACACATTTTGAGACGCTTCCACCTCATTCGAGAAATCTGTGAAAGGGAGGACGTCAAGATATGCAAGGTACCAACGGATGACAACATCTCGGACCCTCTCACCAAGCCTTTACCACAAGCTAAACATGATGGTCATGTTAGGTCCATGGGTATAAGATACATGAATGATTGGGCCTAGTGCAAGTGGGAGACTATAGGTGTTAGTGCCCTAGGCCTATAGAGATAGACCTTTATGTAATGTCATTGTTCATTTATATATGAGATTGCTTCTTTGATTATTATATGTGTTTGCATGTTTAGCTATAATAATCGTGTCCCTAGTACTTATGAAGCACTAGTATGAAGTCTAATGGATAATCATGTGATGATTATATGCATGGAGATGCACATTAGATTCATGGGTACTTGTTAGAGAACAAGGTACTGGACTTGACCCATTATGAGATTTATGTCATGGTCATATGTCATAATTAAATCTCATATAGTCATATCATTGATATCCTTTGACCTGAGATTATCATTGTCTTCCGCTCGATGAATATCATGTTTGATATAGTTTAACGTTGTCTTTAACCGGATGACAATAAGGGCTATCATTGGCATGGTATGATTCTTGTTGGGAAGAATGATAAGTCAAGATGGAAATTGTCCCTCGTAAAGAGAGATGTTTGCTAGGCCACTCATAAGTAAGATTGATGTAGTGCATGGCCATGCCCGAATGAATTAATGTGATTAATATCATTCGATTAATCAATTTACTTGGTAACGAGAAAGCATTGAACAATATGAGTTGACGTGGACCATGACTCATGTTCAATATAACATCGTGTGACAATGGGATTGTGATATGTTCTATATAGGAAATCGAACTTGATATTATATTATTTGAGTAGGCATGATGGCTTGCTAGAGTCCGCTCATGTCTTATGAGGATCGATGTGATCGAACTCATTGCCAACATAATATAGTCCTATGGGGTCACACGCATCGAACGAATTGTCAAAAATGAAGAATATGGAGTTTTTGTTCTCAGGGGACGACTCGTCCCAGTGCCGTAACCAACTATTCCCATTAAGGGGACGCCAGATTCAGAAGCCGGGTGCCGGGGACGACTCGTCCCCTGGGGACGACTGCGTCCCCGGGCACTTTGGATCGACGCGGAATTGACTTAAAACTAGGGTTTTCACGAGGGAAAAGTTTTATAACGTATAAATACTTACCTGGTTGCCCTAGCCGTCAAGAGAACGTTTTGGCTTGAGAGAAACATCAAAAGTGAGAGATTTCAATTGAGAATTGAGAATCAAACACCACCAAATCCATTGTTCTTCATTGATTGAAAGGTGTTTCAATCAATAGGATCTAGCAATCCTCCTAGAAGAGTTCTAGGGTTCGTTCATCGCGTGGATACACATAGAGGATCTTCGCTCGTCAAGATCTTTGGTTCGTGATTCCCGTTCGTTCATTAAGGATTAACAAGGTCATTCAATCTGGAGTTGGGTCAAGTTTATCAAAGGCAAAAGCATTCAAGGTTGGTATTTCTATTTCATCTTTCTTAATTATTCATCTAGAACGGATTCTAGGGCTTGGGGTTTTTTGAGTTATTGCTTATTTCGCTGTGCATGGACCCTCGAAACCCTACAGGAATGCTGCGCCCTGAAGCCGATAGACCATGCCGCATCTTGTCGAGGTGAGTGAAGATCGTCTGATTGGTCTGTTGTTGCCCATCAAGCTGATCCTTCAACTGCTGCATCATAGCCGTTATAGGCAAGTTTGCCGTATTGGTTCTTGCCCCAGTCGTAATGATGGAGGTAGACATTGCTGAAGTAGGATTGCTCATCTTGATTGGAATCTAAAAAACCAATGTTCCTACAGACGGCGCCAAATTATTTTGGACAAATTTCAACAATTAAATTTATCTTATCAAGGATGTTTGGGCACAAATGGAATATAATTCACAAGCCAAGATAAACACGAGGATGTAACGAGGAAACCCTTTGAAAAAATGCTCACAGGGAAAAACCTCGGGAGGCTTTAGGAAAAGCCTACCTTAACCAAAAAGTGTTATTGAATTTAGTAGCTTGAGAATACAAAGTGCAGTATGAGAGTAGAAGAGAGTGTGTCACGTGAATACATGTGCATTCTAGAGGTAATATATATACATGAATGTAACCGAAACAACAACTTGAATGCCATTGCTGATATTTTGCCTAGAATCTCGCCATTTGTTGATGATGATCAACAGTTATCCTTTCGGTTGATAAATGGAGTTGTTATGTCGTTTGTTTGACCAAGTCCAAACGGTCATATGAGTGAGTTATTTATTCATAATTCTGTTCCTGAAAAATAGGAAATATACAACAAATAATTTCAAGGCGTTAGTCCAAGATGTAAGCCAAGACGTTACCTCAAGATGGATGACCAAGATGTAAAACATGTAAAGTGATTTGTTGGGATGAAACACGCGTCTAATTGGTTTTAAAGTTGCTGTCTATGTTTTAAGGAACATAAGAAACTTACATCTACTAAACCATAGTTCAGAGAAGAGGGGTTCGGGAGTTAGAGTACGGAACGGGAAGGTGTTATGTACCCTCCCCGCCCTCCCCGCCTGGCCTTATGGCCGGTCATGCTAATTTAAGTGTTCTATCCTAACACAATGTTCTTCTTTTAGTATTCATATTCTTATAGGGGGTTAGAATGGAGTTGGAATGATAAGGAGAAATTTTTGTCTACATCCAATAGATGAAGTTGTCGTTTTGACATTCTCCATTTTAATGGGGATTGCATAAACTTAAATAGACACAAAAAACAATGAAAAATAAATACAATAGTTCGAGATAGATTTAAATAAGAAAAGGAGATGTCATACCAAAATGGATGAGAATCCAAGCCAATTGCCTATAGTAAGGGTACTTTTAGAGAGTGATTTCAAAAGTCCCTTTTGAGGAGCCCAAAGGGCTAGTTTTATAATTAAAAGGTAGGGTTTGAGTCACAAAGATAGGCTTCCATCGGATCAAGCCAACAATAATAGAGATGGGGTTTACAAATCAGGGGCACTCAGGGGAACCATATGGGATGCACCCAGTTTAGAAGAGAGGTCAAAAACTAGTTAGGAACTTAACAAAAAATCAACAAAAAGATGTAAACAAAGACTATGTATGCAATAAAGACGTGGGAGGTTCAAATCGGGATTTCTACAAGACGATCACACGGGCTTAGAGGTGTTTATTCCTAATCCGAGCACACAGTCTCAAAAGATTAGGACGTATTATCATGCAAAGCTGATACAAACAGGCATAACTATTGAGCTCTTACTACTTAGTTAAAAATCCTACTTGATAATAGACATGCTTAGCTTGCAACTTAAGGATCTACCAGTTATAAGATAAGGTGACCATGCAAGAGTGTAAAACAAAGCTGAAATAAAAGGTACCTTCATTCAGAAAGCAAGTTTTGCTTCCATCTAAAATGGGGCCAAGGCACAAAAAAAATTGTGTAGCGGCTTCCTACTTCCTTCGAGCAAGGATGACATCCACGTTACTCGCATGTAGGGCATAAGGGACCCTGAGACCAAACCATGCCTCTAATCCTACTCAATCAGCTAATCCAACTCCTCCTCATTGAAAGACACAAGATGTTGAACAACCCTAGCGTGTTCGTTGAATTGCAAGGTCATGAGGAGATTAGCTAGGAGCATATGATTGTTGGGGATGAGACCGCGACCAATCACTCGTGATCCGTTGGTAGACAAGTCTGGTCCGACGATGAAAGCAAATGATGAACCCTTTACTAAGCGCAAGAACTTGGGAGGCATGCTTGAGGTTGTACAAAAAGATAAAAGATAAACAAATTAACTATATAAATCTTCAATAGAGTCGAATGAGAAGAAAAAAAACTAAATACAAACAGATTCCTATCTATAACCTTCCTCTCCATTGCAAATTCGCTAGAATACAACGAAAATGCAAGTAAACGCGGAAAAGGGGAAATGGACATACATGTTGATTGCTGGGTTGGAAGAAAATTATTGCTTATAAAACGTGGAAGTTTGATTATTCGAAAATATGAGACACTAGAAATTAAAGAAGTCAAGAATCTATGTTCCAGAGGAATTTTATGATCTTTCAAATGCTACGAGTGCGTAAAGAGTGCAAAGGGAATACATATTTTACTTTTATTTGCCACCCGACTTCATGCTTGATGGTCAAAACCCAGACTAATGGTAATCGCCCACTAGCAAGCGCCTCTCTTTTGTATTCGTTCATAATTCTACTTACATGAACCAAACGCCATGATAAAGACATGGATAACGGCCACACTCAGGAAGCATATGATAAGATACAAAAAGATCCATCATAATCTTTGTGTATATATTTTAGCTTTAATATTTATCTTGAGAATATTCAGTTTGATTTGTTGTAATCTTTTCTTAGTTTATGTTTCTTTATCACCAAGATATCCTTGGTTGTAAAGTTGTATATATATACCCAATTATTATCAATAATAAATTACGATTTTCTCTCAGTAAAATTATCTCTCATATGGTATCAGAGCCTTCGATTCCCCCCTCTCCCTTTTGACCGGCAGCCCCTCTCTTCTTCCCTTCCTCTCGGCAGAAAACACCCAATGGCCGCCTCTGCCTCTACCATCACCAACCCATCCGAACCTTCCACCCCTCTCATTCTCGTTGATCTTTCTCACTGCATCAAACTCACCCCTCTTACTTACCTCTCTTGGGCCTCCCAATTAGAATCTCTTCTCTTTGGCCTTGACTTGCTCAAATACGTCGACAGATCTCATCCACAACCACCGGCTAAAATCAAAACCAATGGAACAGAAACCAATAACCCATCTCACACAACTTGGAATCGACAGGACCGCCTCCTTCTAGGATCTCTCCTCGGTACCCTTGACACCACAATTGCTCCCCTTGTCCTTCGTGCTAAAAACTCCAAAGAAGCTTGGGATACTCTTAAAAACACCTATGCCAACCCTTCCCATGGCCATATTCTACAAATCAAAGACAACCTCGAAAACCTATCCAAAGCTAGCCTTACCATTGAAGAATACATGCAAGCTGTCAAGTCCTATACCGACAAGCTAGCAATCTTGGGTAAACCCATGGACTCCGAAGACATCATATCCAAAATCCTTAAAGGTCTCGACTATGAGGCATACAAGCCTGTCATTGATTCCGTCCGAGCCCGAGACAACCCCATCTCGTTTGAAGCCCTCCATGAAAAGTTGATCCATCATGAACTAACCCTCAAAACCCATCCCACCACCACTACCTTTCCTGCTTCTGCCCATCTTGCTCAAAACCACGTCTCCTCTTCCAAAAATTACCCTCGGTCAAACCCTACCCAACCACTCCTTCCCACGCCCTCCACCAATAACCCCTCCAAGCCCTACCGAAACCTCCCTGCCCATCACTCCAGCCCCTACACTCTCTTCCCCTCAACATACACCATCTCCCCCACCCCCACCCCCACCACCCACCTGAACTATCACAACTCGCCTAAGAAACAACATCCAAAAACCTAACCCAAAATATGCCTACCTTGCAGCCTCAACTTCGCCCACCTCCCTCCCTAAAACTGTCAAACAAGCACTATCCATGCCTCATTGGCATTCTGCAATGGAAGAAGAGTTTGCTGCCCTCACTCGAAATAATACATGGTCTCTAGTACCCTCTTCTGTTGCCCCAAACATTGTCGGTTGTAAGTGGGTTTTTTGAATTAAATACAATCCTGACAACTCAATTCAAAAATACAAAGCACGTCTGGTTGCCAAAGGGTTCCACCAACGTCCTGGTGTCTACTACTCTAACACCTTCAGTCCCGTTGTTAAACCAGTTACAGTTCGTCTTCTTCTATCCTTGGCTCTAAGTCATAAATGGTCTCTTCGTCAACTTGACATCAACAACGACTTCCTACAAGGGCAACTTCATGAGACTGTTTACATGTCACAACCTCCGGGTTTTCTTGACTCCAAAAACCCATCTCATGTCTGTCAACTTCGCCAAGCAATCTATGGCCTCAAACAGGCCCCTCGCGCCTGGTATACTGAACTCAAAAATTATCTCCTCTCCTTTGGGTTCAAAACCTCTCTCTCGGATCCTTCCTTGTTTATCTATTCTCAATCTCCCTCCTCTCTTTATCTCCTTGTTTATGTTGACAATATTATTGTTACCGATCCTTCTCCCTCCTTTCTTTCTCAATTTATTACACATTTCTCGTCTCGCTTTACTCTTAAGGATCTTAGTCCCTTATCATACTTCTTAGGAGTCGAGGTAACACCCAACTCTAATGGTCTTCTTTTAACACAAACAAAATATGTCCATGATCTCCTTGCTCGTCACAACATGCTGGATTCTAAGCCTTCTCCTACTCCCATGGCCACCTCCCCTCCTCTTACTAATAATTCCTCTTCTCCAATCTGTAATCCCACAGATTATCGTTCCATTGTTGGTGGCCTTCAGTATCTTTCCATCACTAGGCCAGACATAGCCTTTTCGATTAACAAATTAGCACAATTCATGCAAAAACCTCGGGAGAGTCATTGGGTCTCCCTCAAGCGACTTCTTCGGTATCTTCATGGTACTCTTCACTTGGGTATACAACTTTATCGGGACACTCCATCATCTCTCCATGCTTTTTGTGATGCTGACTGGGCCGGAGATAAAGATGACTACATTTCCACTACAGGTTTCATAGTCTATCTTGGTCGAAACCCGGTTGCTTGGTCCTCTAAAAAGCAACATGCATTGGCTCGCTCATCCACCGAGGCCGAGTTCCGTGCTGTTGCTGATGCCACTGCAGAGGTAACTTGGGTCAATAATCTTCTCTCTGAACTTCACTTCCAGCCGTCCCACTCTCTGGTTATATACTGTGATAATCTTGGTGCCACTCACTACTCAGCTAATCCAGTCTTCCATTCTCGGATGAAGCATCTAGCGTTGGCTTTCCACTTTGTTCGCGCTATGGTACAACAGGGACAGCTTCGTGTTCAACACATTTCAGGCAATGATCAGCTTGGCGATCTCCTCACTAAACCACTCTCAAGAACTCGGTTCACACTTCTTCTCTCCAAGATTGGCCTTTTCCATGGAACGTCCATCTTGCGGGGCCTGATAAGATACAAAAAGATCCATCATAATCTTTTTGTATATATTTTAGCTTTAATATTTATCTTGAGAATATTCAGTTTGATTTGTTGTAATATTTTCTTAGTTTATGTTTCTTTCTCACCAAGATATCCTTGGTTGTAAAGTTGTATATATATACCCAATTATTATCAATAATACATTACGATTTTCTCTCAGTAAAATTATCTCTCATAGCATAAACGTTGCTCACTTCACTCTACTAGCTCTAGTAAGGATGTAGGGGCTAATGAATGAAATAAACAGACTAGGAATTGGTCCGACCGATTTGACCATCTAACAAGCAGCTCATTCGGACCACATTGAGCTCGACCTAGAGTGAGCCTAGGGAAGCACGAGATCGCAGCGCGCAGAACAATGCTCGATAACATGCGTCACATAAACTTGTTAGTTGTCCACGTACGATCTCTGCCTTATCTGGAAGGTGGTTATAACTAACCCTCTTGATAAGGCTCCCGCCCTATCCAACTGGCCCTTCATGATTATGCTCATCCCTTATGACATCCTTACTCATAAACTAACCCCTTGGAGGGGGGTTTATAAATCTGCTATATAATCACATTATACAATCTCATTTCTAATAACCTCTAACAACTTTTTCCCTCACATTTATAAACTGTACAAAAAGCTTTTTAGGGATACTATTTTTAAAAATTGACATTTATTTTGATTAAAAACAATTAAAATGAACATTTATTTTGGGAATATAAAGTACTTATTTTTTTAAATAGATAAATTTATTGTTCAATGCCAAAATCTTACAAAAAAATGCATTTTTCCTTAATGATGGGGGTAGACATTGCTGAAGTAGGATTGCTCATCTTGATTGGAATCTAAAAAACCAATGTTCCTACAGACGACGCCAAATTATTTTGGACAAATTTCAACAATTAAATTTATCTTATCAAGGATGTTTGGGCACAAATGGAATATAATTCACAAGCCAAGATAAACACGAGGATGTAACGAGGAAACCCTTTGAAAAAATGCTCACAGGGAAAAACCTCGGGAGGCTTTAGGAAAAGCCTACCTTAACCAAAAAGTGTTATTGAATTTAGTAGCTTGAGAATACAAAGTGCAGTGTGAGAGTAGAAGAGAGTGTGTCACGTGAATACATGTGCGTTCTAGAGGTAATATATATACATGAATGTAACCGAAACAACAACTTGAATGTCATTGCTGATATTTTGCCTAGAATCTCGCCATTTGTTGATGATGATTAGCAGTTATCCTTTCGGTTGATAAATGGAGTTGTTATGTCGTTTGTTTGACCAAGTCCAAATGGTCATATGAGTGAGTTATTTATTCATAATTCTGTTCCTAAAAAATAGGAAATATACAACAAATAATTTCAAGGCGTTAGTCCAAGATGTAAGCCAAGACGTTACCTCAAGATGGATGACCAAGTTGTAAAACATGTAAAGTGATTTGTTGGGATGAAACACACGTCTAATTGGTTTTAAAGTTGCTGTCTATGTTTTAAGGAACATAAGAAACTTACATCTACTAAACCATAGTTCAGAGAAGAGGGGTTCGGGAGTTAGAGTACGGAACGGGAAGGTGTTATGGCCGGTCATGCTAATTTAAGTGTTCTATCCTAACACAATGTTCTTCTTTTAGTATTCATATTCTTATAGGGGGTTAGAATGGAGTTGGAATGATAAGGAGAAATTTTTGTCTACATCCAATAGATGAAGTTGTTGTTTTGACATTCTCCATTTTAATGGGGATTGCATACACTTAAATAGACACAAAAAACAATGAAAAATAAATACAATAGTTCGAGATAGATTTAAATAAGAAAAGGAGATGTCATACCAAAATGGATGAGAATCCAAGCCAATTGCCTATAGTAAGGGTACTTTTAGAGAGTGATTTCAAAAGTCCCTTTTGAGGAACCCAAAGGGCTAGTTTTATAATTAAAAGGTAGGGTTTGAGTCACAAAGATAGGCTTCCATCGGATCAAGCCAACAATAATAGAGATGGGGTTTACAAATCAGGGGCACTCAGGGGAACCATATGGGATGCACCCAGTTTAGAAGAGAGGTCAAAAACTAGTTAGGAACTTAACAAAAAATCAACAAAAAGATGTAAACAAAGACTATGTATGCAATAAAGACGTGGGAGGTTCAAATCGGGATTTCTACAAGACGATCACACGGGCTTAGAGGTGTTTATTCCTAATCCGAGCACACAGTCTCAAAAGATTAGGACGTATTATCATGCAAAGCTGATACAAACAGGCATAACTATTGAGCTCTTACTACTTAGTTAAAAATCCTACTTGATAATAGACATGCTTAGCTTGCAACTTAAGGATCTAACAGTTATAAGAAAAGGTGACCATGCAAGAGTGTAAAACAAAGCTAAAATAAAAGGTACCTTCATTCAGAAAGCAAGTTTTGCCTCCATCTAAAATGGGGCCAAGGCACAAAAAAAAATTGTGTAGCGGCTTCCTACTTCCTTCGAGCAAGGATGACATCCACGTTACTCGCATGTAGGGCATAAGGGACCCAGAGACCAAACCATGGCTCTAATCCTACTCAATCAGCTAATCCAACTCCTCCTCATTGAAAGACACAAGATGTTGAACAACCCTAGCGTGTTCGTTGAATTGCAAGGTCATGAGGAGATTAGCTAGGAGCATATGATTGTTGGGGATGAGACCGCGACCAATCACTCGTGATCCGTTGGTAGACAAGTTTGGTCCGACGACGAAAGCAAATGATAAACCCTTTACTAAGCGCAAGAACTTGGGAGGCATGCTTGAGGTTGTACAAAAAGATAAAAGATAAACAATTTAACTATATAAATCTTCAATAGAGTCGAATGAGAAGAAAAACAACTAAATACAAACAGATTCCTATCTATAACCTTCCTTTCCATTGCAAATTCGCTAGAATACAATGAAAATGCAAGTAAACGCAGAAAAGGGGAAAAGGACATACATGTTGATTGCTGGGTTGGAAGAAAATTATTGCTTATAAAACGTGGAAGTCTGATTGTTCGAAAATATGAGACACTAGAAATTAAAGAAGTCAAGAATCTATGTTCCAGAGGAATTTTATGATCTTTCAAACGCTACGAGTGCGTAAAGAGTGCAAAGGGCATACATATTTTACTTTTATTTGCCACCCGACTTCATGCTCGCTGGTCAAAACCCAGTCTAATGGTAATCGCCCACTAGCAAGCGCCTCTCTTTTGTATTCGTTCATAATTCTACTTACATGAACCAAATGCCATGATAAAGACATGGATAACGGCCACACTCAGGAAGCATATGATAAGATACAAAAAGATCCATCATAATCTTTGTGTATATATTTTAGCTTTAATATTTATCTTGAGAATATTCAGTTTGATTTGTTGTAATCTTTTCTTAGTTTATGTTTCTTTCTCACCAAGATATCCTTGGTTGTAAAGTTGTATATATATACCCAATTATTATCAATAATACATTACGATTTTCTCTCAGTAAAATTATCTCTCATATGGTATCAAAGCCTTCGATTCCCCCCTCTCCTTTTTGATCGGCAGCCCCTCTCTTCTTCCCTTCCTCTCGGCAGAAAACACCCAATGGCCGCCTCTGCCTCTACCATCACCAACCCATCCGACCCTTCCACCCCTCTCATTCTCATTGATCTTTCTCATTGCATCAAACTCACCCCTCTTACTTACCTCTCTTGGGCCTCCCAATTAGAATCTCTAATCTTTGGCCTCGACTTGCTCAAATACGTCGACGGATCCCATCCATAACCACCGACTAAAATCAAAACCAATGGAATAGAAACCAATAACCCATCTCACACAACTTGGAATCGACAGGACCGCCTCCTTCTAGGATCTCTTCTTGGTACCCTTGACACCACAATTGCTCCCCTTGTCCTTCGTGCTAAAAACTCCAAAGAAGCTTGGGATACTCTTAAAAACACCTATGCCAACCCTTCCCGTGGCCATATTCTACAAATCAAAGACAACCTCGAAAACCTATCCAAAGCTAGCCTTACCATTGAAGAATACATGCAAGCTGTCAAGTCCTATACCGACAAGCTAGCAATCTTGGGTAAACCCATGGACTCCGAAGACATCATATCCAAAATCCTTAAAGGTCTCGACTATAAGGCATACAAGCCTGTCATTGATTCCGTCCGAGCCCGAGACAACCCCATCTCGTTTGAAGCCCTCCATGAAAAGTTGATCCATCATGAACTAACCCTCAAAACCCATCCCACCACCACTACCTTTCCTGCTTCCGCCCATCTTGCTCAAACCCTACCCAACCACTCCTTCCCACGCCCTCCACCAATAACCCCTCCAAGCCCTACCGAAACCTTCCTGCCCATCACTCCAGCCCCTACACTCTCTTCCCCTTAACATACACCATCTCCCCCACCCCCACCCCCACCACCCACCTGAACTATCACAACTCGCCTAAGAAACAACATTCGAAAACCTAACCCAAAATAAGCCTACCTTGCAGCCTCAACTTCGCCCACCTCCCTCCCTAAAACTGTCAAACAAGCACTATCCACGCCTCATTGGTATTCTGCAATGGAAGAAGAGTTTGCTGCCCTCACTCGAAATAATACATGGTCTCTAGTACCCTCTTCTGTTTCCCCAAACATTGTCGGTTGTAAGTGGGTTTTCCGAATTAAATACAATCCTGACAACTCAATTCAAAAATACAAAGCAGGTCTGGTTGCCAAAGGGTTCCACCAACGTCCTGGTGTCTACTACTCTGACACCTTTAGTCCCGTTGTTAAACTAGTTACAGTTCGTCTTCTTCTATCCTTGGCTCTAAGTCATAAATGGTCTCTTCGTCAACTTGACATCAACAACGACTTCCTACAAGGGTAACTTCATGAGACTGTTTACATGTCACAACCTCCGGGTTTTCTTGACTCCAAAAACCCATCTCATGTCTGTCAACTTCGCCAAGCAATCTATGGCCTCAAACAGGCCCCTCGCGCCTGGTATACTGAACTCAAAAATTATCTCCTCTCCTTTGGGTTCAAAACCTCTCTCTCGGATCCTTCCTTGTTTATCTACTCTCAATCTCCCTCCTCTCTTTATCTCCTTGTTTATGTTGACAATATTATTGTTACCGATCCTTCTCCCTCCTTTCTTTCTCAATTTATTACACATCTCTCATCTCGCTTTACTCTTAAGGATCTTGGTCCCTTATCATACTTCTTAGGAGTCGAGGTAACACCCAACTCTAATGGTCTTCTTTTAACACAAACAAAATATGTCCATGATCTCCTTGCTCGTCACAACATGCTGGATTCTAAGCCTTCTCCTACTCCCATGGCCACCTCCCCTCCTCTTACTAATAATTCCTCTTCTCCAATCTGTAATCCCACATATTATCGTTCCATTGTTGGTGGCCTTCAGTATCTTTCCATCACTAGGCCAGACATAGCCTTTTCGGTTAACAAATTAGCACAATTCATGCAAAAACCTCGGGAGAGTCATTGGGTCTCCCTCAAGCGACTTCTTCTGTATCTTCATGGTACTCTTCACTTGGGTATACAACTTTATCGGGACACTCCATCATCTCTCCATGCTTTTTGTGATGCTGACTGGGCCGGAGATAAAGATGACTACATTTCCACTACAGGTTTCATAGTCTATCTTGGTCGAAACCCGGTTGCTTGGTCCTCTAAAAAGCAACGTGCATTGGCTCGCTCATCCACCGAGGCCGAGTTCCGTGCTGTTGCTGATGCCACTGCAGAGGTTACTTGGGTCAATAATCTTCTCTCTGAACTTCACTTCCAGCCGTCCCACTCTCCGGTTATATACTGTGATAATCTTGGTGCCACTCACTACTCAGCTAATCCAGTCTTCCATTCTCGGATGAAGCATCTAGCTTTGGCTTTCCACTTTGTTCGCGCTATGGTACAACAGGGACAGCTTCGTGTTCAACACATTTCAGGCAATGATCAGCTTGCCGATCTCCTCACTAAACCACTCTCAAGAACTCGGTTCACACTTCTTCTCTCCAAGATTGGCCTTTTCCAAGGAACGTCCATCTTGCGGGGGCCTGATAAGATACAAAAAGATCCATCATAATCTTTATGTATATATTTTAGCTTTAATATTTATCTTGAGAATATTCAGTTTGATTTGTTGTAATCTTTTCTTAGTTTATGTTTCTTTCTCACCAAGATATCCTTGGTTGTAAAGTTGTATATATATACCCAATTATTATCAATAATACATTACGATTTTCTCTCAGTAAAATTATCTCTCATAGCATAAACGTTGCTCACTTCACTCTACTAGCTCTAGTAAGGATGTAGGGGCTAATGAATGAAATAAACAGACTAGGAATTGGTCCGACTGATTTGACCATCTAACAAGCAGCTCATTCAGACCACATTGAGCTCGACCTAGAGTGAGCCTAGGGAAGCACGAGATCGCAGCGCGCAGAACAATGCTCGATAACATGCGTCACATAAACTTGTTAGTTGTACACGTACGATCTCTGCCTTATCTGGAAGGTGGTTATAACTAACCCTCTTGATAAGGCTCCCGCCCTATCCAACTGGCCCTTCATGATTATGCTCATCCCTTATGACATCCTTACTCATAAACTAACCCCTTGGAGGGGGGTTTATAAATCTGCTATATAATCACATTATACAATCTCATTTCTAATAACCTCTAACAACTTTTTCCCTCACATTTATAAACTGTACAAAAAGCTTTTTAGGGATACTATTTTTAAAAATTAACATTTATTTTGATTAAAAACAATTAAAATAAACATTTATTTTGGGAATATAAAGTACTTATTTTTTTAAATAGATAAATTTATTGTTCAATGCCAAAATCTTACAAAAAATGCATTTTTCCTTAAGCTTAGAAAAAACGTGTTTTGTTCCCCCCGCTAGTGCCAGTGTTCAGTGCAACAAAGTGTCAGTGTAAAAAAGTGTAAGTGTTGGTGTAACAAAATGCCAATGTAAAGAGTGCCAATGCATGTATATTAAGTGTCAGTGTTAGTGTAACAAAGTGACCGTGTTAGTGTAACAAAGTGACAGTGTAAAGAGTGTCAGTGCATGTATATTAAGTGTCAGTATAAAGAGTGCCAGTGTAGGGTAAAAAAGTGCCAGTATTAGTATAAAAAAGTGTTAGTGGGTGAAGAGTGTCAGTGCATGTATTATTAAGTGTCAGTGTAAAAATGATTTTTCCTTAAGTTTAGAAAAAAACACGTTTTTTATAAGATCAACTCTTGTTATATTTGAAAAAAAAGGAGTGGCAGAGGATAAATCAGTTGATAGGCATCAACCGCTTTATCCTTTCAATTCCATTTTAACAGCTAAATCTATTATGTGGCATGCCTTGTTGGAATGAATCTGGGTGTAAACCCCTTGATAATGTTGCCCTGGGTACAATTGGGGCCTATCCCTCCGATCGCACAACAGTCTGTTGGATCCTCAATCTAATTCGTTAATTTGCATATTAACGGCTCTCATTTTTTGCCTTCATTAATGACATTTTGTTCATTTCGCTCAGATTGAGCCCTTGGTTTTGAGATGTGACACCACCAGATCCAACAGGTGAATGCATGCTTGACGTCATAGGCAAGTTTGACGTATTGGTTCCTGCCCCAGTCATAATGATGGGGGTAGACATTGCTGAAGTAGGATTGTTCATCTTGATTGGAATCTAAAAAACCAAAGTTCCCACAGACGGTGCCAAATTGTTTTGGACAAATTTCAACAATTAAATTTATCTTATCAAGGATGTTTAGGCACAAATGGAATATAATTCACAAGCCAAGATAAACACGAGAATGTAACGAGGAAACCCTTTGAAAAAATGCTCACAGGGAAAAACCTCGGGAGGCTTTAGGAAAAGCCTACCTTCTCGTTATGAAAGGCCTAGTTACTGGAAAATTCATGGGTAGAGCCAAAGAATGTGAACTATACAAGTTACCAATAACATTCATTAAATAAAGTGAAAGGCTCCGGTGTATAGAGAAGACCTCACCGTTTAAGAAGTAACCATAGAAACGATGAAATCCACTCTTTCTTTAGAATTTATATTTCTTAGTTAAATACCTAGTAGAATACAATTTTGTATTTTGAGGAGAAATAGAAAAAATAAAAAATCGTGGTCGGGAAGGTTATAGTAGCCAAAGTCGTTGGAATTTTGACTTTATCCATTGGAAACCCGTTTTGTTCTTAATAGACTACGAAGAGGAAATATGAATAAATAGCTATCTTGTTGATTATGAAGAAAGACCTATCTTGGATATTATGTAACACTATCAAAATATCTTATCGTAAGAATTCGATGTTCCTTCGAAATTGTCCAGTACAATTGGAATTGCAACATTAAAAACAAAAATATCATTTATGGGAGGAACATGATTTTTGAATCTTTAGTAACAGTTTTCATCAAGATAGTCAATTCGGCAGTTTGCGTGGGCCTCTATTATGACCAAAAAATGTTATTGAATTTAGTAGCTTGAGAGTACAAAGTGCAGTATGAGAGTAGAAGAGAGTGTGTCACGTGAATACATGTGCGTTATAGAGGTAATATATATACATGAATGTAACCGAAAACAACAACTTGAATGCCATTGCTGATATTTCGCCTAGAATCTCGCCATTTGTTGATGATGATCAGCCATTATCCTTTTGGTTGATAAATGGAGTTGTTATGTCGTTTGTTTGACCAAGTCCAAATGGTCATATGAGTGAGTTATTTATTCATAATTATGTTCCTGAAAAATATGAAATATACAACAAATAATTTCAAGGCGTTAGTCCAAGATGTAAGCCAAGACATTACCTCAAGATGGATGACCAAGATGTAGAACATGTAAAGTGATTTGTTGGGGTGAAACAGACGTCTAATTGGTTTAAAAGTCGCTGCCTATGTTTTAAGGAACATAAGAAACTTACATCTACTAAACCATAGTTAAGAGAAGAGGGGTTCGGGAGTTAGAGTACGGAATGGGAAGGTGTTATGCACCCTCCCCGCCCTCCCCGCCTGGCCTTATGGCCGGTCATTCTAATTTAAGTGTTCTATCCTAACACAATGTTCTTCTTTTAGTATTTATATTCTTATAGGGGGTTAGAATGGAGTTGGAATGATAAGGAGAAATTTTTGTCTGCATCCAATAGATGAAGTTGTCGTTTTGACATTCTCCATTTTAATGGGGATTGCATACACTTAAATAGACATAAAAATCAATGAAAAATAAATACAATAGTTCGAGATAGATTTAAAGAAGAAAAGGATATGTCATACCAAAATGGATGAGAATCCAAGCCAATTGCCTATAGTAAGGGTACATTTAGAGAGTGATTTCAAAAGTCCCTTTTAAGGAGCCCAAAGGGCTAGTTTTATAAGTAAAAGGTAGGGTTTGAGTCACAAAGATAGGCTTCCATCGGATCAAGCCAACAATAATAGAGATGCGGTTTACAAATCAGGGGCACTCAGGGGAACCATATGGGAGGCACCCAGTTTAGAAGAGAGGTCAAAAACTAGTTAGGAACTTAACAAAAGATCAACAAAAAGATGTAAACGAAGACTATGTATGCAATAAAGACATGGGAGGTTCAAATCGGGATTTCTACAAGACGAGCAAAGGGGCTTAGAGGTGTTTATTCCTAATCTGAGCACACAGTCTCAAAAGATTAGGACGTATGAAATTACCCGGATTTCGCGAGTTATCTTTCGCGGAGGGTTGGTGTCTGAGACCTCGCTTTTGGGAAGGAGAGGAGTCGCCACGCGTTTTTTGTATTTTGAGCCCAAAACGTTGAGAAACGGCTATAGTGAAAATGGTGTCATTTTTATTGGTAGCAAAAACTTAGGAAAAGGCTTTGAAAACTGGGAGTCATTTTTATTGGTAGCAAAAACGAGTAAAAAGCTATTTGGTACCAGAGATTGTTAGGTTCGGAGGTCACGTTACGTTTCGGGAAGAGTATTACGAGATCACCCGAAATGCCTCGTATGACGAGTCTTTCTACCTTTCTCGAAAACGTGTGCGTGTGTGTGTGTGTTTGCATTTTGAAATGGGGGCTTGAATGACAAGCTTAATCTTGATTTGAATGTCAAACTTTGATTATGTGATTCTTTTTGGAAAAAGGCGAGCGTTTGAATGACAAATGTCGGTTTTGAGACGGAAATGAGCGTTTGAATGTCAAACGTCGGTTTTGAGTTTGAAATGAGCGTTTGCGTGGCAAACGTCGATTTTGAGTTTGAAATGAGCGTTTGCGTGGCAAACGTCAATTTTGAACCGTGCGAAGTCATTGTTAACGATTTTTACGGGAAAAATGCGTATTAAATGATTTTGAGTGTCAAATGGCGGCTTTTAGTTTGAAAGATGAGCGTTTGAATGACAAACGTCATTTTGCGCATTTTGAAAAGGAGTTCGAATGACGAACTTTTGGTTTTGAACCGGGCATTACATTGTTAACGATTTTACGGAAAAAACGTATTAAATGACATGCAATCAACGAATCGGGTTGCGACTCGGACTTTTGAAAGGTAAATACTATCACGATCCAAACGGCTCGGACTTGTAAATGACAGTATTTAAAGTGCGGTATCGACGGAATCAAACGATCCGGAATTGTAAAGTACGATCGACGAGTCAAACGACTCGGAATTGTAAAGTGTGGTATCGACGGAATCAAACGACCCGGAATTGTAAAGTACGATCGACGAGCCAAATAGCTCGGAATTGTAAAGTTGCATGAAAGTAAATGACGTTCGACGGATCAAACGGTCCGAAATTGGTAAATGACATGAAAGTAAATGACGATCGATGGATCAAACGATCCGGAATTGGTAAATGACATGAAAAGTAAATGACGATCGACGGATCAAACGATCCGGAATTGTAAATGACATAAAAAGTAACGGAACGGGGTCGGAACGCCGTTTTAACTTGAGATTACTTCTCTTACAGGAAGAGAAGAGGATCAGGGACTAAAACGTATCGGACCCCGTTAGACGGTGACGTCTACATTTTGAGAGTGAGAGAGGGAGCTACCTATGGCTAGGGTCGGCTCCTTTGGCTCGGGAGGACGTATACGGGATACAAAAAGGTGTTTGAAAGGTGTTTCGGAAGTGTTTGGGCAGAGTTTCCCCTTTTATTTGGTGTTTAGGAACCTAGGGATTCGGGCAGCGTTTTGACTTGTGTCAGTTTAGCCTACGATCAGAATCTACCGACGAGTAGCACGAGGGCCCCCGAAGAGTAGAAAATTCCGCCGACGAGTAGCACGAGGGCCCCCGAAGAGAGGAAGAAAGACAAGCCTTTTGTGCTTGGGGTGGAGGGAGGAGAATTTTGTGTGTGAATTATGAAGGAGGGGGGGTTTATTTATAGGGTGAAAATCATGGAGGAGGGGGGAGGAACTTGGGGAGTAAGTTTGCTTGCTTAGTGAGGAAGAAAGATTGCTTAACCTGATGGGTTTCTTCCTTGCAGAAAGAGTCCGGCCGAACTTGGACTGAATTTGGGGATATTTTGGTCATTTGGCCTTGAGTTTGACACGTCTTGGACACGTATTTAAGCTGCAGAAAGAGTCCGGCCGGACTGTTCCTGAAATTGGCTATATTTCCTGATTTGAACAAGTTACCTGCATAGATCTTGTTCTCGCGTTCGATTTGATATGTGGTGGGCCCAAAATGGAGTTCGTATGAGGGAGTTATGACCTCCGGAAGGTCGAGACGCTCGAAAATGGGAAATCGAATCCCGGAAGACCCCGAAAAGTACGTTTTTCGGGGAAAGTTGTACTTTTACGTGTGATAATGTGTGTTGAGTATGCTTTGATGTCGGGATGCACGGGGCAGTCCCGGGATGTCTCGTTGACTCGAGAACGGGGAACTTAACGGGTTCCGATTAACTTTTAACGGATTTTGACGATCCGGATTTGGGTACTTACAGTTAGCCCCTCGGCGACGTCACTTTCGAAGGAAGTGGGGTCGTCGAAAAAGATAAGGATCCAAATCGGGGGATACCTTATGGAGAGACCTGGGCGGTCAAATGGCTGGACCCTTAGCAAAAGGATTCCTACGTATCCCGAGCGGGAATCAAGCCGATCGTAGTTCACGGGTGTGAGGGAAATTGGTAGGGGCCTCGACCTGTGGGGAGTGATTAGGAGGAGTTCGTCCTGAGAGACACTGTTTTGGAGGCGTCTAAACCTGAGGGAGACTATTTGAAGGCGTCTGAACCTAAATGGAGACTATTGCGAGGCATCCCAACCTGAATGGAGACTATTGTGAGGCATCTGAACGTAAGTGAGACCATTGCGAGGCATCCGAACCTAAATGGAGACTATTGTGAGGCGTCTGAACCTAAGTGAGACCATTGCGAGGCATCTGAGCCTGAATGGAGACTATTGTGAGGCGTCTGAACCTAAGTGAGACCATTGCGAGGCATTCGAACCTAAATGGAGACTATTGTGAGGCGTCTGAACCTAAGTGAGACCATTGCGAGGCATCCGAACCTGAATGGAGACTATTGTGAGGCGTCTGAACCTAAGATTTCTGAAACTTACGAGGGCGTGGTTGAACTTCACGAGGGAGATGAGTGAATCTCACGAGGGAGATGGGTGAATTTCACGTGGGAGATGGTTTGAATCTCACGAGGGAGATGGTTTGAATCTCACGAAGGAGATGGGTGAATCTCACGAGGGAGATGGGCTGAATCTCATGAGGGAGATGGCTGAATCTCACGAGGGAGATGGGTGAATCTCACGAGGGAGATGACTGAATCTCACGAGGGAGATGGGTGAATCTCACGAGGGAGATGGGTGAATCTCACGAGGGAGATGACTGAATCTCACGAGGGAGATGGGTGAATCTCACGAGGGAGATGGGTGAATCTCACGAGGGATATGGGTGAATCTCACGAGGGAGATGGGCTGAATCTCACGAGGGAGATGGGTGAATCTCACGAGGGAGATGTCACGAGGGAGATGGGCGAATCTCACGAGGGAGATGGGTGAATCTCACGAGGGAGATGACTGAATCTCACGAGGGAGATGGGTGAATCTCACGAGGGAGATGACTGAATCTCACGAGGGAGATGGGTGAATCTCACGAGGGAGATGGGTTGAATCTCACGAGGGAGATGGGTGAATCTCACGAGGGAGATGACTGAATCTCACGAGGGAGATGGGTGAATCTCACGAGGGAGATGGGTGAATCTCACGAGGGAGATGGGTGAATCTCACGAGAGAGATGGTTTTGAAAGTCCCGGGTTCGACGGAAATGGTTTTGAAGGTTCCGAGTTCGACGGAAATGGTTTTGAAAGGTTCCGAGTTCGACAGAAATGGTTTTGAAGGTTCCGAGTTCGACGGAAATGGTTTTGAAAGGTTCCGAGTTCGACGGAAATGGTTTTGAAAGGTTCCGAGTTCGACGGAAATGGTTTTGAAGGTTCCGAGTTCGACGGAAATGGTTTTGAAGGTTCCGAGTTCGACGGAAATGGTTTTGAAGGTTCCGAGTTCGACGGAAATGGTTCTGAAGGTTCCGAGTTCGACGGAAATGGTTTTGAAAGTTTCGAGAAATTTCCGTCCCCGACGGAGTTTTCTTGAAAGGAGATGAGAAATTTCCGTCCCCGACGGAGTTTTCTTGATACATGGAGGGAGCGGGATCTCATGCTGGGGATTCGACGGAAATGGCGGTCGAAGAAGGATTGTTGTGCGGGCTTTCCTTGATTTACCGCTCGTCTTTTGTCCACTGGGGATATGGTGTTCGGGCTTACGATGATGGCCGAAGAGGGATTGTTGTGCGGGCTTACCTTGATGGCCGCTGAAGTGGGACGATCGGGCTTACGACTGGCGGCCGGGGAGAATATTCATTGTACGGGCTTACTCTGATTGCCGTGGAAATGAGATGGTCGTGCTTACGATGACTGCCGGGGAAGTGATTATTTATCTGCTGGGGAAAAGCGTCCAGAGTTCTAACAAATCCGGTTAGGAACTGAGGATAATGATTGACGTTCCTTTATAAGGAGTGCCTTAGGATCCTGCTGGAGAGGAATGTTCGGGCTTACGACGGCGGCCGAAGAAGGATTGTTGTGCGGGCTTACCTTGATGGCCGCTGAAATGAGAATTGTTGTAAGGCTTTCGTGCCTTGGGATTCGGGCTTATTGCGGCTGCCGGGGAATTAAATGCTCACTTGCTGGAGTAAAAAGGTATTCGGACTTACGAAGATGGCCGAAGAGGGATTGTTGTGCGGGCTTACCTTGATGGCCGCTGAAGTGGGATTGTTGTGCGGGCTTACCTTGATGGCCGCTGAGGTGGGACAATCGGGCTTACGACTGGCGGCCGGGGAGAGTGAACATTGGTGAAAACCAATAAAAATTTTTGACGTCGGGTGACGGAATTGTGATTGGGATGTCCGGGGACATAATTGAGCGTTTGAATGTCAAACGTCAACTGGGAATTTAACGTCGGGAGACGGAATTGTAACTGGAATGTCCGGAGACATGATTGAGCATTTGAATGTCAAACATCAATTGGGAATTTAACGTCGGGAGACGGAATTGTAACTGGAATGTCCGGAGACATGATTGAGCGTTTGAATGTCAAACATCAATTGGGGATTAAATTTAACGTCTGGAGACGGAATTGTAACTGGAATGTCCGGAGACATGATTGAGCGTTTGAATGTCAAACGTCAACTGGGAATTTAACGTCTGGAGACGGTATTGTGATTTGGATGTCCGTAGACAGGAGTGAGCGTTTAAATGTCAAACGTCGGTTTGGGGTGGAAATGAACGTTTGAATGTCAAATGTCAACTTGGGATGTAAATGAGCGTTTGAATGTCAAACATCGACTTGAGAAGGAAGTGAGCGTTTGAATGTCAAACGTCGACTGGGGATTGAGAATTTAACGTCTGGAGACGAGCGTTAGTGAGAACTAACTGAGAATTTAACGTCTGGAGACGAGCGTTGGTGAGGACTAACTGAGAATTTAACGTCTGGAGACGAAATGTTGGTGAGGACCAACAGGAACTTTACCTCGAGAGAGGGGGTCGGTTGACGTGTCCACTACCAAGAGTAGGGGAAATGACGAGATGTGAAATCTCGGGAGAGGATCTCACGAGGGAGAATAATAGGAAAGGGTCTCACGAGGAGATGGCGAGATGCGAAATCTCGGGAAGGAATCTCACGGGGAGATAGCGAGATGTAGGATCTCGAAAAGGAATCTCACGAGGAGATGACAAGATGCGGAATCTCGGGAAAGAATCTCACGGGGAGATAGCGAGATGCAGAATCTCGGAAAGGAATCTCACTGGGAGATGGCGAGATGCGGAATCTCGGGAAAGGAATCTCACGAGGAGATGGCGAGATGCGGAATCTCGGAAAGGAATCTCACGGGGAGATGGCGAGATGCGGAATCTCGAAAAGAAATCTCCTGGGGAGATGGCGAGATGCGAAATCTCGGAAAGGAATCTCACGGGGAGATGGCGAGATGCGGAATCTCGGAAAGGAATCTCACGGGGAGATGGCGAGATGCGGAATCTCGAAAAGAAATCTCACGAGGAGATGGCGAGATGCAGAATCTCGGAAAGGAATCTCACGGGGAGATGGCGAGATGCGGAATCTCGGAAAGGTATCTCACGGGGAGATGGCGAGATGCGGAATCTCAGGAAAGGAATCTCACGAGGAGATGGCGAGATTCGGAATCTCGGAAAGGAATCTCACGGGGAGATGGCGAGATGCGGAATCTCGGAAAGGAATCTCACGGGGAGATGGCGAGATGCGGAATCTCGAAAAGAAATCTCACGGGGAGATGGCGAGATGCGAAATCTCGGAAAGGAATCTCACGGGGAGATGGCGAGATGAGGAATCTCGGAAAGGAATCTCACGAGGAGATGGCGAGATGCGTAATCTCGGAAAGGAATCTCACGGGGAGATGGCGAGATGCGGAATCTCGAAAAGGAATCTCACGGGGAGATGGCGAGATGCGAAATCTCGAAAAGGAATCTCACGGGGAGATGGCGAGATGCGGAATCTCGGAAAGGAATCTCACGAGGAGATGGCGAGATGCGGAATCTCGAAAAGGAATCTCACGGGGAGATAGCGAGATGCGGAATCTCGGAAAGGAATCTCACGGGGAGATGGCGAGATGCGGAATCTCAGGAAGGAATCTCACGGGGAGATAGCGAGATGTAGAATCTCGAAAAGGAATCTCACGAGGAGATGGCGAGATGCGAAATCTCGGGAAGGAATCTCACGGGGAGATGGCGAGATGCGGAATCTCGGAAAGGAATCTCACGGGGAGATGGCGAGATGCGAAATCTCGGAAAGGAATCTCACGGGGAGATGGCGAGATGCGAAATCTCGGAAAGGAATCTCACGAGGAGATAACAGGAAAGGATCTTATGAAAAGATGGGTAATCTCTCTAAGAGATGGGTAATCTCACGAAAAGATGGGTAATCTCACGAAAAGATGGGTAATCTCACGAAAAGATGGGTAATCTCTCTAAGAGATGGGTAATCTCACGAAAAGATGGGTAATCTCACGAAAAGATGGGTAATCTCTCTAAGAGATGGGTAATCTCATGAAAAGATGGGTAATTTCACGAAAAGATGGGTAATCTCACGAAAAGATGGGTAATCTCTCTAAGAGATGGGTAATCTTTCTAGCAGATGGGTAATCTCTCTAAAAGATGGGCAATCTCACGAAAAGATGGGTAATCTCTCTAAGAGATGGGTAATCTCACGAAAAGATGGGTAATCTTTCTAGCAGATGGGTAATCGCTTTCTCGTCTTCATCAGCTCCTCTGTCAGTTCCCTCAATTGCATTTGTCGGTTCCTTTTGGACGAAGTAGTGGGTGAGGTCGAAACTGTAAGGTCGGAGGTTGGGTATGCCTTTGTAGGTTCCCCTTTTGCGGGCTGCTGCCTTGGTGCTGGCGAGCCTCTTGTTTTTCCTGATGTCGGCTGGTGTTGGCATATAACCGAGCCTCTGGACTGTAGTGTGGTCCTTGACTTTGATGACTTAGTGTTAGCCTTGTAACCTTTTGCCGAGCCCCAGTCCTGGGATGAAGTTCATGAGTTTCATCATCTTCATGGCGGGAGGGATTTTGTCCCAGAATAGTGGAAGGTCCACGCTGCATATTTGGATTTTGGAAGTCTCCAAGGTGAATCCAGTTAATGCCATATCGTCGTCATGCTTGATCTCCAACACTGGAATGTCGTTGGTGTAGGTCCCCTCGGTGGTGACGCTGTCGCCGTAGACTGTGGTTAGCTCGTTGCCTTGCATGAACTTGAGGCATTGGTGAAGGGTGGATACCACACCATTCATTTGATGCAGCCAGGTCGCCCAGATGGTGTGAAAGTGATAGGAATGTCCAACACTTGAAATTCGGTGGGGATCACCCGCTTGCCGAACCAGATATTTAGAGTAGCAACCCCGAGAACTGTGCGGGAAGTAGAATCGTAGGCCTTGACAGTGTGGACTGAAGGCTTCAAATCTATAGGCTTGATGTCAAGCAGGTTCATCCTCTTGGCGGGCAAGACATTCATTCCGGAACCTTCGTCTACCAACACACGGGGAAGGCGACGCTCGTCCAGCTGGACTGTGATGTAGAGCGGCTCATTGTGATCAGCCCCAAATTTTGGCAGGTCCAAATCTGTGAGGGTGACGATGATGTTGTCGATCATCTGGATTACTTCTTCTGGAGTTGCGTCCATGGGGACCATGGTGCGGGCCAAACTTTCCTCTAGCTCGAGCTTGTGAGGGTATGAAGAGGTGAGCAGAGACTAAAGGGAAATGTTCGCCTGAGTCTGCTTGAGCTGAGTGAGGATCGGGTCCTCCAACATTTGAGAGGTAGAGGTTTTGGTGGTGCCTCCAGATTGCTTTGAGGTTTGATGAGTTGAACTTTGGTTTATCCTTCTGGGGATTATGCTTCTTGTTGGCAGTAAGGTTGCCGAGATTGGAGACTTTCTTGTGTCCTGATGCCTGAACTGTGCTGTCAGCAGGATATTTTCGCTTTCCCACCCCTGTAGGTTACGAAGCCGTGGCCGTTTGAAGGAAGGGAAGACTTGCCGGAGAAAACCGCCCTTCAATGCTACCGTTGCCCAGAGGTGTCATGAGGATTCGATTCGAACCGTCGAAGCTGTATCTGAGAAGCCCCAATTCTGATTAAGACCATAATGGCGAAAGATGCTTTTGACAAGCCCCAGTAATCGAAACTCAAGGTAGACCCTTGGGATGAAAAAAACTCTCTTTGCATGGCAAAGCCCCAGTCTGAAGAAATGACTTGGTGAAGCCCCAGTTTGAAGGAATCGCTGGTCATCTGTGGGGATTCTAGAGTGAATCTGATGCAGCCCCAATCTGAGTTGAACTCCATGTGGCCTGACGAGGCAACCGTCCTTGATTTTTTTTCGATTGGTCAACCAAAATGTATAAGAGGAATGGCTTGTAATGTATACGCGCAAGGACGTATTTTAGAGAAGTGGGAACGAATCCCGATTTTATGTGGATGCCTAGTTTAATGCAGGCACCAAAACTCGCTTTGGGTTTGACTCTTTTGGGAGAGTATGAGCGTAGAGGGGTTTGGAGCAGTGTATGGAAGCTCTTGCTGACAGAAAGTGTGAGGACCCCGACCCGGAACCTACACGTATCCCGAGCTGGAGCGTCCTCAAACTAACCCAAATTTCAATTAAATTTTAAAACCTTTTATTTAACTTCCAAACATAACATAACCATTTTCAAAATAAGTCTACACCTTTTTACAATGGAGAAATAGTTGACTAACTTAGAAAGTACGAAACTGTTTAGTTACAAAAAGACATCGGTTATAACAATAAATGAATATTTAATAATACAATTCCCGTAAATGATTTATACTAAAGTACACTCCTATACCAATCTAATCAAACCCAATAATTCCCAAAATATAACCTCCAAACTCCTCACCGCCCCTACTTGGCCGGTCCACCTGTCTCGGAATCTAAAACAAGAAAGGGAGAGGGGTGAGAATAAATCTCAAGAAGCTATTATGAATGCAAGCAATATGCCATATAAGATGCAACACATAACAAGTTGCACATAACACGTTGGAAAAGTAAACACCTTACATTACCTTGGTTTACCTTTTCCCGTACGAATGTAGTCGTACAACATTGGGTATAATAATACTCCAATCTTACAAAGTGAGCCGCTTAAGCAATACTCACGTCTTATAAGACCCGTTTTTCAGGGAACCAAATAAGACAGTAGCAACTACGTAAGGCTTTTGGCTCACTACAGATGCTATACCCCAAACCTGTGGCCACGAGAAGGGGACGGTCACAGTATAACATAATCCGATCACATTAGGTCACACTTCCATAATTGATCGTATTATGTTATACCCCCAAATGTCAGCTGACTCACACATAATCAAGCACATAATAGATACTTGAATAAATCCACAAAGGGGATAAACAACATAGCAACATGGTAAAATATACTCATGCTCAACCAATCATCATAGTGCAACATTTCTTTCACACACTATGCATAAATAAGCAATATAGTCACATGGTAAAATATACTCATGTTCAACCAATAATCAGAGTGCAGCATTTATGTAACACGCTAAGCGTAATACAATCCATGAATAAATACTCCAGTAAGATAATGAGATATCATCAACCTATCTTACTTAGTCATTATATGACAATATATGATCTCTATAAGGATCCAAGTTCCATTTACCAATTTAGAATCATTTCTGTTAAGTTACCAAACTAGGTTAACTAGCGCTTTCCAAGCAACATTTAAAGTACTTCCCCAATTCCATTTTAATCGCTTAGGATGTCAATGTGTAGCCAAAGTATTCTACTTTAATCTAGGTTAAAGAGATTTCTTTTTGGTTCGAGTTTGATTAGGTTTGAATAGCTCTAAACTTGATGTGAAAAACCGTGCCGGGGCACGACTCGTGCCCCAGTGGCACGACTCGTGCCCATTGCACCATCCTTCGATTCCGTCGTCCCCTACAAGGCACGACTTCCTTATAACTCTAGTCACGACTGTCCCACACCTCGTGCACGACTCGTGCCACTGTGCACGACTCGTGACTGAGCCTTAATCAACATAAATGCGTAAATTACTCATACCCATTTGTCCCAACCAAAGTTTTCCCTTGTCTTGAACACCTAGAAAAGCATACCCACTTCATGGATCTCATAATACATACTTTAAACTCCCAAATTGATATACCTACATCATTTAACACTAGATTTCCAACCCATTTCATTTACACATTCCAAGTTAATCCCTTTAAATCTACTCATTCCATTTTCTTACACCTTTTTGACACTTCATGAATAACAACATTTTTCTAGGACATTAACCACTTTCTCAACCCAAGAAGATTTTACAAGCATCAAATAACCATTATACCCAATAACAACCTTAGACAATTCATGAACATTAAAGGAAAGGAAAGGTCATCATAACTCATATACTAACCCATGTAACCAAAAATGATTAAATCTTATATCTTTTACCCTTTTGAATCACTACCCATTTCAAGTTTCATTCTCCAATTCTAACTCCCTCCATCTCTTTCCTTCTTTAACACTTCCAAAAAAAACAACAATATTCTCTTATTAACTTAACCAATTTCTTTAGTTCAAGAAAGTTCCCAAAGTCTCCAATAAACATTATAACAAAAATAATAACCATAGTATCTCATGAACATTAGAGAAAAGAAGGGTCATAATAACTTACCTTAAAATGGGAGATGGATTTAAGACTTTCTTAGCTTGATGAACTCCTCTTGGTCTCCCGATTCCAAAAGTGCTCTCGGATCTAGAAATGGTGAGGGATTGCTCTTGGGGAGGCTTGGAATGTGAAGCTTCAACAAAGGTCTTCCATGGCAAATAGAGAGAGAAAGTGAAGAGGTAGAAGATGAAGAGGGAGGGGAGGTGGAGTATGAAGATGGTAAAAGGGGAGGGGGGCCGGATCAAGGAGGAGATTTGGGGAGGGTTTTAGGGGAGTTTGTCCCCCACTCACAAACTCCCTACACACTTCTTTCACAATTTAAAATATTTCTCCCACTCATAACATTTTATTTGTCCATTTTATTACCACTCCATTCTATGACTTTATTTATTTCTAATTATTATTTTTCCTTAAAACATTATTTATTTCCTTATCATTTTATCCTAATATAAGGATTTAAAGATATAAAGTAAACGGATAAAGTTAACATTAATAATAAAAGCGTATAATGTTATACCAAAATAGTGCCTAGGGTTAGGTCGTTACATTCACTTCCCTTAAAGAAAATTCGTCCCGAATTTGACCGTCACTTACCTAACAGATCAACCCGCCTCGGTTACATGTATACCTCGGAGACTTCAATTCCCAACTAATCTCTTCAATGTTGTAATTCTTCCCCAAAATTTTCTAATTCCAATAATAATATGATATTACCCTATAAGCTTCTCCAAACTCACCCCAACAAATTAGAGATCGATGTTTTCTTCCCAACTATGCCTCATACGGTTTTATCTCAATGCTAGAATGATAATTGCTATTATACGCACCCAACCACTGGTAATCGTAGGACCTATCGACTACTAAAATCAATTGTACATGCCCGTAGCATATCATCAACAACAAGTAATGATTCCTCAACTTTTCACAAGGTTAAACTTAATAGCATTCCTACCTTCCCAAAAGGACTTTCCCGAACGATGTCTATCCGATCCATTTAACACTATGAGTTTTATACAATCGAACTATCCCCTAACATAAGTGAGGACTTTATTAATAACATCTCGAACCCTCTCTTCAGTATAAACCTCAGTATAACCACGCCCATCGCCTTTCTCATAACTAACATCTCGTCAAGCTATATAAATAACGGGTAGAAAATATAATTCAACCTTCTATAACAAAATAACATACCCTCCTTTCCTTCCAATGCAACTTAATCACAAAATTTATAGTGATAAACTCTCAAGTTCAACCTAGAACTCTAAATATTTTAATAAATCTTCTAACATCAACATTCTATTATTACCATTCAATATTCCAATATGTTCAGGACTAGTGGCAAATCAATATTCAAATTGAAGGGTTGGCCGCCCACAACGGAGCCGATCCAACACCAAAACAAAAATCGAGTCCACTGCGACTTCCACATTAATAACTCCACAATTTATCAATTATTTCTCGGATCAAAACTTTTAATACAATTAATCACTATAGGGAAACTAGGTTGCTTTTCTACTTGCTTCTGTACGAACTATAACTTTAAAGTAACATGTCTTTCGAAAATTTACAACATTTTCCAAAATTTCCAATGATAATATAAGAAGAGATCCAAAGAGACCCGAATGGTTTACTTATTTAAAACCGGCCCATACCAGTTTTAATTAACTAAACCACTCGAAATTTCAAAGGATTGACAAGCTAACAAAATAACTCGAGTGATTTAATTATCTACAACCGTCCCATACCGGTGGTAGATAGTCAAATTACTCACGTATTTTAATTTACACGAGAATGGTTTACTTACCTTATTAATTCAACTATCCCCGAAGGGCACAATTGCTCATACCGAAGTTCGATATACAACCCAAAGTTTTAAAGCACATTTAAAACAATTCTAACATAATATTTTTGTTTGACTTCTCATTATAGTGTAGCCACCACTCATAATATTTTTACTTAGTTAATTTCTCTATAAGAAAACACAATCTCGCAATACTATTACTATCTCCGATAAATAACACTAAGACAACCATTAAGATTATAAACTAGGTAATTCATCCTCAATCCAATAATGTCTCAAGTTGTATATTCAACACTTTTACTTAATTTGAGTAATCTATCCCCTACCTTTGATATTGGTATCGCACCTAGCAACAACATATGGTAAACATCTAGTTCCCAATCAAATACCAAAATTTCTAACTCAGAAAATAAAATTGGAACTCACATAGATCAATCATTTCCGAATTTCAATTAAACCTTACAGTATAATCTAACTTATCTCTCAATAACCATCAACAAACTCAAAATCCGTTATAACGTCAATATCTTTCAAACATCACACTAATCCCTCATATGAGTTACGCAACTAAATCGACCTATAGGGTATGGTCATCCTAAGGTATCCTTTCTTCCCATAAGATTCATCCTCATTTTCTCAACTAATGATAATCAATTCTCAAAACGAACCATATACATATATTACCAATTTCTAAAGTTGATCCTTTAAGTCACCAATAAGCGTATCTATTATACTTCTTCGCATTCACCCTATTTACCTCTCCATAACTAATACACACTCATAAACCAAAACGTTCATACTAGATACAAATGTTGTCTTAAGTACATCCTTACAACAATTATTCACTGCAATCGTAACACCCGAAATTCAACTAATAACCATTGAGTATCCTACAAATTCTAAAATCAGTCATGCAAATTATCAACAAGTGATAACGAATACTTATTGCTTACAGTTACTAATTTGAGATCTCTATAACCTTATAATTAACCACCAAGTATCATCTTTTCTAAATACAGTAACAATTTATCCTTACTGAGAATCGCTAAGCTAGTTATCTTCTTTATCAATTAATTTCTCAAGTTGAATCATCAATTCCATCATCCCAATTTGTATACTCTATCTAGGGATCCGAATTCCGAAATAGTGACTTATCTCTACTCATCTTCAATATCCTGGTATGATACCTGATGAAAACCCATTTTTGAAACTCACTTGAAAAACACCACTTAGTCAACTTATAGGGTGATATTACTTACAAAAATATCTGATTTCCTATTCAATTTAGTAACAAGAATTCAATCAATCTCTCCTTAGAGAATACTTATAGCTCCTAAAGCAAAGATATATTAGTTCCATAAGATCTCTTACTCGCGATAATTTATAACTCATATAATCTCATTTAGACTATCACTTCCAATACTAGTCTCATATATCTAGTCTCCCTTACGAGACACCAATGTATAAATACTCACGCAAATTATACAACCATAAACCACTCTTAATTAGGCCATACTTTCGACATTTACGCATATGTGACATAATAGCAATTAATGACTTATCCGCCTCAACTACACATGGAGGTAAATCAAACGTAGGTAAGGAGACTCGCTTCTTGCGACAGTCCTCCTCGAACACAACAACTACTCAAATAATTCAGGTTAATATAACGATGATTCACGGATTGGTAACTCGACCAAATCTACCGGCAATACTTGCCCACTAAATCACAACTACTAAGATAATTAAGGATGATTCGAGGTACGACCCCATAGGAGTAGAACCTCCAGCACATAAAACAACTTTTAGGCCAATTATGCACATAAAGATGAAATGTAATGCCACATGAGAACGAATGCACGAGGATTTATAAAAGTATGAACCTTAATTCCTGAGACAGGTAAAATACCTCAAATGATGGTGGGGAAATCTATCTTTCCATAACTCACCCTTCCTTGATTCCTCGGTTGGTCAATATCATTTTCTGTCTTTGAACAAATTCCTGCATAATACTCTCGACGTAAGTTACCACACACTCTCACTCAGCTAGACTCTACCCCGAGAATTCTAACCGAGCTCGATACGATACCAAGCGTGAGGACCCCGACCGGAACCTACACGTATCCCGAAATGGAGCGTCCTCAAACTAACCCAAATTTCAATTAAATTTTAAAACCTTTTATTTAACTTCCAAACATAACATAACCATTTTCAAAATAAGTCTACACCTTTTTACAATGGAGAAATAGTTGACTAACTTAGAAAGTACGAAACTGTTTAGTTACAAAAAGACATCGGTTATAACAATAAATGAATATTTAATAATACAATTCCCGTAAATGATTTATACTAAAGTACACTCCTATACCAATCTAATCAAACCCAATAATTCCCAAAATATAACCTCCAAACTCCTCACCGCCCCTACTTGGCCGGTCCACCTGTCTCGGAATCTAAAACAGTAAAGGGAGAGGGGTGAGAATAAATCTCAGCAAGCTATTATGAATGCAGCAATATGCCATATAAGATGCAACACATAACAAGTTGCACATAACACGTTGGAAAAGCTGTAAACACCTTACATTACCTTGGTTTACCTTTTCCCGTACGAACGATAGTCGTACAACATTGGGTATAATAATACTCCAATCTTACAGTGAGCTGCTTAAGCAATACTCACGTCTTATAAGACCCGTTTTTCAGGGAACCAAATAAGACAGTAGCAACTCTGTAAGGCTTTTGGCTCACTACAGATGCTATACCCCAAACTGTGGCCACAGAAGGGGACGGTCACAGGTATAACATAATCCGATCACATTAGGTCACACTTCCATAATTGATCGTATTATGTTATACCCCCAAATGTCAGCTGACTCACACATAATCAAGCACATAATAGATACTTGAATAAATCCACAAAGGGGATAAACAACATAGCAACATGGTAAAATATACTCATGCTCAACCAATCATCATAGTGCAACATTTCTTTCACACACTATGCATAAATAAGCAATATAGTCACATGGTAAAATATACTCATGTTCAACCAATAATCAGAGTGCAGCATTTATGTAACACGCTAAGCGTAATACAATCCATGAATAAATACTCCAGTAAGATAATGAGATATCATCAACCTATCTTACTTAGTCATTATATGACAATATATGATCTCTATAAGGATCCAAGTTCCATTTACCAATTTAGAATCATTTCTGTTAAGTTACCAAACTAGGTTAACTAGCGCTTTCCAAGCAACATTTAAAGTACTTCCCAATTCCATTTTAATCGCTTAGGATGTCAATGTGTAGCCAAAGTATTCTACTTTAATCTAGGTTAAAGAGATTTCTTTTTGGTTCGAGTTTGATTAGGTTTGAATAGCTCTAAACTTGATGTGAAAAACCAGGCCAGGGCACGACTCGTGCCCCAGGGCACGACTCGTGCCCATTGCACCATCCTCTGATTACGTCGTCCCCTACAAGGCACGACTTCCTTATAACTCTAGTCACGACTCGTCCCACACCTCGTGCACGACTCGTGCCACCGTGCACGACTCGTGACTGAGCCCGAAATCAACATAAATGCGAAATTACTCATACCCATTTGTCCCAACCAAAGTTTTCCCTTGTCTTGAACACCTAGAAAAGCATACCCACTTCATGGATCTCATAATACATACTTTAAACTCCCAAATTGATATACCTACATCATTTAACACTAGATTTCCAACCCATTTCATTTACACATTCCAAGTTAATCCCTTTAAATCTACTCATTCCATTTTCTTACACCTTTTTGACACTTCATGAATAACAACATTTTTCTAGGACATTAACCACTTTCTCAACCCAAGAAGATTTTACAAGCATCAAATAACCATTATACCCAATAACAACCTTAGACAATTCATGAACATTAAAGGAAAGGAAAGGTCATCATAACTCATATACTAACCCATGTAACCAAAAATGATTAAATCTTATATCTTTTACCCTTTTGAATCACTACCCATTTCAAGTTTCATTCTCCAATTCTAACTCCCTCCATCTCTTTCCTTCTTTAACACTTCCAAAAAAAACAACAATATTCTCTTATTAACTTAACCAATTTCTTTAGTTCAAGAAAGTTCCCAAAGTCTCCAATAAACATTATAACAAAAATAATAACCATAGTATCTCATGAACATTAGAGAAAAGAAGGGTCATAATAACTTACCTTAAAATGGGAGATGGATTTAAGACTTTCTTAGCTGGATGAACTCCTCTTGGTCTCCGATTCCAAAAGTGCTCTCGGATCTAGAAATGGTGAGGGATTGCTCTTGGGGAGGCTTGGAATGTGAAGCTTCAACAAAGGTCTTCCATGGCAAATAGAGAGAGAAAGTGAAGAGGTAGAAGATGAAGAGGGAGGGGAGGTGGAGTATGAAGATGGTAAAAGGGGAGGGGGGGCCGGATCAAGGAGGAGATTTGGGGAGGGTTTTAGGGGAGTTTGTCCCCCACTCACAAACTCCCTACACACTTCTTTCACAATTTAAAATATTTCTCCCACTCATAACATTTTATTTGTCCATTTTATTACCACTCCATTCTATGACTTTATTTATTTCTAATTATTATTTTTCCTTAAAACATTATTTATTTCCTTATCATTTTATCCTAATATAAGGATTTAAAGATATAAAGTAAACGGATAAAGTTAACATTAATAATAAAAGCGTATAATGTTATACCAAAATAGTGCCTAGGGTTAGGGTCGTTACAGAAAGACAGTGTTTAGCTCTAATTTTCCTATTATCGTAGAAAAAGAAGACTTGTCGAGACATCTGAAAACATGTTTTATCCATATTGATCACGAGATTGCTTTAAACCCTTTGTTAATGTTCAGGTTGTTCAACCATTAATCCCGATATGAACAAATGTCATGATTAACCGTGAGAAGAAAGTCAACTGATGTCGCGGATCAAAGTTTGCTGTGTGAGAAAGAAAGGTCTGTGTATGGGGAAGGTCATTGATGAGACCGGGTTCATGGGATTTGTATGTGTTTAGCTATGGACCGTTCCTGTTTGCCTAGGTTCTCCTCAGTGTAAGGAGCTCAGGTCGCCGTAGTTCTGGCGGAACGGTGCTTGGCTCTGGGAAAAGGGTATGAACATTTGTGGTCCCTTTGGTGAAAAGGTTCGGATGGGAAGTTTGGATGATGAGGTACGGGCCTCGAGGTGATTCCTTGACAAGTCGTTGTTGACGGCTTCTTCGTTGATTCCATTGCTTCTTGATCAGCGTCTTTCACCGGGGGAGAAAGAATTTGAATGTAGCGTAAGGGCTTATGATGTGTTTTTGCCTTTGCTTTGACCGCTCCATTGTTATCGACAACCTCCATTCTTCGAGCTTTAATTTTGTTTGCCCATCTGTCAAGCTTGTGATTGGCGGTGTTGGGTCCTTCGCCTCACTTTTTTTTGAAGTTCTCGCTTTGAACTTTTCTCTCTCTTTTTTTTTCTTTTTTTTTCTTTTTGAAGTTCTTGTTTGAACTTTTCTCTCTCTTTTTTTTTTGAAGTTCTTGTTTGAACTTTTCTCTCTCTCTTTTTTCTTTTTTTTCTTTTTGAAGTTCTTGAGGACGAAGGCATGCTCCTGCTTGAACTTTCTCGATGTGCACGAGGGCGAAGGCGAGCTCCGAGGTTGTTGTCGACATGGGGTCAATCTTCCGATGTTGAGTGACCTTTTGTTGTTCCTTGATATTGCCGCCGTCGTTGACTTGGTCAAGGTGATGGTGGGGATGTGTTTTGGGAAGTGTGTGGCTTGATGGAGGCCTTTGTGGGGTAAGGAAAGTGTATGGGGAGGGCACCAATTGACTTTCTCATACCGATTAATCAGAACATTAGTTATTTCCAGAGATTATGTGTTGAGCAATGCAAGTGATCATTTAGGATATAACAATTTCATTAGTTGTAATGTAGGTGTGCAAATAATGTCTCAAGTCTAGCAAGAAGAGAAAAAGACACTTATTTATAGAAAATTTAAGATTATCTACAATGTCCGAGGCGGACTTGATTGAACGAGGAAAGTACTTGAACCTACGAAGGTTGACCAAAAGACAATTGACAAATCTCGAGGATAGGTGCCCCTACTCTAGCTGCTCTTTTGTTCTTTGGTTGCCGGGGACGCTTGAGCTTTCCATCTTCTGTTAACTTTCGAGTTCCATACCGCAGACTGAGGCAGTGATCAGTTTGTGCCCATGATACTGGTGGAAGTGGAGGGATTTGAGGCCATGGAGCGGCTGGAGCAGATACAAGTTGTCCGAAGAAATGGGTCGGAAAAGTCATGGGGACGAAACTTGATGACTGAGCATATTGAGAGAAGGAAGTGAACACAGGAGGATTGTGAGGGATATTGGGATCTGTTTGAGATGGTCGTGCGCTATTTGGTTGTATTGAGTGAAAGGGGTATTATTGGCTTGGCCATATATGACAGGGGTACTTTGAGAGGTGGCAGTATGAAGCCTTGGTCGGCTGTTTCCTTGATTTGAAGACATCCCATAAGTTGGCGGGGGAGGAACCTGGTGGAAGGTTTGAGGAGTTGATCGGGAGGGCTCGTCGTCCTCGATCGAGAACAAAAGTACCGTGCAGTGGGGATAGCTGCTATACCTCGCTCATTCAGAAGCTGTACCACGAAATTCTGCTGATCTTCCTTCTGCCTTTTGTGAAACTCAATGGCCCGGATGGCTTCTTCCAGTGTCATATATGTTACCGGTGGTTGGGTTCCGTTCCCGTCACGATTTCTCAGTGAGTCTGACATGTCGGAAAGTCTCGGCTTAGTGGAACCGAGGAAACCGAGGAACACCGATGCCGCCGTAGTAGTAATTTTGGTGAGGCGCCGACCGGAATTCTCGAACCACTCTACATTGGCTGCAGGGAACGAAAGGTATGGCTTAGTTTTCGGAAGGGGTATGTGGCTCAAGGCTTTAAGGCTCGAAAATTAGACCGTGAAAGGTCGAGAATAAAGTTTTGACCGTGAAAGGTCGGAATTGAATATTTGAGATCGGACCGCGGAGGTCTCGATTGTAGATCGGAGATCGGACCGCGAAGGTCGGGATCGACTATTTGAGATCGGACCGCGAAGGTCTCGATTGGAGATCGGAGATCAGACCGCGAAGGTCGGGATCGACTATTTGAGATCGGACCGTGAAGGTCTCGATTGGAGATCAGAGATCGGACCGCGAAGGTCGGGATCGACTATTTGAGAATGGACCACGAAGGTCGGGATTGGAGATCGAAGATCGGACCGCGAAGGTCGGGATCGACTTTTTGAGATCGGACCGCAAAGGTCGGGATTAGAGATCGAAGATCGGACCGCGAAGGTCGGGATCGACCATTTGAGGTCGGACCGCGAAGGTCGGGATTGCAGATCGAAGATCGGACCGCGAAGGTTGGGATCGAATATTTGAGATCGGACCGCGAAGGTCTCGATTGGAGATCGAAGATTGGACCGCGAAGGTCGGGATCGACCATTTGAGGTCGGACCGCGAAGGTCGGGATTGGAGATCGAAGATCGGACCGCGAAGGTCGGGATCGACCATTTGAGGTCGGACCGCGAAGGTCGGGATTGCAGATCGAAGATCGGACCGCAAAGGTTGGGATCGACTATTTGAGATCGGACCGCGAAGGTCTCGATTGGAGATCGAAGATTGGACCGCGAAGGTTGGGATCGACCATTTGAGGTCGGACCACGAAGGTCGGGATTGGAGATCGAAGATCGGACCGCGATGGTCGGGATCGACAATTTGAGGTCGGACCGCGAAGGTCGGGATTGCAGATCGAAGATCGGACCGCGAAGGTCGGGATCGACCATTTGAGGTCGGACCGCGAAGGTCGGGATTGCAGATCGAAGATCGGACCGCGAAGGTTGGGATCGACTATTTGAGATCGGACCGCGAAGGTCTCGATTGGAGATCGAAGATTGGACCGCGAAGGTTGGGATCGACCATTTGAGGTCGGACCGCGAAGGTCGGGATTGGAGATCGAAGATCGGACCGCGAAGGTCGGGATCGACCATTTGAGGTCGGACCGCGAAGGTCGGGATTGCAGATCGAAGATCGGACCGCGAAGGTTGGGATCGACTATTTGAGATCGGACCGCGAAGGTCTCGATTGGAGATCGAAGATTGGACCGCGAAGGTCGGGATTGGAGATCGAAGATCGGACCGCGAAGGTCGGGATCGACAATTTGAGGTCGGACCGCGAAGGTCGGGATTGCAGATCGAAGATCGGACCGCGAAGGTCGGGATCGACTATTTGAGATCGGACCGGGAAGGTCTCGGTAGGAGTGTGGAGATCGGACCGCGAAGTCCGGATTGACTGTTTGAGATCGGACCGTGAAAGGTCGCGATTTGAGGATTGGAATCGGACCGTGAAAGGTCGCGATTGAGGATTGGAATCGGACCGTGAAAGGTCGCGATTAAGGATTGGAATCGGACCGTGAAAGGTCGCGATTGAGGATTGGAATCGGACCGTGAAAGG
Source organism: Adenophora triphylla var. japonica (assembly GCA_022495995.1). Lineage (NCBI taxonomy): Eukaryota > Viridiplantae > Streptophyta > Magnoliopsida > Asterales > Campanulaceae > Adenophora > Adenophora triphylla. The sequence goes on along the minus strand of JAFEMH010001804.1, from coordinate 223,226 downwards.
TCGCGATTAAGGATTGGAATCGGACCGTGAAAGGTCGCGATTGAGGATTGGAATCGGACCGTGAAAGGTCGCGATTAAGGATTGGAATCGGACCGTGAAAGGTCGCGATTGAGGATTGAAATCGGACCGTGAAAGGTCGCGATTAAGGATTGGACCGCGAAGGTCGCGATTTGAGATTTGAAATCGGACCGTGAGGGTCACGATTGAGGAATGGACCGCGAGGGGTCAAGATATGAGATTTGAAATCGGACCGTGAGGGTCGCGATTGAGGAGTGGACCGCGAGGGGTCAAGATATGAGATTTGAAATCGGACCGTGAGGGTCGCGATTGAGGAGTGGACCGCGAAGGTCGAGATTTGAGATTTGAAATCGGACCGTGAGGGTCGCGATTGAGGGTTGTACCACGAAGGTCTTGATATGAGACATCGGACCACGGAAGGTCGCGATTGAAAGTTGGACCGCGAGGGGTCGAGATATGAGATATCAGACCACGGAAGGTCACGATTGAGATATCGGACCGAGGAAGGTCGCGATTGAGATATCGGACCACGGAAGGTCGCGATTGAGATATCGGACCACGAAAGTCGCGATTGAGAGTTGGACCGCGAGGGGTCGAGATATGAGACATCGGACCACGAAAGGTCGCGATTGAGAGTTGGATCGCGAGGGGTCGAGATATGAGATATCGGACCACGGAAGGTCGCGATTGAGAGTTGGACCACGAGGGGTCAAGATATGAGACATCGGACCACGGAAGGTCGCGATTGAGAGTTGGACCGCGAGGGGTCGATATATAAGATATCGGACCACGGAAGGTCGCGATTGAGAGTTGGACCACGAGGGGTCGAGATATGAGATATCGGACCACGGAAGGTCGCGATTGAGAGTTGGACCACGAGGGGTCAAGATATGAGACATCGGACCACGGAAGGTCGCGATTGAGAGTTGGACCGCGAGGGGTCGAGATATAAGATATCGGACCACGGAAGGTCGCGATTGAGAGTTGGACCGCGAGGGGTCGAGATATAAGATATCGGACCACGGAAGGTCGCGATTGAGATATCGGACCACGGAAGGTCGCGATTGAGAGTTGGACCGCGAGGGTCACGATTTTAAAGATTCCCGAGGTGGGACCATGCAATTGTTGTTTAAGTTTACTGAAAACACATTTTTCTCAGAGTCCTAAATGGTTGGAAAAGAGCGTGTCTTCTTTTTCGCAACTAACCCTAGAGCTCTAATCAGTGGATCTCGTCACTACGCTTATAAGCCCCTTGTTTCCATTTGTAGATCATCTTCTCGGGACGGACAATCCCGAGCGAGGTCCTATAAGGCAAGCGAGTTCCACCGACAAACAAAAAAGTGAACTTAAGGCTAGCTGATCACGCAAACTTCCAACGTATGTGACATACGGGCCACAGTCGAAGTCAACGTCCTTAAGTTAAGGCGGGGATCGTGCCAAAATTTGGGCATGACCTCTCCTGACTCGCTTGTGCGAGAGACCTTAGCTTTTTAGCGTTGGCCAAGTTGTGGCTGGCACGATACATATGGCGAGGTTTGGTGACACGGCGTCACATTGAACCTTCGGGTATATTTTTCGGCAGAGCTCCGCGTCAAAGTCAAGGCTGAAAAGCTCAAGACTTCGGGTCGGGAACGACCTTTGGTCTCAAACTCTCGAGCTTGACTCGGGGCGGGGCCCGGCGTAGAAAACATACACTTAGGCTTTATGACACGAACTAAGCCAAAAACCAACCGAGGTCTTGGATAAAGTGTGACACAAAGAGTGCATGGCTTACACGGGCTAGGATGGGATGTTTGGGACGACCCCGTGCGCCCCCGAAAGGTGTCTGGCAGACCAACCGAGGTGCAACTGATAAGGCCATCCCGGGTTACGGGTCGTAGTGTGCAGTGTACCGAGGCAGCAAGTGCACGTGAAGTGCGGTGTACCGAGGCAGCAAGTGCGAGTAGTGTGCGGTCACTAAAATTCTTTTTCTGAGTAAAACAGAGATTTTTCAGAATGTGTCCTAAAGAATTATGATGCGCATTTCAAAAGACAGCAATGAAAATCAAACATGAATAGGGATGCACAAACATAGTATGATTTTGAAAAGTTGACAATGTAATGCCTTTGAAAAACAAACCGTTCGAGGTTTAAAGAAACACACACACACGAAAACGAGGAAGGGTAAACGAAAGTTTGACCCACGGAAGGCTTTTTAGAAAACAACGGTAGTTTTGAAAAAAGTATCATATCCCCAGCGGAGTCGCCAACTGAAATTACCCGGATTTCGCGCGGAGGTGAAGGCGGTTGTCTTTCGCGGAGGGTTGGTGTCTGAGACCTCGCTTCATGGGAAGGAAAATGAGGAGTCGCCACGCGGTTTTGTATTTTGAGCCCAAACGTTGAGAAACGGCTATTGTGAAAAGGTGTCGTTTTTATTGGTAGCAAAAACTTAGGAAAAGGCTTTGAAAACAGGGGATCATTTTTATTGGTAGCAAAAACGAGTAAAAAGATTTTTAGTACCAGAGATTGTTAGGTTCGGAGGTCACGTTACGTTTCGGGTAGAGTATTACGAGATCGCCCAAGACGCCTCGCATGACGAGTCTTTCTACCTTTCTCGAAAACGTGTGTGTGTGTGTGTGTTTTGAAATGGGGGCTTGAATGACAAGCTTAATCTTGGTTTGAATGTCAAACGTTGATTAGGTGACTTTTGAAAAGACGAGCGTTTGAATGACAAACGTCGGTTTGAGACAGAAATGAGCGTTTGCGTGGCAAACGTCGATTTTGAGTTTGAAAGGAGCGTTTGCGTGGCAAACGTCGATTTTGAGTTTGAAATGAGCGTTTGCGTGGCAAACGTCGATTTTGAACCGTACGAGTCATTGTTAACGATTTTTACGGGAAAAATGCGTATTAAATGATTTTGAGTGTCAAATGGCGGATTTTAGTTTGAAAGATGAGCGTTTGAATGACAAACGTCATTTTGCGCATTTTGAAAGAGAGTTCGACGGACGAACTCCGGTTTTGAACCGGGCATTACATTGTTAACGATTTTTACGAGAAAATGCGTATTAAATGATATGCGATCAACGAATCGGGTTGCGACTCGAACTTTGAAAAGTAAATACTATCACGATCCAAACGGGTCGGACTTGTAAATGACAGTATTTAAAGTGCGTTATCAACGGAATCAAACGATCCGGAATCGTAAATGACGATCGACGAGTCAAACGACTCGGAATTGTAAATGACGATCGACGAGGCAAATCGGCTCGGAATTGTAAAGTACGATCAACGAGCCAAACAGCTCGGAATTGTAAAGTTGCATGAAAGTAAAGGACGTTCGACGGATCAAACAATCCGGAATTGTAAATGACAGGAATTTAAACGACGATCGACGGATCAAACGATCCGGAATTGGTAAATGACATAAAAGTAAACGGAACGGGGTCGGAACACCGTTTTAACCCGAGATTACTTCTCTTACGGGAAGAGAAGAGGATCGAGGGGCTAAAATGTATCGGACCCCGTTAGACGGAGGCGTCTACATTTTGAGAGTGAGAGAGGGAGCTACCTATGGCTAGGGTCGGCTCCTTTGGCTCGATGGGCGTATACGGGATACGGAAAGGTGTTTGAAAGGTGTTTCGGAAGTGTTTGGGCAGAGTTTCCCCTTTTATTTGGTGTTTAGAAACCTAGGAATTTGGGCAGCGTTTCGACTTGTGTCGGTTTAGCCTACGATCAGAATCTACCGACGAGTAGCACGAGGGCCCCCGAAGAGTAGAGAATTCCGCCGACGAGTAGCACGAGGGCCCCCGAAGAGCGGAAGAAAGACAAGCTTTGAAGCTTGGGGTGGAGAGAGGAGGAAAAAGGTGTGAAATGTGAAGGAGGAGTGGAGTATTTATAGGGTAGAAATATTGGAGGAGGGGGGAGAAGCTTAGGGAGGAAGTTTGCTTGCTTAGTGAGGAAGAAAGAAAGCTTAACCTTATGGTTTTCTGTCCGGCAGAAAGAGTCCGGCCGGACTTGGACTGAATTTGGGGATATTTTGGTCTTTTGGCCTTGAGTTTGACACGTCTTGGACACGTATTTAAGCTGCAGAAAGAGTCCGGCCGGACTGTTCCTTAAATTGGCTATATTTTCTGATTTGAACAAGTTTCCTGCGTAGATCTTGTTCTCGCGTTCGATTTGATATGTGGTGGGCCCAAAACGGAGTTCGTATGAGGGAGTTATGACCTCCGGAAGGTCGAGACGCTCGAAAACGGGAAATCGAATCCCGAAAGACCCCGAAAAGTACATTTTTCGGGGAAAGCTGTACTTTTACGTGTGTTGAGTACGCTTTAATGTCGGGATGCACGGGGCAGTCCCGGGATGTCTCGTTGACTCGAGAACGGGGAACTTAACGGGTTCCGGTTAACTTTTAACGGATTTTGGCGATCCGGATTTGGGTACTTACAGCAGTTATTTGTTCTCGTTTACTTAAAACGTGTTTTATTAAAACCTAAGCGGTTGGAAAAGATTGCTCTTCTTTTTCGCAAACTACTCTAAGTCCCGGATCAGTGAGTCCCATCACTACGCTATAGACCCTCAACCTGTAACCTTGAACAAGGGTTCTGTAGGGCAAGCAGGTCCCACCGACCGAAAAGAAAAACGATCCTAAAGTCTGGCGGGTAATCGAGTCTTAACGCGCATTCGATGTAAATTACGGGCAAAGCTGACGTCAAAGGTCGAGATCATGTCGGGGAGCTCGACGAAAAATCGGCATGGCTTTGACTGTTAAACATCCATAATTGATCTCGACCCGTCGTCAGTTAGGCCGTAATTAGACATAGAATAATCGTTAATCCTTGATGACTCAGTGTCATGCCGGGAGTCGGTGCATAAGTTGTGCAAGTCAAAGTCAAAGTCAAGGCGCCAGTCAAGATCGGATCAAAGTCCGTGACGGAAAACCAGCATGACTTCGACTGATTAGGGGATCCGAAAGATATTGACTTGGCGTGCCGACTAAGGTTTGACTGGCACGGTGTATACACAGACAGGGTATGACACGGACCAAACTAAAAACCAGCCGGGTCTCGGACAAAGTGTGTCACGGACAAGTGCATGATCGACACGAGGCTCCAAGGGATGTTTGGGTAGTCCCGTGCTCGCACCGAGAGGCGTAGTAAGGCCAAACGGGCTGCTACTGGGATTTTCCCGGGTTAAGGACGTAGTGTGCAGTGTTAGGTCGAGTGCGCGTAGTGTGCGGCAGTCTATCTTCTTTTTCTGAGTAAAATAGAAATTTTCACATTTGTTTTAAGAGTATGATGCATGCGAAAGATTTTGAAAATGATTTTTTTTTTATTTTTTTTTTTGAAAATATTTTTGAAAGAGTTTTTTTTTTTTGAAAGCAAATAAACACATAAGCACGAGATTCAAACAGTTAAGGAAACGGATCCAACAGTCAAAATTTTGATTTTTCCGAGGCGGCCAAAAGATAACAACGCGAAACGGGGGAAACAAACACACACACATACAAATGGTTTCAAGTGCCGGGACGAAAGTATGACCCATAAAAGCTTTTTTTTTTTTATAAAATGATACCGGTACGTAGCTTTGTTAGACCATAATTTATCCCAAGCCTCGGGTTAGGAAGCGGTACAGGAAGCTTAATGGTTTCCACCTATATACCAAATACCATTTTTTTATTTTTTTAAAAAAAAAGCTCATTTAGTCCCCAGCGGAGTCGCCATTGTGATGATGAGCGTCCGATTTTTATTTTAAAAAAAAATCAACGGAGTCGCCACATCGTTTTTAGTTTAGGGCCAAAACTTTGAAAAAAAGCCCAAAAATGAGAGAAGTGAGTTCGAAGGTCACGTTACACTCCGGGAAGAACGATTAGCACGTTCACCCGGAATGCCTCGTAAAACGAGTCTTCCTGACTTGAAACCATTTGTGTAGGTGTGTGTGTGGGTGTTTTGCAAAAGGGGTTTTCCGGAAATAAATAATTTGACTGGACAAAACTGAAATTAATCAAAACATTGTGCTTCTGTGAGTGAAAAAGGCTGGAAACAAAAATATCTGCCATGGAACATTAATGTCCGCGCGGATCAGGACGAGGCTCAATCCTGTCCGCGCGGATAAGGCAGTAGGTTTCATTTTGGCAGCTCTCGGTCGGTCTGTAATTTCCGAAAGTCAAGCTGGATTCTGAGTAATCGAACCGGAGTTGCAACAGAAAATGTTAAGTAAAAAAAATTTTGGATTTTGCATCCATGCTTGTCCCCACTTTCCTTAGGCTTTGATTAGTGATCACTAAACATGATTAGTGGTGATCTACTAAATCAATCCATCATTAGGGTACATTAGGACTTAGAAACACTTCCTTTGCTTGGGATGGGGGTTTAACATGAAAGTAAATTTGATAAAATAAGAAATAGGTCAAGATGTATCAACTTTTAGAGGAAGATCTTCTAAGGTGATCATTAAGATGACCATCCTTCAGATCTATACTCAAGTGTATCTCATACATCTTGTGTGACCTAATTTTTGAGTCTTAAGGATGTTCATTCATGGAAATGGTTCCAAGGTGAACATCTTAGACTAAGAAAAAAACATTTACAAGGAAGTAAACAATTTAGACCATTTGAAATGGTCATCCATGGAAATTGATTCCAAGATGACAACATTTTAGGTCAAGTAGGCAAGTAAGAACTACTACATAAAAGAAGATGAAAATAAGGATGTGGACCATTTAATGTGATCATCCATGGAGATGAACTCCAAGGTGACCACATTTTAGGTCAAGAGACCAAGTAACAAGCAAGAACTAGTTAATGTAAAAGGGACAAAGGGGAACAACATAATAAAAGATGTAGATCTTCATGGAAGATCATCCATGGAGATGAACTCCATGGAGATCTTCCTAGATCCAAGGACTAGGGGAGTTGGGATCAACAATTAATTAAGCAAACAAGTGAATGAAACAAGTAGATAAACAAGATTTAATGAAGATGATGCTTGAACAAAGAATAAGTTTAGTGGTAAAGAAGGAGGGTTTTACCAATGGTGACACCCTATCTTCCTTGGTTTGGAGTTTGACTTGAGGAGTATCAAGATTTAGTGTTTGGATTTGTGTTTAGGGCTTGTGTTTGGATGAGTGTTTGAAGACTGTTTTCTGGAGATATTTCGAAAGAGTACTAGTGTGTGAGTTGTTTCCCCTTAAACTGAGAGAGAAGGGTTGAATTTATAAGCTGAATTTAGGGTTCGAAGATGTCCGCGCGGACGAGACTGAGTCTCATTCCTGTTCGCGCGGATTGGAGTGTCAGCGTGCCTGATTTTGCGAAGCGATTTTGGCATTTGCATTTAATGCAAAGTTGGTCAATTTCTTGGAAATGACTCTTCCCAGCGAGATCCAACCTATTTTTGTTGTTCCTTTAAGGTCCTTTCTTGTTTAAATTGCCTTAGGAAGTGACCAAAATGCCCTTAAATGTTTATTTGACGTGGAAAACGTTAAATTGGGCTGAAGGAACAATGACGGTTCAGATTGGGACACTCACACTTAGCCTCTTATAATTCATATTATTTTAATGCGAACAAACAGCCATATCCGTATTTGGACTCACAGGTTCAAATAACCAACATCCTATTACGAGAATTCATTTTCACAACCTTATTTTAAACGATGATTACTAATTCAAATAACTTTATTTAAAATTTAATAATTCATATTCCCAAAATTACATAAAGCCAAATACAATATCATTAGAATTTCATATTCAAGTTATCTTTAACGTACTTTCAGTTTCCATCCAAGGGATTTATCGTAAAATCAAACCATTTTATCACGTAAGCATAGTAAACAGAGAACATTTTTAACTTTGCTATGTAACAGAGTTTCTAATCATGCATTCATATTCTCAAATAACGGGCTCATATAAAAATTATCCAACATGAATAGAAAAGATGGGAAGAGACGACCTGACAGAGGTTAACGACATTTTAACGAATTCCGTTGAAGTTATAACGGAGACATTAACGGCGATCCGTTAATAAATCATTCTAAGTTAACGAGGCTAATACACTAAGCTGACCCAAGCTTGTCCATCTCATCAATGAAATTCGTGGATGAGAATCATCTTTGACTTTCTCTATCCACCTTTCCCCGACTTATTGGCAGCAATCATGGTCACAAAGGCGACTTTGCTTCTTCCGGCGACTTCCCGGTTGCAACACCCACACCATTCCTTTCTCCCAGTGGCCTTCCTACTCTCAAATCGACGGTGACAAACCGGGTCATAAAAACCTACGTCGACACCAATCTTGGCGACAATCGGTACATCTATCCTCGTCGGCGACAACCCATCCTCGGAGACACCAATCCTTAGCGACCATCCACTCTTGCGACACGAAATCTGCTCCCGGCGACCTCTCAACTTTCCGCCTAAAATCCTCGCCGCCCGGCGACATCACTGCTGCGACCTTCATTGACTCCGACGACACCCATTGCTCCCGGTGAGCTTCAAGATGTCAACACTAATGGCGACATCACTCTTCTCAACTTCCCGGGGATGTCCTCCGATTGCAACCTCTCTCACCGGCGACTTCTACAATCTACGACCTCAAGGTTCGACATCTATTTCTTGTGATTTCTATTATCTTGCGACAACCATGTCTCGGGCGACATCAATTCTCGATTTCCTTCTTTCTCGCCCCATCAATTTTGCCCATTTCGATAGTTCGTCTTCACTCTGCTATTTAACGCCTTTACGATTTAACTGAGCGACATTGCTTTGCAACAACACCTTGCTATTTCCTTTTCAATTTGCGACCTCTTTCTTTCTCTTTCTCGCCCCGTCAATTTCAACTGCAGTTTCCGATTTCAAGTTTCCGCCTTTGCGACATTACTTTTCTTTTTTTCAAATTCAACTGGATTGCGACTTCGATTTTTGTGATTTCAACCGAACTCTGGCGACATTACTTTGCCATATTATCGCCTTTTATCTCTCCGGCGAACCGCTCCTCTCTCAGTGATTAACGAACCCCATAAATACCCTTTCTCATCCTTTTCTCTGCGTACATACCTCGGATGAAACTACCAAGTTCAAAATTTCCATATTCAGATATGTTCTATTATGCCTAGAAAAATGAAAAAATGTTGAATTCTAAATTTCGGCCAACTCCGGCAAACTCCATTCTTGCTACCCCCACCGTAGTCTAAATTGATACCCCGACTCCTCTATTCCGACCTAACCCATTTGGAAAATGTCGGTCCGGCAACGGAACCATCTGATGCTACATAGAGAAATGTTGCACAGGAACTGACCGGGGTAACAACGGCGGCCGGGCCGGACGAACACGTTCCACGAGATCCAAAATAATATGGGACCTACAAGACAAAACACCGTTAGGGGTGGGGTTTTCCCCCCCCCCCCCAAAACCCCTTCGGCGTGAGAATCATTAATCTCATTCATAACATTTCATAATATATTTCTAGAGAGAGAGGAGACAAAAAGCTTAAATTGAGACATACCTTAGCTTTATGGAGGAAGGGGGTGTTTATATGACCCATGACCCATGACTCATCATTATTGTCTTATCTTACTTTACATATGTGTTAATGTTAAGATCATGTGTTGCCATGAATGTCATCCCAAGTGTTGCAAACCAGTGTTGTCACTGGTGTTGCCAAAAGTGTTGCCATTTGGAATTGGCGACACTGAGTTAGTTACTGTATTTTTCACAAAGATTAATGGGTAAATTAATGTTTATATAACAGTAGTTAGTCACCTTAAAATGAGCTTAAAATCAGCAACAGAATCTGCCCAGGCGTTAATCACGAAGAGGAGAAGAAGTTAACAAATAAACATGTGTTTATTTGTTTAATTGATGACCAAGCCAGGAGATATTTTATTCAGCTAATGCAGGGGAGAACAAGTCGAGTACAAGGCAACCAAAGCTAAGAGGTACAAGCAAGAGAAGCAAGAGAAGACTAGGTCTCCTACAAAAGAGGCGAGTGGCATAAATGGAGGAAACAAACTCCAAGCCGTTAGGCGATCATTTGAGTAGGCTCCAAGACTTTGTGGCCTATAAATAGTGCGGTGGATCTTCATTGAAGATCATCCAATTCGAAAACGCAAATACGCACAAGAAAGTAGAATTACGCTCTAAAGTGTTGCCATTCGGTGTCGGCAACACTTCATCCAACACTCGAGAATTTCATATAGATTTTTATATTTTTGTGAGGTTTTGAGTGTTCATTTTCAGAGAATTTGTGTATATGTTGTTCCTTATATCGGGGTTCGTTTATCATTAAGGAACAACTTCGACCTTGTATTGAATTCATATTATTAATAGAAAGGTCTTGCCTTCTTGGCACCCATCAAGTTATATATTTATATAACTTGATAAAAATTATATTCTTGTGTATTGCTTTAATTTTTCCGCTGCAAATTATATTTATTTCTATTGATTTGTGCTTTTTCTAGAATTGGTGAATGTGTTGTTGTTAGTGTCATCAACACTAAGGACAACACTCGTGAGTTTCATCTCACCTTGTGAGTTTCACCTCACAAGTTCCAAGCCATAGACAATTTCAATTGGTATCAGAGCCTAGCACTTGATATACTAAGTGTTTAGATCCTTTTGTCATGGCTTATGATCCTGCAAACCCTAATCAAAAGAGATTACCGGTTTTAGACGGATCTAATTATGCTTATCGGAAGATTCGCCTATGCTTGCATATCAAATCAATTGATCTTCGGGCTTGGCGATCTATTTTAAATGGTTATTCTGTTCCAATGCTTCCTCCGGATGACGATGGTGACGTTCAAGTCAAACCTGAATTCGAGTGGACAATTGAAGAGAATAATCTTGCTAGTTTCAATGAAAAGGCACTGAATGCCATCTATGAATGGGTTGACATGCATATGTTCAAACTCATTCAAAATAGTCCCTCTGCAAAAGATGCTTGGGATACTTTACAAAGATTTTGTGAAGGAGATGGCGGTGTCAGAAACAAAGCTTAGAGGTCTCACTAGTAGATTTGAAAGATTAAGAATGGGTGAAAACGAAGACATCTCGTCTTATTTTGAAAAGTTGATTGATATTTCAAATGCTTGTCAAGTATTAGGGGAGCCTTTTACAAATAAACAACTTGTTTCAAAAGCTATTCGTACTCTTCCCGAACGTTTTAATATTAAAGTTTCAGCTATTGAAGAGGCCCATAATCTTTCAACAATGGACATCAACTCCTTAATGAGTATTTTGAAAAACTTTGAGTTGAATCTCAATGAACAAACGGAGGCTTCTAAAGGCAAGAATATTGCCTTAAAAATCGAATCTTCGGGCACTTGTGTGGACGATGAAGATGAAGTCTTTGAGGAGTTAGATGAAAATACTAGTGTAGCTTTACTTGCAAAGAGATATAATTCTATGGTTAGGAAATTTAACAAAGTGCAGGTAAAAGCTAAGGACCAAACGGTCAAAACCTCTAGTTTTGTGCCAAGGAGAGGTCCTCCTCCAAATCAAAAGGATATCCCACCTAGGCGTGCATCCTCGGAAAAGATCCGGTCCGATCCTAAGTACATTGAATCTATTCAATGTCATGCTTGTTCCGGTTGGGGTCACTATGCCAATGAATGTGCTAACACCTTGAGAAAGGCGGGCAAAAACTTGTGGGTATCTCTTAGTGATGGAGAGGAGGAAGGAACGGAGAAAGAAGAAAAAATGGAGCAAGTGGTCATGATGGCCACGGTAGAGGAGCTACCTTCGGCAGAAAATGTTACTTCAAGTGTTGTTCCAGATTTGACAACACTTGACACAACATTGGTTACTTCTTCAGAAAGTGTTGCCCCAAGTGTCGTCCAGGAATTGGCAACACTTGGCACAACACTCAGCAGGTATAATTTTTTAAATGATCATAATTTGCATGGTTCTACTGATTTAAATTCAGAGGAGTTTATAGAGGATGATCTTGATAAAAATGAGCTCATTTTTGAATTAAAAAACCTCTATAAATCTCTACTCGTGGAATGGAAAAAGGAGAATAAGATGGTGGTTTTCTTGAAAAAGGAAAATCAGGATCTTAAGAACTCCTTGACTCGGCTAGAAGCTCAACTCAGTAGGAGAGACTTGGATCTTGATAAAATCAAGGCCAAAATAAACCTAGCCGAATCCACCTTCAAAAACTCAACACGAGTTCATCCAAACTGGATGAAATACTCAAGTTGAGTAAGCCTCTGAAAGCTGGTCTTGGGTTCCAAGAATCACTTGAAAGTATTACCTCTTCCTTGTTTGATGTTGAAACTAAAAATTGTTTTGTAAAAGAGCGTGTCAAGGAAAAGGGTAGCACTCTAGTGATTCTTCGATCAATCCAATGAGTGTGGATCTTGTCACAAAGTTTGGACATTTAAAATCAGATTGCATTTTCCTTCAAAAGAAAATGTCCAGGTCTTCAAGTGTCGCCTCAAGTGTCGCCAATTTCTCGTGGCAACACTCATGGCAACACCGGTGAACAGAAATCCGATTTTCAAAAAGAGGTTGGTTACCCAAGGAAAAGCTGAAATGCTATGTTGTTTATACGGCTTTAAGGACTAACATTGCAGGAACTTGGTACTTTGATAGTGGTTGTTCACGTCATATGACGGGAACAAAATCATTCCTAGCAGTACCAACCTATTCAAGGAGGCTCGGTGACTTATGGTGGTGAAGGCAAGAGTGAAATAGTTGGTAAAGGAACACCGGATATTGTTGGTTTTCCTCCTTTGAAAAATGTCTTGCACGTAGATGGTTTACTTGCTAATTTAATTAGCATTAGCCAACTATGTGATGACAATTTGGAGGTAAAATTCAATAAAAATACATGTGAAGTGTTTGATAACACTAACTTTTGTGTCATGAGTGGAATAAGATCAAGTGATAATTGCTATACGGTTGGTAATAAATCAGTGTGCAATTTGACAAAACTTGATGACATTAGGTTATGGCATCAAAAGTTAGGTCATTCTCATTATAGAAATCTTGAGAAGATTATCAAACATAATGCCGTCAAAGGTGTTCCTAAACTAGACCTCAAAGACACCGTGATGTGTGGTGACTGTCAAAAGGGTAAGCAAACTCGTGTTGCTCACAGTGTTGAACAACACCATGAGCAACACTCAGGAACAACACATTGTTTTTCGGCTTCTACATATGGACTTGATGGGTCCTATTAAGGTAGAAAGCTTGGGAGGTAAGAAGTATGTTTATGTGATAGTTGATGATTTTTCTAGGTTTACATGGGTGTATTTCTTAAGAGAAAAATCTGAAACTTTTGATAAATTTACTCACTTACTCTCTAAAATCAAAAACATGTTTTGTTCTCCTATTTTTCGAATAAGGTCAGATCATGGTAGAGAATTTGAAAACATCTCCTTTTCTACTTTTTGTAGTAAAAAGGGGATACACCATGAATTTTCGGCACCCAAAACACCACAACAAAATGGTGTTCTTTGAAAGGAAAAATAGGACTTTAATGGAAATGGCTCGTGTTATGCTAATTGCTTGAAATATTTCTAAAGGTTTTTGGGCCAAAGCATTAAACACAGCTTGTCACACTACGAATAGAGTTTTCTTAAGACCCGATACAACTATGACACCCTATGAGATTTTAAATGGAAAGAAACCTACGGTTCACTATTTTCATGTGTTTGGGTGTTTGTGCTACATTTTAAATGACCGAGAATACTTAGGAAAACTTGATTCTAAGAGTGACAAATCCATCTTTCTTGGCTACTCTCAAAACAGTCATGCTTATCGAGTCTATAATCTGAGGTTAAAAGTGATCCAAGAATCGGTGAATATTGAATTTAACGATTACTTGAGTGCCACAGGAGAACCGGTGATGATATACCTCGACTCACTAGAAGAAGTCGAACGGAGGGTGGAGCAGAGCCGATTCGGCCATTGCGGCCACGATTCAAGTGTTGCTCCAAGTGTCGCCCACTGAAATGGCAACACTGAGGCAACACGGGAGAACAGAACAGTGGCTGGAAATTACGAGAGCAGTGACTCAGAAGGAGAAGATGGATTGGTGTACCATCAAGGCAGGAGAGATCCCCCAGCTCGAATTAGAAATTATCATCCCATTACTCAAGTAATTGGTTATGTTAATGAAGGGGTTAGAACAAGGAACAAGGAGCCAGTTGATTACAGAGATATGGTTAGGTATATGTGTATGTCCTCCACATACTCTCAGGTAAAACACTCCTGTTTCGTTTCCTCTCTTGAACCAAAAAATGTGATTGAGGCCTTAAATGATAAATTCTGGATTCAAGCTATGCAAGAAGAGCTTGAACAATTTACCCGTAACGAGGTTTGGTGTTTAGTTCCACGTCCTTTAAATACTAACATTATTGGAACTAAATGGATTTACAAAAACAAATCTGATGAATTGGGTAATATTGTTCGTAATAAAGCTCGTCTTGTGGCTCAAGGCTATACACAAGTAGAAGGAATCGACTTTGACGAGACCTTTGCACCTGTGGCTAGAATTGAGTCAATAAGACTTCTTCTTGCTATAGCCTGTTATCTCAAAATCACATTGTACCAAATGGATGTCAAAGCGGCTTTCTTGAATGGGTACTTAGATAAAGAGATCTATGTTGAGCAACCTAAAGGGTTTGAAGACCCATTCCACCCAGACCATGTATACAGACTTGATAAGGCCTTATATGGCTTGAAACAAGCTCCTCGTGCATGGTATGGGCATCTAACAAGTTTCCTTCTTGAATATGGATTTGTTAGAGGAGAAGCCGATATGACATTATTTATTCTTAGGGAAAATAAAGAGCTTGTCATTGCTCAGATCTATGTTGATGACATAGTTTATGGTTCCACATCTAAAACTTGTTTACAAAATTTTGTGGAAGCTATGACATCAACATTCGAGATGAGCATGATAGGAGAACTTAATTATTTCCTAGGATTGTAGGTGAAACAATCAAATGATGAAATCTTTATCACACAGAGCAAGTATGCTAAGAGTCTGGTGAAAAGATTTGGATTGGAGAGTGCCAAGAGCTCTAAAATACCTATGGGATCATCTCTTAAGGTAACCAAAGATCAGGCAGGGGAGGATGTTGACCCAACTCTGTATAGATCCATGATAGGTAGTCTTCTTTATCTTACGCAGTCGTCCCGATATAATGTTCGGCGTAGGTGTTTGTGCTAGATATCAATCTGCTCCTAAAATTTCTCACCTAAATGCTTGTCAAGAAAATCATCAAGTATGTGTGCAGGACAAGTGAATTGGGAATCTGGTTCACCAAAGACACTAATACCAACTTAGTTGGTTTTAGTGACTACGATTGGGCGGGGATATAGATGACAGAAGAGTACTAGTGGGGGTTGTTTTTTTGGGTAATAATTTAGTGTCATGGTACAATCGCAAGCAAAGCTGTGTTTCTCTCTCTGCTACTGAATACGAATATGTGGCGGTGGGGAGTTGTTGTTCTCAACTAATATGGTTGAAACACATGTTTGATGACTATGGTCTTGATAGTAATATCTTGACCATGTACTGTGACAATCTGAGTGCTATAAATATCTCCAAAAACCCTGTACAACACTCACGCACTAAGCACATTGATATCCGTCATCATTTTTTTAAGAGATTTAGTAGAAAAGGAATTGATCCAAATAGAGCATATTGATACAAAACATCAACTTGCTGATATTTTGACCAAAGCCTTGGACCATGAGAGATTTTCAAGTTTGAAAAAATCTCTTGGTTTATGTTTTCTATAAATCTGTGTGTGTTGCCGTCAGTGTTGCCAACAACTTTGTCGGCAACACTTTGTATGAGTTGTATATTATTTATAAAAAAAAAAATAAAAAAAAATATATATATATATATATATTTTAGTTAGTTTAATCCCAAATGGGGGCATTCTTGACCTTTTTGTTCTAGTATGTGTACATTCTTAAGGTTAATATTTTTTTATAAAATACCCCTTTGTGCTAAAAAGTGACAAAGTCACTCATATTGTTGTTGATATTGAAAAAGGCAAAGCTTGTGAAAATTCCCAAAGGAAATATAATGTAGTGTTTTATACTAAGTATTAGGGACATGGAGCTCGCTACTACAGTGTACCCTACTTGAAAGGTATAAAACTTACTACATTTAGCTTTATACATTTATAAAAAACTCGGGGCACGGAGCTCGCTACTACGATGCTTCCTTGTAAATAAAGAATGTGTAAAGCTTGCTTAAAAATTGCCTAAGGAATGATAAGGTATATGTTGAAAAAATATCAAGGGGATTTTGTTTAAAAAATGTTGCCTTGGGTGTCACGCAACATTGCTAGTAACACATTAGTAGATGCTACATTAATTTTTTATTTTCTTGTTTTTGTTTTTGTTAATTAAATTTTAAATTTCCAAAAGTCTATTTTCTTATATTTAGAGTTTGTGAAATTTAAATGGTTTTTAGCAAAAATTTTTATTTTGTCAAACTAAGTGTAATTTTGTAATATCTATTTTTTAAAATTCATCTCTTTGAATTTTGAAAAACTCAATTTTATGGATATTACTAAAATTATGTTTAGTTATTATTAAAAAATTAAAAATTAAAAAAAAAAAAAGGATTTTTTAAAAAAATGGCGGATAACACTTGAGTATTGTTGGGATTTTTAGAGATAAGTGGAGGTTTAATTAATTTGACCTTGTCAAATCAATTAAATCCCTCCACTATTCACTCTTAAAACCCCCTCCTAAACCCTCTCTCTCTCACCGTATTCTCTCTCTCTCTAGGCGGAATCCCAAACCCTTGCCCCAGTTCTTCGTCTTCCTCATTCTTCTTCAATCTTCCATGGCTAGCCCTAAAAATACTTCCCAAATTTCGTCTTCCATGGAAATTTCGCCTCTAGCTCCCTCTAGTGTTGCCTCAAATGTCGCCGTTCCAATGGAGATATCCCCTGCGACACTTTCGGCCACACCCTCAACCTCACCATCCTTAGACATTGTTGTCTATGATCCTTCTCAAATTCTCATTCCCATCAATCTTCCTAAAGCTACCCCATCCACAGAGCTCACCTTCGCCCCTCAGAAGAAGACCAAGAAGCGAAAGGCGGTTGATGCCTCTAGCTCTTTTAGGGGTGGAGTGCGTAGACAATCGGAGAGGATCAAAACTCTGTTCAGGTCAAAGATACCATCTAATACAGCTGATGATCCGGTAAATGTGGATGATTCTTCAAGCTCTTCGCTCAACATTTCGTCCGAGGAAGGTTCGGACCCAGCTTTTAAAGAGACAAAGGAGCCCTCATCAACTTCTGATGAAGATGAAGAAGCTTGGTTGGAAGATGAGGAAACTCTTGCTGAAGCCCAGTCCAAAATTAAGAAGAAACAGAAAATTTCATCAAGTGTCGCCCCAAGTGTTGTCGATGAAATGGCAACACCTGAAGCAACACCTGCTGCCAAGACCAAAGCACAATCAAGTTTTCCTTCGTATTCTCCTATTTCATGGCCTGAGGTACATTCTCCTAATCCCTCTCAAGATGAAAAATCAGATTATGAGTCTTTTGGATTTTATGAACGTCCATTTCTTTCTGAGGAATTTTATAGTGATGCAAGTCTTCATAATTTTGTTGAAAATTCTGAGAAGAAAATTCTGAATGAAAAGAATATTTATGTGACTCAATTCAAGGAGTTAGGTGTGTATCAGTTTTTGGAGGATAGGATGTTTTTGCCTACGGTGACTAAAGTGTCATCGTACATTGAAAGTGTGGTTAGAAATTTCTATGCTCATCTTAGGGATAATATTGATGATAGGAATACCCCTCATTATGGAAAGATCTTTGTTAGGGGCATTATCTATGATTTTAATCCTTTAATCATCAATAGAACCTTCGGCCTCCCAAATGTCGAAGATGAGAGTTTGGAGTATGACCCTAATTCCTTGGCCACCTTTTTAACTGGAGGGAGAATTACCATTTGGTATGATCATTTTAAGTCTACCTATCTCACTTTTTTGTTTAGCGTGTTACACAAGATATGTATAACGAATTGGCTTCCCACGGCAAATGAGAATACCGTAACTTTTGAGCAAGCCAATTTGTTGTATAAACTAGGAAAGAAACAAAGAGTGAATTTTGGGAGACTTGTATTCAATCACCTTGCTGCATGGGCTAAGAAGAAAAAGACCTCCTCCTTCATTTTTCCTTCCCTTATTTTCAAAGTTCTAATGTTCCAAAACCTTAAGCCTTGGAATGGTGATAATCTTTCTGAAAAACCTGTGTACTATCGAATTACCAAGCACTTTACTGAAGGTGATAGGCACAGGGATTTACCTTGGGTTTTGGTTACAAATGCTCCTCCAGTTACTGCCCCTGCTACCAGTGTCGCCTCAAGTGTCGCCCCTGGCGCGGCACTTCGGCAACACTTGCTCTGTTATGGTTGATCTTGCTATGATTCTAAATTTTTCAATGGTCAAGTGAAGCACATTGACTCGGTAATTCGGGGATGGTTGGATATGCGCACGACATGATGAAAATGGTGGATTTAATTTCTTCCAAAATAGGGGAGATAAGCCACCAAGGCGTGATGATGATGATGGAGTGGAAATGGTCTTGGGCCTAGTGGTACAGCGAGAGGGAGGTGAAGGAGGCTGGAAATGCGGTTTAAAGATGGTTGGTTTGAATGGTGGTTGATTTTGGTGGTTTGGAACATAAACAATTTTATTTGTTTTATTTTGGTTTGTAATGCTTAAACAAATTTTATTTATGTTTTTTGTTTTTCTTTGTTTCAATTTGAAATTTTCTTCAAAACATGATGGATGATTTTTGTTTAATGGTTGGTTGGTTGTTTAGAATTTAATAAATTAGTTTATTTAGTTATTAAATTTCGTATTAAGGGGGAGATTTTTGTAAAGATTTTGATACTTCATTTGCTTAATGGTTGATGTTTTGGATTGAAAAATATTTCAAAACATTGCTGAAGGTTGATGTTGCCTCTATCAAAATCTCGTGGGATTTTGTGGTTGTAGTTAAGTTTGACTAAGCTGTTTTTTTGAAAAGATCATCACATTTGTATTTTGTGAAGAAATCGGTAACTATGGGGGAGATTGTTAATGTTAAGATCATGTGTTGCCATGAATGTCATCCCAAGTGTTGCAAACCGGTGTTGCCTTTGGTGTTGCCAAAAGTGTTGCCATTTGGAATTGGCGACCGAGTTAGTTCTTGTATTTTTCACAAAGATTAATGGGTAAATTAATGTTTATATAACAGTAGTTAGTCACCTTAAAATGAGCTTGAAATCAGCAACAGAATCTGCCCAGGCGTTAATCACGAAGAGGAGAAGAAGTTAACAAATAAACATGTGTTTGTTTGTTTAATTGATGACCAAGCCGGGAGATATTTTATTCAGCTATTACGGGGAGAACAAGTCGAGTACAAGGCAACCAAAGCTAAGAGGTACAAGCAAGAGAAGCAAGAGAAGACTAGGTCTCCTACAAAAGAGGCGAGTGACATAAATGGAGGAAACAAACTCCAAGGCTGTTAGGCGATCATTTGAGTAGGCTCCAAGACTTTGTGGCCTATAAATAGTGCGGTGGATCTTCATTGAAGATCATCCAATCGAAACGCAAATCTGCACAAGAAAGTAGAATTACGCTCTCAAGTGTTGCCATTCGGTGTCGGCAACACTTCATCCAACACTCGAGAATTTCATATAGATTTTTATATTTTTGTGAGGTTTTGATTGTTCATTTTCAGAGAGAATTTGTGTATATGTTGTTCCTTATATCAGGGTTCGTTTATCATTAAGGAACAACTTCGACCTTGTATTGAATTCATATTATTAATAGAAAGGTCTTGCCTTCTTGGCACCCATCAAGTTATATATTTATATAACTTGATAAAAATTATATTCTTGTGTATTGCTTTAATTCTTCCGCTGCAAATTATATTTATTTCTATTGATTTGTGCTTTTTCTAGAATTGGTGAATGTGTTGTTGTTAGTGTCATCAACACTAAGGACAACACTCGTGAGTTTCATCTCACCTTGTGAGTTTCGCCTCACAAGTTCCAAGCCATAGACAATTTCAATATGTCAACCATACAACGGGGGTTACTTTACACGTGTCACACACGCAACAGGGGGCAATCTAGCAAAAGATTTCATTTGGATAAGGTCAAGGCCAGAAACTTGGCACGTGGCGAGGTTCTTACTTGGAGACAATCCACGCGACAATCTACTTCCTGTCATGCGACAACCCACTTGCTGCATGACGACAATCAACTTCCTGTCATGCGACAACCCACTTGCTGCATGACGACAATCAACACATATGCAACAATAGAAATACAATCAAGGACTATTTTTAATTTCCTGAAAAAAGGAGTAAGTTTTAGGGGAAACTTGTTTCTTCATAAGTTATAAAAAGCCCACTTTCATTCTTAAAAATATCGAGTTTAGACCTTAAAACATTGAGTTTAGGCCTTAAAATACCTAGAAAATAAAATAGTGAGTTTATGCGTTAAAACAGTGAGTTTAAACTAGAAAATAAAATAGCGAGTTTAGGCCTTAAAACAGTGAGTTTAGGCTTTAAAACACCAAGTCGATATAATTAAAAACAGAATTTTTTATAACTTATAGAGAAACAGATTTCCCCAAAATTTTATGAAAATGAAATTCAAAATATAATATTTATTATGGAGCAAGGAGAGAGAATCAAAATCAATTTTGATTTTTATCCGGTTAAAATAAAAATAAATAGACGTAGTAACACTGAATATGGAATGACACACCAAATCATAGTAAGAAAAATGAGCAATTGCTTGTTGGCCCGGCTTTAAAACATTATGGACTCGAATAATGGGCTCTAAACCCAATGGACTCGAGTTAATGGCCTTTGAAAACATTATGAGCTTAGCCAGAAAACTTAGTGGAAAGCCCATTAGACTGACTTTAAAGCTGTCTTCTGTTGTTGTTGTTGACAATCCTACAATATACTCCCTCCGTCCCGCTAATATCCGCACACTTTCCTTTTTGGGCGTCCCGCTAATATCCGCACACTCCCAAAAAGGAAACTTTATATTAATAAAATATTCACCCTACCCCACTCATTCTCTCTCCTACATTATTTTAATACTCACAACACCATTATAATTTACTATTCCCTCCACTCATTCTCTCTCCACTCATTCTTTTACACTCACAACATTTTATTAAAATATCATATTTCTTAATTCCCGCGCAAACAGTGTTAGTGCGGAACTTAGCGGGACGGAGGGAGTATCCCTTATCTATTAAATACTCCCTCCCTCCGTCCCACTTCAAAGATTCTAGGGTAATATTTCATGTTTTTTAAATAATTTTTTAAAAAATAAATAAAAAATTGCAAGTGATAGAAGATTAGAGGAGAGAGAATGTAAAAGTTAAAACATTTATGATAAAACCTCTTTTTGATTGGTTTTTTTGTAAATATGTTAACATTATTATAAGGGCATAATGATTTTTTTTTTGTAAATATATTTACATTATATAAGGGTATAAATGTCTGAAACACTGTTTAAAATTTGTCATTTATATAATGAGATTCTTTGCCTGAAACGAATCAAAAGAAAAAGTAGAACTCTTGAAGTGGGTCAAAAAGAGTACTAAACGTGATACAGACTTGAATTGTGCAGATTGGATTAGGTTGAGTCTAGTTGTAGCGGGTTAAAACGGGTCAACCCGCTACAACTCATTTAAGTTAACGGGTTAAAAGTGTCGGGTTGAAACGTATCGGGTCGACGGGTTGAGACGTTCCGATTCGTTTATTTTTCAGACCAGATGTCTTATACTCCCTCCTTCCCATTTGAAGCTTCACTTTTTGCCAAACGGGTGTCCCGTTAAAAGCTTCACCTTTCCTAAAATGGCAAATAATTTTTACTATTTCACCCACTAATTCTCTTTCCTACTTTACTTTTATACTCATAACACCAATCAACTTTACTATTCCTTTCACTCATTCTCTCTCCTATTTTACTTTTATACTCACAAGACTTTCTCCACTAACATTTTTCTTAATTTGCGTGCCCCTTCAAAATGGTGAAGCAATAAATGGGTGGAGGGAGTATTCATTAATTATGTTTATTTATGGAAGGGTCGGGTCAACTCGTTAATCTTGGCGGGTTTAGACGGGTGACCGTTTCAACCCGCTAACTTAAGCGGGTTGGATTTAGTTGGATAATTTGTGAATTAGGTCGTGCAGGTTAGTGGTAACAGGTCGAAAATGTCAGCCCTAGTAACTGCTGCTCTTAAAATCAATTGATTTTAAGCTGAAATCTGCAATATAATTTACTACCGGACCGGTTCAAGCTCATACTAACTCTTGAATTTCTGATTTTGATCTAATTCTAAATTCTTAAATTTTATGGATGAGCTTTTTTTCTTTTTTCTTTTTAAGTTAAGGATGGTTTTCCACTTGAAGGAATTGAATCCAAATCTTCAACCATTATGAAGGTAGCCAGTGAGCCATTTGTTCAGACCACTTAATCAAGAAGTGTGTTTAGTTTAGTGAATAAAGTATTTGTCTTTTATTCTTTGTGGTTTTTGTGGTTGTGGATTTAAAATTTTAGTATTTGATGACGCCACGAGCTGGGGTGGCAAAGGTTGCAGTGGACGCGTCGCGTCTCGGGCAAGATCTGCAAAACAACACCGTTAGGGGTGCGGGGGGTTGCCCCGCTATAACCCTCGGGCGTAAGGATCAGCATGTGTTTATTTGTATAAACTATATGGAGAGCTCTCTAGGGAGAGTACTGTAGAGAGAGAGAGAGAGTTTAGAGATTACCTTTCACCTTTGAGGAGGTTATAGTATATATAGGGTGAAAGTGTGCATATGTGGCACTTTATGGGGGCCCACCGTATATATTTGATATATGTATATATTTGACTGTATGGGATTATGTATATGTATATGTATAAATATATAACAAAATTCAGGGTTCATCAGTAGCCCATACTCCAAGTGATGATTATTTATGGTCGAAGCGAGGAGTATAATTTTGGTAGTGGCTAGCTTGAGTATATATTTATGGTCGGAGCTCGGAGCTCGCAAGATCGGCTTGAAGCCTGGAGGTTGGAGCCTGGGAGATTGGAGTCTAGTGGACTGGAGTCTCGGAAGACTGGAGTCTATAGGACTGGAAGTCTGGGGACTTGGAGTCTCGGAGACTGGAGGTCTGGGGACTTGAAGTCTCGGAGATTGGAGGTCGCCGGAGAGGGGAGAGAAGGTGGCAGCCACGTGCTGCTTTTATCTCTGTCACGGAGACTGGGAGTCACAGAGACTGGGAGTCTGGGAACTGGGAGTCATGGACAAGGATATGCGGGCACGATCTCGTCGGACTGCGGTCTGGATCTGCGGTCACTAGCCCATGCTCACCAGAGAGGGGAAAGAAGGTGGCAGCCACGTGCTGGTTTTATCTCGGCCACCTCTTTTAGAGCCGAAGTTCAGATCTGGGAGTCACGGGGACTTGGAGTCACGGAGACTTGGAGTCACGGAGACTTGGAGTCACGGAGACTAGAAGTCAAGGAGACTTGAGTCACGGAGACTTGGAGTCACGGAGACTAGGAGTCACGGAGACTTGGAATCAGGCGGAAGAGCACCATAAAATAAGCATAGATCCTGCAGGTAGTTGGACATACAACTCAGAGATTCGCGAGAGTGATGATCAGCAGCCACAAAGCCCAATAGACTGATGTGAGGTTAAAACCTCGAAAATCAAAAA
Source organism: Adenophora triphylla var. japonica (assembly GCA_022495995.1). Classification (NCBI taxonomy): domain Eukaryota; kingdom Viridiplantae; phylum Streptophyta; class Magnoliopsida; order Asterales; family Campanulaceae; genus Adenophora; species Adenophora triphylla. The sequence continues at coordinate 199,520 of JAFEMH010001804.1, read as the reverse complement.
GGCTTAACAAGCTATAATCATAGAGTGAAAAAGGCTAACTCTCATGATAAGACCACAAAGGTTTTTGAACAAAGAGTTATAAACTAAATAAACGCGGTCCGCACGCCTGCGACCACAACAATAAGCCTACGGGCAAAGATCCAATAAGCTTACGGCAAAGATCCAATAAGCCTACGGGCAAAGATCCAACAATAAGCTTACGGACAAAGATCCAACAATAAGTCTACGTGCAAAAATCCAATAAGCCTACGGGCAAAGATCAAACAACATACCAATACCAAAGCCAGATATCCTCATAGTAAAACTCTATAAATCCGACGGGCTAATAAATATTTACACGCCTATAAGCCTTCGGGCAAGTACATTTGAAACTATATGCAGGTTTATGCATATTTGGAGCTCAACAACCAACTCGGGGGCTCATTCATTCTTATTATTGGATTATTCATCCACGGGCTACATGCCCGCTTTATTTGATGAACCCTGACTTTTGTTATATATTTATACATACACATATACACAATCTCATATAGTCAAATATATCAAATATATATATGTACCAAATATATAAGGTGGGCCCCTATAAAGTGCCACATATGCACTCTCTCTCACCCTATATATACTATAACCTCTTCAAAGGTGAAAGGTAATCTCTAAACTCTCTCTCTCTCTCTCTTTCTCTCTCTACAATACTCTCCCTAGAGAGCTCTCTATACAGTTTATACAAATAAACACATACTGATCCTTACGCCCGAGGGTTATAGCGGTGCAACCCCCCGCACCCCTAACGGTGTTGTTTTGCAGATCTTGCCCGAGGTGCAACGCGTCCACTGCAACCTTTGCCACCCCGGGTCGTGGCGTCATCAGTATTTCATGATGATAATTAAATTTTCAGTACACACCATGACACCATACAAACATAGCCTCAAACTTGAAAATGAAACCCAACCATCGATATGATATGTGGGGAGTCATATTGGAGATCAAAACATAGCCTCAAACTTGAAAATGAAACCCAACCATCGATATGATATGTGGGGAGTCATATCGGAGATCAAAACAAATGCTTAGACAATGTCAATCTCGATCCATATTGTACTTTCACACAACAACAAAACATAAGGCATAAAAAATTGATACTCGCTTCGTTACAAAATAATTGTCCAAAAAAATTAAGTTTACTCTCGATTGATTGTTTAAGATCGAAATTTGAAAAGTTTTGGACATTTGTTTTGGGACGGAGGGTGATGAGATCGGACCCTCCGGACCGGGCTTAAGATCGCTCTCGTATGAACTTACCTTCTGAACCGGTTGACCACAAGGTATCCAGACCGAGTAATCCCAATACGTATCCTTGATTATCCCGCACCTCGACTCAAGGGGACACCCCAAGATCCCAGTCTTATCCATACTCCTGGTTTGTATCGTGTAGATCACGACTACGTACGACCTCTGACACTAATTGACAAACTTGTACTTGTCGCATTAAATGGAAACCCAGGTGACCTTCATTCGCGTTATGGTGCTGAACCAATTGTCAATTGCTCCTCTTTCCCTCATCCTTTCAATGACATTCACTACAGTAACAATTTCCTTTGATTGTACCCTTCTATCAGAGTCTGGCACGTGTTATGAGTAAGACAAATGTGACCAACGGTTAAAATCTTATCCAACAAAGGGCTTTGGTTAATCCAATTAAGGAGGTTATTAGTAGGTCAGTGTGTGGTGCCTATGTAGCAGGTCGGGATTCGGGCTTGAGTCGTTACAAATGGTATTAGAACGGAATCCCGACCTTAATACATTCAAGCTAGCCCGCAGGTATCACTACAAGGAAAAACAGTTTTAGAGACGGCAAATTTCGTAGCTAAAATGAAGATTTCGTAGCTACATCGCGTTTAAAGAAGAATTTGTTCCGTAGCTATTCCGTGGGTGCAGGTTCGTCGCTAAATTGGCCATCGCTGTTTTGTAGCTGTTTTAGAGACAGTTATGTCCGTCTCTAATTTAGAGACAGATATGTCCGTCTCTAAATTAGAGACAGACATGTCCGTCGACGGATTAGCTACAGATTTTCCGTCTCTATTAAAATTGTAGTTTTATTTTCGAACCATTTTATTCGTCGCTAAATTGACAATTTTTTTTAAAAAAAAATTATATATATATTTAAAAATATATATTAATATATTTTAAATATATATATATATATATTTAAAATATATTAATATATATTTTTAAATATATATTAAATCAGTCCCCTAACTTTTCTTATTCTCAAATTAGTCCCTTAACTTTTATTATTCTCAAATCAGTCCCTTAACTTTTTTTATTCTCAAATCAGTCTCTTAACTTTTATTAATCTTATATCAGTACTTGATATTTTATAGTTACACTTTACTCCCCTAAATTTATTTTATACTCAAATCAGTCCTCACAACTTCCACCACCAATAATCACCATCAACCACCGAATCTATAAAAATAAATTATCATACTGAGTTTTCAAAATTTTGAATCTTTACAAAATCACCAAAAAAATTAAAATCAAAATCCAAGCAAATCGAAATCTAAGTTTCCAAAATTAAGGCAAAATCGAAATCAAAACACCCAAATTTGAGTTTACAAAATCTCAAGCAAAACCAAAATCAAACCGACAGGCCACGACTGCGTGTAGATCCAGTGGGACGGTGGAAGGAGAAGAAGATGAAGAAAAAGAGATGATTAGGGTTTGAGAGGGGGCGGAAAGGAGGGAGCTGAAAGGGGGAATGGTGGCGATGGTGGAATGGTGGGTGATAGGAGCGGCAGAACTGGATGAGCGGCGAATGGATGACCGGCAGACTGAAAGAGGGAGGCGCTGGGGAGGCCGTTTGGAGAGAAATAGAGAAATGGGAAATAGAGAGAGAAATAGAGAAATGAGTTAAAACAATGAGAGAAAAAGAGGAACGGGAAATGGTTTTGTTTGAAGTATTATGAACCATTGGATTGAATCTATTGAATGGTTGGATGTTGCTTTAACTCATAATCCGCGTGAATTTTTAGGATCCAATCAAACAATGCCACATCACATACTTATATTTTTTTCACACTATATGCTATGCCTAATATCAAGAATAATAATATTTATTATCAATAATATTTATTAATAAATTATTAATTATATTACTGATTAATTAATTAATATTAATATTAATTATATAAACAATAATAATATTAATAATAGTACTAATAATAACTAGTAATTTTTATTTTTTTTATTGATTAGGAAAAAATATTTTAGACTTTTTTTAATTACTGAAATTTACAAAAAGTTATCTAAAATATTTACATGCTTTTATTTGATTTATCCCAAATTTTAGTTAAAGTAGTATGCCTAATATCAAGAATAATAATATTATCATATAATTAGTAATAATACTTAATAATAATACTAATAATGATGCTATTGTTAATTATTAAATTATATAATTGAATTTATTAATAATTGTTATTATATAATTAATGATAATAGTTAATAATAATATTAATAATAACTAGTAATAATACATAATATAAAAATAATAATGTTATTAATTAATAATAATACTCATTAATTTAATCATTTTAAAGTTATTAATAATAATTTAATAATTTAAAATTCTAAGAAGTATTAATATACCTAAGTAATAATTGATAGTAATAAATTATAAAAAAAATACTTATTAACAATAATAATAATTTAATCTTTAAAGAAAATAGTAATAATGATTATTATTACATCTCAAATCTCATATACTTATACCCCAAACCCTAAACCCTAAATCATATACATATACCCCAAATCCTAAAAATATGATTTATTGATAATAAGTAATAATTGACATTTTTCATCTTTTCTTAAATCATATTCTACCCCTAAACCCTCATTTCTATATTATAATAATTAGTAAAAATAGTTTATAATAATAATAATTTAAAATATAAAATAATATTATATCATTCACATAGCGGGGGACAAATGAAAGTATATAGAAGAAAATTATATAAAAAAAGATAGAAAAAAACTAAACAAATGAAAGTATATAGAAGAAAAGTCAAAAGAGGGACGAATTATCCTATATTTATTTTTTATTTTTTTAAAAAAAATTATTGACTAAAAATAATATTTTAGCCTTTGTTAATTAGTAATTTTTTTTTACAAAAAGATATATAAAAAAAGATAGAAAAAAACCAAACAAATGAAAGTATATAGAAGAAAAGTCAAAAGAGGGACGGACTACCCTATATTTATTTTTTATTTTATTTTTTGTATTGACTATGAAATAATATTTTAGGCTTTGTTAATTAGTGATTTTTTTTAGAAAAAAATTATATAAAAAAGATAGGGTTTAGGGTATATGATATGGGTTTTAGGGTTTAGAATTTAGAATAAGGTTTAGAGGTTTAAAGTGAGATATATTTATTTTTTATTTTCTTTTAATTTTGTATTGACTAGAAATACTATTTTAGACTTTAGTTAGTAGTGATATTTTTTAGAAAAATTTATATAAAAAAAGATGAGTTGGTCTTATGAAAAACGCGTTTTTTCTGGCACTTAGAGAAAACGTGTTTTGTGTTTCCCCGTTTATGCCAGTGTCAGTTTAACAAAGTGCCAGTGTGACAAAGTGCCAGTGAGTGTGTAACAAAGTGCCTGTGTAAAAAAGTGCCAGTACCATTTTAACAAAGTGCCAGCACTATTCACACTGGCACTCTGTTACACTAACACTGGCACTTTGTTACACTAACATTTTTGCTGGCTCTCAAAAACACAAGCACTGACATTCAAACACACATGCACTGGCATTCAAAAACACATGCACTAGCACTCAAAAACACATACACTGACACCCAAAAATACTGGTAATCATTTTTGATGGCTCTCAAAAACACAAGCACTGGCATTCCAAAATATATGAACTGGCACTCAAAAAAACATACACTGGCATTGGCTCTCAAAAACACAAGCACTAGCACTCCAAAATGCATGAACTGACACTCAAAAAAACATATACTGGCATTAGTTTACACTGGAACTGGCACATCAAATCCCCACCACACTACCTCAAGCCACTGTCTTCCTATCCCCCCTACCCCAAACACCGCCTTTATTAAAATGTTGGTGCTGAAATCACCATTGTCGGTATCAAGAACTCCATTGACGCCGACACCACCACCACTAATAAACTCGATCTCTGCACCTTTGGATCTGCCTAAGAACTCCATTGAAATCACCATCGTCGGTATCAAGAACTCCTTAAACTTAGGTTTTAATTTTAAATTTTCTTCATATCTAGGTTTTTACTATTTCGAATTTGATTGTTTGATTTGGGGTTTGAATTTGGGGATGAACGGGAGTTGGGCGCCGCGAGCGAGGCGGAAGAGTCGACGAGTTCTAAAAACACGTTTTTTGTTAAGCTTAAAAAAAACGCGTTTTTTACAAGTTTTTGGCAAAAAAGATAGGGTTTAGGGTAAATGACATAGGGTTTAGGGTTTAGAGTGAGATTTAGACTTTAGAGTGAGGTATATTTATTTTTTATTTATTTTTAATTTTTTATTGATTAAAAAATAATATTTTAGACTTTTTTAATTAGTGATTTTTTTTTTAGAAAAAGATGTATAAAAAATGATAGAAAAAAACTAAACAAATGAAAGTATATAGAAGAAAAGTCAAAAGAGGGACGGACTATCCTATATTTATTTTTTATTTTTTAAAAAAAATTATTAACTAGAAAATAATATTTTAGCCTTTGTTAATTAGTGATTTTTTTTTTACAAAAAGTTATATAAAATAAGATAGAAAAAAACTAAACAAATGAATGTATATAGAAGAAAAGTCAAAAGAATGACGGACTACCCTATATTTATTTTTTATTTTTTCTTAAATTTTTTATTGACTAGGAAATAATATTTTTGGCTTTGTTAATTAGTGATTTTTTTAGAAAAAGTTATATAAAAAAAGATATGGTTTAGGGGATTTTTTTTTTAAAATATTCCATTTTAAATCCATATTTACCTAAATGACTCAAGGGAAAATTTATGTACCAAAATGACCACATTTTGAGAAATCGGCATTGGTAGTCACGTTTTTGGCTTAAAGTCGGCACTACCAATGCCGATTTTGGTCAGTCAAAAGTCAGCGAGGAAGGCTTAGGCTTAGGATTAATTAATGGTGTTTTGGATTAAGAGAAGTCGGTATTGCCAATACCGACTTCAACTAGGGTTATAGTGAAGTCGGCATTGGCAATGCCGATTTCAACCCAACATAAATCCCCTCACAGCCTCTTCTTTCTCATTCTTTCCTAACCATTTCTCTTCTCATTCTTTCATAACCATTTCTCCGTCCATTTCAATTTCAGAGCTCAACATTCTTCAATATTTTGTGAATTAAGCATTATTCAAGGTACATTTTATTCTTTTTTATATATTTTGACTGTCGAATGAATTGATATATTTTGATTTGTATAATGTGATTTGTTGCTTTTTTATATATTTTGATTGTTGAATTAATTTGTTTAGGGAAAAATATGAGTGGACTTCCACTTATTTTCATGTGCTACTGGGGAGGAGATGATGAAAACCCGTTTGGAGATAGTAATCTTGAACAGGGGCCGAAATTTCCCCTTAGGGCAAAAACTCGTTGGAGTTACAAAAAATTGATTAGGAAGTTATATAAGAAAATTGATATAGATCCAAGGGATATTAAATTGAAAGTTATTTGTAGATATTCTCATATTATGGGCAATGGGTTTGCAAATTACATTCCGCTTGAAGTCGAAGATGATATGTGTGTGAAAGTCATGTTTGATGTTTCTGCTCAATTAGGTGGGATTGGTAGCTTGCAGTTGTATATTATCATGGATTTTAGACTTGATAATACTGTGCGTTCTGATGAGGTTGAAACACGTGAGGAGCCGATACAAAATGATAACTACCTTGAGAGAGATGCTTTTGGTTTTGAAACACATTGGGAAGAGGAAAGGGAAGTGGAACCGGAAGTGGAAGCAGAAGTGGAAGTGGAAGGGGAAGCGGAAGAGGTAGAGGAACGTGAAAACGATGAGTATGAATAACGTTTTTAGGATTTTGAATGTTATTCTTGATTGGCTTGATGAGATCTTGGTTGGTGTCAATGGCTATGGCTGAGAGATAGAGAGAAGATGAGACTGAGAAGAGAAGATGGGAATGAAGGGATGAAGGGAAGGGGAAGGGGATCTGCACGCATGGGATTCTTTAAAGCAGAAGTCGGCACTACCAATACCGACTTCACCCCACTTTTCCAGAAAACGGCATTGGTAATGCCGACTTCACTGTAACCCTAAATGAAGTCGGTATTATCAATGCCGACTTTACTTAAAATTAAAAACTTCGTAATTAAGGCAATTTAACCTCCCATTTAATCCTCCCAATTAATCCTCCTCCAATGGCTGACTTTTGACTGACCAAAATCGGTATTGGTAGTGCCGACTTTAAGCCAAAAACGGTACTACCAATGCCGATTTCTTAAAAAATGGTCATTTTGGTACATAAATTTTCCCTTGAGTCATTTAGGTAAATATGAGTTTAAAATGGAATATTTTAAAAAAAAAATCTGGTTTAGGGTATATGATATGGGTTTAGGATTTAGGGTTTAGAGTGAGGTTTAGAGGTTTAGAGTGAGATATATTTATTTTTTATTTTCTTTTAATTTTGTATTGACTAGGAAATACTATTTTAGACTTTGGTTAGTATACTACCAGAAAAGGTAATATAAAAAAAGATAGGGTTTAGGGTAAATGATATAGGGTTTAGGGTTTAGAGTGAGGTTTAGACTTTAGAGTGAGGTATATATATTTTTTATTTTCTTTTAATTTTGTATTAACTAGAAAATAATATTTTAGACTTTATTAATTAGTGACTTTTTTTTAAGAAAAAGTTATATAAAAAAAGATAGAAAAAAACTAAATAAATTAAAGTATATAGAAGAAAAGTCAAAAGAGGGACGGACTACCCTATATTTATTTTTCCTTTTTATTTTAAAAAAAAATATTTACTAGAAAATAATATTTTAGCCTTTGTTAATTAGTGACTTTTTTTTACAAAAAGGTATATAAAAAAAAGATAGAAAAAAATTAAACAAATGAAAGTATATAGAAGAAAAGTCAAAAGAGGGACGAACTACCCTATATTTATTTTTTTATTTTTTTTTTATTTTTTATTGACTAGGAAATAATATTTTAGGCTTTGTTAATTAGTGATTTTTTTAGAAAAAGATATATAAAAAAAGATAGAAAAAAACTAAACAAATGAAAGTATATAGAACAAAAGTCAAAAGTGGGACAGACTACCCTATATTTATTTTTTATTTTTTTTTAAAAAAAATTATTGACTAGAAAATAATATTTTAACCTTTGTTAATTAGTGATTTTTTTTTTTGCAAAAAGGTATATAAAAAAAGATAGAAAAAAACTAAACAAATGAAAGTATATAGAAGAAAAGTCAAAAGAGGGAAAGACTACCCTATATTTATTTTTTATTTTTTTAAAATTTTTTATTGACTATGAAATAATATTTTAGGCTTTGTTAATTAGTGATATTTTTTTTTACAAAAAGGTTATAAAAAAGATAGAAAAAACTAAACAAATAAAAGTATATAGAAGAAAAGTCAAAAGAGGGACGGACTACCCTATATTTAATTATATTTATTTTTAAATTTTTTATTTGCTAGAAAATAATATTTTAGACTTTGTTAATTAGTGATTTTTTTTAGAAAAAGTTATATAAAAAAAAAGATAGAAAAAAACTAAACAAATGAAAGTATATAGAAGAAAAGTCAAAAGAGGGACGGACTATCCTATATTTATTTCTTAATTTTTTAACGACTATGAAATAATATTTTAGACTTTGTTAATTAGTGATTTTTTTTAGAAAAAGTTATATAAAAAAATATAGGGTTTAGGATATATGGGTTTTAGGGTAAATGATATACTTTTTTAATTTTTTTTTTGGATTAAGAAAATTAGTTGAGATGTTGGTCCGTCGTGAATTTTTTATACAAAGTTATATAAAAAAGTTTTTTTTAAAGAAATGAAAATATACAATTCAAAAACCCTAAAATTGAGAAAATAAAAATAAATCTATTTTAGCTACATATGTTGAATATGTCTCTAAATTAGAGACAGATTTTGAACATGTCTCTAATTTAGAGACATATACTAAATCTGTCTCTAAATTTTAGAGACAGATGTTGAAATTGTCACTAAATTAGAGACGGGTTAAAAAATCTGTCTCTATATTAGAGAAGGATTAAAATCTGTCTCTAATTCAGAGACAGATTCAACATATGTCTCTAAATTTTAGAGACAGATGTTGAATCTGTCACTAAATTAGAGACGGATTCAAAAACCTGTCTCTAAATTAGAGACAGATTAAAATATATCTCTAATTCAGAGACATATTCAACATTTGTCTCTAAAATTTAGAGACAGATACAAAACCCGTCTCTGATTTAGAGACAAATACAAAACCCGTCTCTACATTAGAGACAGATACAAAATTCGTCTCTGAATTAGAGACAGATTCTGAATCCGTCTCTATATTAGAGACAGATTCAGAATCCGTTTCTAATTTTTGGGTCCATCTCTAATCTGTCTTCAAATTAGCTACAGACTCGATTTGGCTCTATTTTCGGTTTTCCTTGTAGTGTATGATCTGAGTATTGATTGATTTTGCCATGGATGAGAAGGGTTTGAATGGGAGAGATTGTGATATTTCCCATCCCACATTAAAAGATATGATCATTGATTGTGTGACGACCCCAACCCTAGGCACTAAATTTAAATATTTTATTATATGCTTTTAATGATTATGATAGTTTTATGTGTTCAATTATGTCTTTAGATTCTTAATTTAAGATAAATTGGGTGAGAAGTAAATTTAGAATCTTTTGAGAAATTATTGGGTATTAAATAAAGAAACTTGGGGAAATAATAAAAATGGAAATATGATAAATAGTACAAGGGGGTTAAATGAGTAGGATGAATTATTTGGTTAAGGGTTAATTTAAATTTAAAAGATGAAAGCCTTAGTTTTAAATAATTGTAGGAGGGGGGCCAAATTTGTCTTGCTCTCCCTAGGCTTGACAAGTGTCCTCTCCCTCACCTCCTCTTACTCCCTTCTCCCTTCTCCTTCATTCATTCTACTTCCTCCTAGGAAGACCTTGAGAAAACTCCATGGAAGCTCTCAACTCATCTTCTTGAAGCCAAGCCATTTCTCCACCAAATTCAAGTCTAGGAGCATCATTGAAGTGGGATCATCTAGGGGAATCCATCAAGTTAGAAAGATCACCTTCCATTATAAAACCCTAAGGTGAGTTGTTATGATTCCCTTCTCCTACTTGTTCATAAGTTCTTTAAATGTTGTTCTTGTTCTTGTGATGTTGATTTCATGCCTTGGAAACCTTAATGGAAGTTGGATGATTGAAAAATGAAACTAGTTGAAGTTAGGGTTCAAGGAAGACAATCTAAAGGGTTGAAATGGGTGGAATTTGTAGTAATAATCAATCTAAGGTTACTTGGGTTTGGGTTACTTGTTTGGAGTGAGACTTGGTAAAGCTAAGGTTCCCTTTGGTGTTCTTGTGATAGGCATGGTATAAGGAAAGGAAGACTAGGTTCAAAATGGGTAAAAATCTGAAATTGGGCTGGAGGAAGGCTTGGGCGGTCGCCCATGGGGGCTTGGGCGGCCGCCCATAACGGCAGAACTCACATTGGCTTTAAAGTCCACTTGGGCGGTCGCCCAAGTGATGAGGGCGGTCGCCCATGTTGGCAGAATTTGGCCCAGTTCCCTGTTTCGCTGAATTTTCACTAGTAACCTCCTAGTATGATCCTTAACCAAAATAAAGTTTGGAATCTAACCTTTCCGGATATGAATTAATCCTTTTAACCTAGGTTATACTTAGAACAATCGTATCACTTAATGACACCTTAATTGGGTTACTATGGAACTACGGAAGCACATTAAGTCGGAATCAGGAATTGTTTGGAAATCTTATTTGGCCTTATCAAATGTAACTCCGACTTGATAAATTTAACATGAATTCCTATAAAGACCTTGTAATATAGAAAATTGTCCGGAAATTGGTTATTAAGCTTGATTCGTACTTCACCAATGTAGTTCAAACTTGGGAGGTAGATCATGAACTCTTATTGAGGTTATCCGAAGTTGTGTAATGACTACGTAGGAATTGTTTATGATACGTTGTTATATTGCTTATCCCCTTTTGTGGATTATTTAGCATGTTATTATATTATCCCAAGTGTGGATTTATTTATCTTATGGTTATATTGTTATCCCAAGTGTGGATTTATATTGCAAGTTTATGATATGTCTTGGACTTGGTATACTTGGTTGTTGGAGGGTTAGTTACGGTGAATATTGCTTTAAGCGGTTCACGGGAGATGAGTTATGACAATAACTATCTTGGTTGTTAGGGGTTGTTTCGGTGAATATTGCCTAAGCGGTTCACGGGAGATGAGTTATGACAATAACTATCTCGGTTGTTCGGGGTTGTTTATGAATATTGCCTAAGCGGTTCATAAGAGATGAGTTATGATGATAACTATCTCGGTTGTATGATTTGTTTATGAATATTGCCTAAGCAGCTTCATAAGAGATGAGTTATGATGATAACTATCTCGGTTGTATGATTTGTTTGTGAATAATGCCTAAGCGGTTCACGGGAGATGAAGTTATAATCATAACTATCTCGAATTTATGATATTGATTACGGTGGATATGCATTCACGTAAAATGTGGAGTATTTACTTCCACAATGGTACGACTCATGATTCGAGACGGGAAAAGGTAAACCAAGGTAATGTAAGGTGTTTACAGCTTTTCCAATGTGTTGTATGCAACTTGTTATGTGTTGCATCTTATATGGCATATTGCTTTGCATTCATAATAGCTTGCCGAGATTTATTCTCACCCCTCTCCCTTTAATGTTTTAGATTCCGAGACAGTGGACCGACCAAGTAAGGGTGGAAAGGAGTTTAGAAGTGGTGTTTGGGAATTTTCGGGTTATGTATAGGTTGGTGTAGAATGTGTATTTTGGCATAATTCTTTTAAAGGGTTTGTATTCATAAACTTTAATTCCATTTTATATTCGATATCTTTTGTAACTAAAACCGTTTATTATTTTCAAGGTTGGTCAACTCTTCCTCCAATGTGGAAAGGAGTAGAGTTATTTTAAATGGTTGTGTGTATGTTTGAAAGTTAAATCAAAGTTTTAAAAGTTTAGGATCTTTGGGTTAGTTTGAGGACGCTCCAGCTCGGGACACGTGTAGGTTCCGGGTCGGGGTCCTCACAGTTGGTATCAGAGCTCGGTTAGAATTCTCGGGGTAGAGTCTAGCTGAGTGAGAGTGTGTGATGACTGACGTCGAGAGTATTATGCAGGAATTTGTTCAATGACAGAAAATGATATTGACCAACCAAGGAATCAAGGAAAGGTGAGTTATGGAGAGATAGATTCCTCCACAATCATTTGAGGTATATTACCTGTCTCCGGAGTTAGGGATCATACTTTTCTAAATTTCATTCATTTCGTTCTCATGTGGCATTACATTTCGCTTTTATTTGCATAATTGGCCTAAAGGTTGCCTTATGTGCTGGAGGTTCTACTCCTATGGGAGAGTACCTCGAATCATTCTTGTTTATCATGGTGGATGTGATGTGTCCATATGTGGGCATGTATTGCCGGTGGATTTGGTCGAGTTACCAATCCGTGAATTATTGTTATATTAACCTGAATTATTTGAGTAGTTGTTGTGCTTGAGGAGGACTGTTGCAAGAAGCGAGTCTCCTTATCTATGTTTGATTTGTCTCCATGTGTAATTGAGGCGGATAAATTATTAATGGAGGTTATGTTATATATGCGTAAATGTCGAAAGTATGGCCTAAGGAATGTGAAGGTTATTTGGATTGTGTGTTATAATTGATTTAAAAGAACCTTGAATTATCTCATGTACCGGTAGTAAATGAATTTGTGAACTCTTAATTGAGGTTAGGTATATGGCCTAATTAAGAGTGGTTTATAGTTGTACAACGTGCGTGAGTATTTATACATTGGTGTCTCGTGGTGGGGACTAGATATATGAGGCTAGTATTGTAAGTGGGATTATATGAGTTATAAATATCGCGAGTACGAGATCTTATAGAACTAATATATCTTTGCCTTATGTGCTATTAGTTGACTAAGTGGTGTTTTCTGTGTGAGTTTCAAAATGGGTTTCATCAGGTATCATACCCGGATATTGAGATTTTGAGTTGCTATAAGGTACTATTATGGTATTCGGATTCCTAGATAGAGGACACTAATTGGGATGATGGACTTGATGATTCATCTTGGGAAAGTATTTGATAAAGAAGATAATTAGCTTAGCGACTCTCCGTAAGGATAAATTAGTACTATATTTAGAAAAGATGATACTTGGTGGATAATTATAGATTATGGAGATATCAAATTAGTAACTGTGAAGAATAAGTATTCATTATCACTTGTTGATGATTTGTATGACTGATTTTAGAAACTAGTAGGATACTCAATGGTTATTAGTTGAAATTTCGGAGTGTTACAATTACAGTAAATATTTGCTTTAAGGATATACTTAAGACAACATTTATATCTAGTATGACCGTTTTGATTTATGGATTGTGTATTAGTTATGGAAAGGTAAATAGAGTAAAGGCGAAGAAGTATAATAGATGTAATTATTGGTGACTTGTAGGATCAACTTCAGGAATTAGTAAAATATGTATATGGGTTGTTTTGAGAGATGATTATCATTAGTTGAGAAAATAAAATGAGGATAAATCTTATTGGAAGACGGGGTACTTTAGGATGATTACACCGTATAGGTTGACTTAGTTGCGTGACTCATATGAAGGATTGGTGTGATGCTTGGAGGATGTAGACGTTATACGGATTTTGAGTTGTTGATGGTTATTGGGAGGTAAGCTAGTTTATACTGTTCATGTTTAATTGCAATTTGGGGATGATTGATCTATGTGCGTGTTGGTCCCAAAGGTGGCAACAAGGGTGAAAATACAGCTAGAGGGGGGGTGAATAGCTGTTTAAAATTTTTCGCCCTCAATTTAAAACTAAACCTCTACGCTTACAAAACCTCTTGCAGTGTATAAGAAACTGCAAGTAGAGTTGTAAAATGCACAGCGGAATATACTTAATAAAATGCGGTTTTGAGAAGGCGGTTTTGCAAGGCGGTTTTAGTGCAATTTTACGAGCGGTTGTAAAGCGAAAGTGTAGTTTGACTATGTTAACTCCAAACACAATTTCACAATAAAGGATAACTATATAAGATCAAACAGAGAGAAAGGTAGATAATTAGTAAGCACAAGAAATAAAATGCAGAAAGTAAGAACACAATATTTGGAGTGGTTCAATCGATAAACGATCTACGTCCACTACCAAGATGGTTAGTCTTGGATTTCTAAGAGAGATTTTATATTAAGTATTTTGAGAGATTACAAAGTACAATAAAATCTTTTCTATGAAGAACAAATCCAAAACTATAACCGGTGTATCTCAAATGAATAAACTATGTGTTTAGACAAGAGAGGTGTGTGTGTGAGAAACAAGATCAAGGCTCTTTAAATGCTGTGAGATGTAGAGCTCAATGATTCTTGAATGTGTTAAGGCTTGATTTAGGGAATATTTCTTGAAGTATGAAGATGAAGATTCAAAAGACTAAGAATTTGGGTAGAGCTTCAACTTCGATGATCACGGCAATTTCTCAATATTTTCAAGCAATCTTCAAATGGAGAAGATTGGGGGTATTTATACCCAAGCATCTCAAATATAGCCGTTGGACACGGTGTTCAAGGACGGTACTTGATGCTTTCCCATTGGTCCATTTGATATCCACTTTTGTCCTTTAGAGTCATTGGTGCGGTAAAGGCGATCGGAACCTCATTTGCAATCAAGGTGGTTAGGACATCTGTCACCTTTATGAGATCTTTGCAGATCTGCTCTGACATTGGGTCACGTGACAAGATATGGTGGTTGACATTTAATATTGCTGACGTGGATTCCAAGGGATAAAAGGATCACTTCAAGAAGTCAATCATTGGAGCGGTTCTGGGGCAAGCGGTTTGACAAAAGGCGGTTCCACCAGAAGAGGATTTCCAAAAGTGCGGTTTGCACTTGATTGATCAAGCGGTTTCAGATGAGAGGAATCTCAAGGCAAAAAGCGGTTCTGCCAAGCGGTTCTGAAAAAGGCGGTTCAGGAACCCTTGAAACTGCAATCCTAAAATCCAATAATTCTTGAGTCAGTCTTCAATCCTAAATTTAACCTATTCTATAAAATGGACTTAGCTAAAAAATTGAAGTCTAAGCTTCATTACATAGGGTCCTAAAGTCCTTAAAATAAATAGGAGGTCATGGTATCAATCAAATCTAATACAAAATAGGAGGGTTAAAATATGCATACCCAACAATCTCCCCCTATTTGATTGATGCCATTACCTACTACAGCAAAAGCAATCATTGTACTTGGTAAAAACATGTCCATAAGAATTAACATGGTAAGTCATATCCCAAGTCAATGCACACACTAGCTTAAGCTATAGATTTCTATACTTTTGAAAGAATAAAAACTTACAAATTGAAGAGTATAGAAATGCATTCAGTGCACTTAAAAAGTATGAGTTTAAGTTCAAAGTGCAGTTTAAACTGAATGTTTAAACATCAATTCAAAAGAGTGATTTTTAAGTTTGAAAAATATTTGAATGAGGTTTAAGACCACAAGCGGTTTCATTGTTCTACAAACAAGTAGTTTGATATGAACAAAGTTTTGGAACCATGATGCAATTTCCATTAATTCCTAAGATGATTACAAGTACAGGAATGAAGGAAAATTACAAGGTTACAAAAAGCAAAAAGGAAGTAAGTTGGACAAAAGGAAATACAATGAAATTGCGGTCCAAAACTTACCAAAAAGATTCACAAAAAAAAACAAGGAAAAAGCGGTTTACTGCTGGGGCGGCTTGTTCACTTCATGCTCAGCTCCACTTGGCCCAGCTCTGGATTGGTCAGGTGCAAACGCTTTCCTTAATCTTCTAACTTCTTCTGCGGTTCTGGTGAGAGTAGCTTCAAGCTTCTTTAGGGCATTCACAGAATGAGCAGAGGTAGAATTTGTGGCACCAACCGCTTTGGTGTTTTCCACAATGTTGTCTCTAATAGTATCCAGCTGCACGTGAAGGGATGAATAAAGGGAATTGAAAATGGTATGGATCTCCTCTGAGCAGCGGTTTGAACTTGGATAGCTTCCTTCATTGGATCAAGATCAATGGTGACATTTAGAGATTTCTTCGGTCAAGAATTTCGACTTCAATCTTGGCAATGAATCCCGCCTTCATGTTGTCAAGGCGGCATTAAATTCATCTTGGATCTCAGTAAGCTTAGCCATGGAAGCATCTCCAACACAGTCCCGATTTACCTTTGAGTCCACCTTGAATCTGTCAATTTGCTCCAGGACATCTTCTCTAAGGGAATTCAAGGCGGTTTGGACAATCTGTGCCATTTGCGATGCAGGTTTAAGGTGGAAACAAGTTTTGAGGTCAGATCCCCAAGGTCTTTCTCAATGGCATTGCAGACTTTCTCTTGAATATCACTCAACCCTTTAACCAATCCTTCTTCAACGGCGGTTTTGATAAGAGATGCGGTTTGTTCATCTGGAGCGGTTGAAGAGGATGAGGGTTTCTTTGTAGCTTTCTCCCCTTAATGGCATCAAGCAATGTTGATTTAAGGGTTGCCATTTCCAGAGATTGAGATTCTACCTTGGCTTGAAGAACAAGGTTTGATTCGAAGAGAATTGAGAGAGAGGTTTGGAGGAAGCATTTGAAGCGGTTAGGGTGTCATTGGAAGCGGTCGGCTTAATGACATGACCACTGGTTTATTAGGAGTTGGCTTTGGATGAGGGTAAGTGTTTGAAGAATTTGGGAGTAGTCAGAAGGAGGTGCGGTTGAGGTTGAAGCGGTTGTGAATATGGGAGGCGGTTGGGTTGGAATGGTTTTTGGAGCGGTTTGGGTTTGGGGAGGTATAAATGGAGGAGGATATATGGCGGTTGGGTGAGTTTTTGTGGAGTTGGGGATTTTGAAGGGGTATTTGATTTGGAGCGGTTTGGTGTAGGGAATGGGAGCGGTTTTGAATTGGAGAATTGGTTGGGGTTGGATCTTCTGCTGATGGATTTGGATTTTGCATGTCCGGCGAGAGGGCATAGACTGCCTTTGTTGATAGGCTTGGGATCTGGTAGGAGTTGGGTTAGAGTGTTGGGAATTTATGGAATGGGAGTGTTGGGGTGAGTTGTAAGGTGATTGAGAGGATAATGGGGAAAGGGAATGTCTGTTGGAAAGTGAAGGAGAGTCTTGAGGAGGTGGCGAGGAGAGGAATTTTGAGGAGATGGAATAGGGGAATTTTAGGAGGTGAGGGAGAGGGTGATGGTTGGACGGGTTTGAATTTCTTAGGAGTTCTCTTTCTAGCAGCCATCTTCGTTCTCTTGGGTTTCTCCCCCTGAATTGGTGCGGTTTTCTTGGGGGAAGGAGTTATTGATTTGGATTTTGATGGGGATTTGGAAGGGGATATATAAGGTGATTGGACAGGAGATTGGATTGGTGATTGGGTAGGAGCGGTTTGATTGGTTGGGGGCGGTTGAGATTCTGGATGCGGTTCATTGGGTGAGGCGGTTCCAGCTTCAGTGGTTGATTTTCCCTTGGCCTGATACTTCTCAGCTTGCTCCTTGGCCAATCTAGCAATCTGCTCTTCCAACAACTTCATCTGCTCTTCCACAGTAAGTCCAGCCATAACATCTTTGGCTTTCTTGGCTTTCTTCACCAAGTTAGGAATACTTGGATCTTCTTCTTCTTTCTCATCATCTTCATCCACCAAGGAAAAATTCTCAGGCTCAGGCTTCTTGGATTTCTTCGATCCTTTGCTTGTACCAGCTCCATCATCAGCAATAGGCGGTTTGGATCTTTGGAGCGGTTTTGGTCCTCTTGGGAAGCGGTTCAGCTCTTGCTTGGGGCTTCCTTGACCGCTTGGCTCCTTTAGCCTTTGGAGCGGTTGAGGGATCTCTCAACTCATATGGTTCCTTCTTAGGGTAGGTATCTGCATCATACAAAGATTTGTATAATGCATCTCCATTGGCATATCTGAAGGTATGACAAGCAAGCAATCCCGAGAGAATCAAAGGAACAATCCACCACCGGTTCGGGATTCTTAGTGACCAAATCATCAACATGCTCATAGTCCATCAAAAGTGCGGTTATGATCCTGCTTGAATGGTCTCCACCTCTGAGCTTCACCTTTGACCTTGGCACAGTAGGTCTCAACAACATTCTTAATTTCCAAGAACAGGATCCTTGGCCAGCGGCTTGATCTCCATGAATATGGCGAACAATATATCCATTGTTGGGAAGTGAAGTTATTATGATTCCCGGTCTTCCCATGTCCTCCCAACAAGATGACCAATGTGGCTCATCAGTTCACCAAAATCCTTCCTAGCAATCTTCTTGTATTTCTTGGATAAGGTACCAACTTTGGCGGTTGCTAGAGCAGCATTGTCTGAATGATTTGATCAACCTCTATAGGGGCTCCAACAACATTGAATGCGAAAAGCCTTCGATGTCAATGTAGTCAATGGAGAGCTTACGTCCTTCTATAACGGCGGTCGGGCGGGAAACTCTTTGGCCTTCATCAAGAATTACGGAATCCTTCTTTGCGGTTGAGAAGAACTGGTCCACAATAGATGGCACAATGAAATTACGCTTCTTTGTGAACAGCGGTAGGATGCCGAGATACTGCGAGCTTCCTCAGCAACTCCCTTCCTAGAGCATCAGATTTGAGCTCTTCCTCATTTACTTCCCAACCTGGAAGGAAAGTAGTAGGATCCTACAAGGAAATTATCAAGTGTTAGATCCATTTTTGTATTCATAAGTTACAAGAGGTTTGGGCACCAGGCGGTTTAGCCTAGGTGCGGTTTTGAAAATGAAGATTTCAAACCACAAGTAATTTATGAATACTAAAGAAAATGAGGAGTTTTGAGAACAAGTATTACTTAAGTACGTGGCATTGTAATCCAATTTTATCCCACACTGCAAGCGGTGCTTAGAGAGGAATTTTATGGTGTCCAGCCTATATACTTTAGTAAATTCTCAAAAATAAGAAAAGAGATAAAACAGCATGCGGTTTCAAAGTAATTTGAAAAGTGCGGTTTTTAGAGCATGCGGTTCAATTAGAGGAGCGGTTTGAAACAGTGATACATAAGCGGTTGCATACAAGCGGTTTCAAACCAAAAGGAAATCCTAAAATCTGAAAAAGTTGAAAATTTTTCTAAGTGTTGAAAAACACTATGCAGATTGAAGGTCTCCAAAATATGTGATTTTTCAAGAAAAATTCATGGGTTTCATGAAGAACACGAAGAACATTCATGAACACCAAGAACAGAGATTTTCAAAACTTAACCAAAATCAACAAATAACATATCAAAATGATCACATTGGGAAGGGGATTAACAATATATCATTAAAATTACAACCTTTACCCAGAATCATTCATAATCATTGAAAACATAGAAGTGGGTTTTCGAAGAGACTAAACTGAAAATCACAAAATAAGTACTCAAATCACGCATTGATCATGAAATAAACTATGGAATGTAAATCTAGGCATGATTACGAGCAAAACCCAACAATTTGTAAGCAAAATGGTCAACAAACAAGATCAAAATCACCAAAAATAAGAACAAGGCATACGAACAGTTTTCTAAGTGTTCATCCATGGCAGATTTTGATAGAAATTAAGAGTTAGGGTTTAGAAGTTGTTACCATTTCCAAGATAGGTTTCTTGGGACCTTTTGGAATGTGAGAAGCTCTTTGGCGTTTTGAAGTTGATGGTTTTGAAGATGATGCCATTGACAGTTTAAGGTTTTGAAAGTGAGAGTTTGTAAAGGGTTTTAGAGAGAGAGAGTGAGAGAGTTGGTAGAAGGGTACGGTTGCAGAGAGTTTGGCAGAAAAGGTTTTTGTTTCACCAAACAAGGTTTATATAGGGTGAAGGGGTGGAGGCAGTTGGTCAGAAAGAATGATTGAATTAAACCAACTGTTACACCCTTTCACCTCCTGCACATCTCTCTATGACGGCTGACATGAGGGCTTTAAATGCTCATGTCCCCTTAGCATTAAATGCTCTAAAATTTGAATTTTTGAGGGAAAATATTTGCAAAAATACCCTTATGACAAAATAAAAATTAAAAATAAATAAAGAATTTGAACAGTTTTTTTTTTTTTTTAATTTTTTTTTAATAAAGATAAGCAATAAAAATAGACAGAGATTACTTCATGTTGAAACGCGGTTTTGATCCAAGACGTCAGACTGCATGAGCGGTTTGGAACTTGCGGTTGTATGCAGGCGGTTGGACTGCTTGCGGTTTTGGAATGGGCGGTTTCAACAGAGGCGGTTTGATTCCAAAGGAATTTCAACCTAATCTCAACAAACAAGTTAGCATATAAAGAGTATGGAATTTATTTAAGTTCAAGCATACCCATTTTTCCTCTGAGAAAAGAAAATCTCTTGGAGTCAAAAGCTTTTGTGAGGATATCGGCAATGGGTTGTCTGTCCCCACATACTCTAAATGGATATTCCTCTTCTCCACATGGTCTTTGAGGAAATGATACTTGATATCTATATGCTTGGTCTTGGAATGCATGACAGGGTTGTTGGAGGCCCGAAATTGTTGAAGTGTTGTCACACATGATGGGGCAATTCCCTTCATGGATTCCATAGTCCACCAAGCCTGCTTCATCGAAAGGATTTGACAAAGAACAACTACCAAAGAGCAATATAGTCAGCCTCGTGGTTGACACCGAAACCGAAGCTTGCTTCTTGCTGGCCCAAGCAACTAGTCTATTCCGAGGAAATGACAAGTACCACTAGTGCTTTTCCTGTCAATAGTACAAGCCGCATAATCTGCATCCGAATAACCTACAAGATTGAAGTTCGAATCTTTGGAATACCAAAGTCCAAGGTTAGTGGTTCCGATAAATAGCGGATTATACGCTTGACCGCAATTAGATGTGCTTCTCTAGGATCTCGCTTGATAGTGTGCACATACACAGACACTAAACATGATATCGGGCCTACTAGCAGTTAAGTAAAGCAATGAGCCGATCATACCTCGATATAAAGTTTGATCAACTTTCTTACCTTTGAGATCTTTATCTAGCTTATTGCCGGTGGCCATAGGAGTATCATATGCTTTAGCATTTTCTAATCCAAACTTCTTTATCAACTCCTTGGTGTATTTGGCTTGGCTGAGGAAAATACCTTCTTCGCATTGCTTGATTTGAAGCCCGAGGAAGAATGTTAATTCTCCCATCATGCTCATCTCAAACTTGCTTTTCATTAGCTTCTCGAAACGCTTACAAAGTAACTCATTAGTAGAACCAAAAATAATATCATCGACATAAATTTGAACAAGTAAAGTATGCTCATTATATTTGGCAATAAAAAGAGTTGTATCAATTTTACCACGTTTAAATCCTTTTTCTAGTAAAAATTTAGAAAGAGTCTCATACCATGCCCTTGGAGCTTGCTTAAGTCCATACAAAGCTTTTTGGAGTTTGTAGACATGATTGGGAAATTTGGAGTCTTCAAATCCAGGTGATTGGGCAACATACACGGTCTCTTGCAGTTCGCCGTTGAGGAATGCACTCTTTACGTCCATTTGATATAACTTGAAATGCTTGAAAGAGGCGTAGGCTAAGAAGATTCTGATAGCTTCCAATCTTGCAACTGGAGCAAAGGTTTCGTCATAATCAATTCCTTCTTCTTGCCTATATCCTTGTGCAACCAACCTTGCTTTATTCCTGGTGATGCTTCCATTCTCGTCCATCTTATTCCTAAATACCCACTTAGTTCCTATCACTCCTTGATCCTGAGGTCTAGGCACCAAAGTCCAGACCTTGCATCTTTCAAACTGGTTGAGTTCTTCTTGCATAGCAACAACCCAACTGGAATCTTGGAGTGCTTCATCAATCTTCTTGGGTTCAACTTGAGACAAAAGTGAAGTATGCTCATCATAATTCGATCTCCTTGTTTGAACACCGGAAAACAGATCACCAATCACATTAGTGAGGGGGTGACTGCTGACTTCACGAACCTCCGGGGGTAAGTCTGGTTGGACTGAGGTTTGCTGAAGATCTTTAATTGGAACATCGTTAGATCCTTCAGCGAAGTCATGGAATGTAAGTTGACGAAGAGGTTCTATAAGCTGGATAGGGGAATTCTCAACTTCTTCTTCCCTTGGAGTTGCATCTGGAGAGGGATCTTCAGATGCGGTTTCAAAATTGCGGTTTTGGGGAATTTCAGTTGAGGGTGCTGGATTTTGCGGTTGAGGTTCAGGTGCGGTTTGAGATGGTTCACCTGGTTCATTATGCTCAACAAAATCATCAGCAACATTTGGAGCCAAATGTGGCTCAAGGAGAGAATGCTCATCAAAAGTAACATGGACAGACTCTACTATTTTTAAACTAGTTTTATTGAAAACACGAAAAGCTTTAGAATGTTTAGCATACCCAACAAAAATACCTTCATCGGCCTTGGCTCCGAATTTACCTCTATTTTCTCTTCCGTTGTAGAGGACAAAGCATTTGCAGCCAAAGATCTTGAAGAATGCAATGTTGGGGGTTCTTCCTCGCCAAAGCTCATAGGGAGTCTTGTTATAGGTTTTGTTGATGAGGGAGCGGTTTTGAGTGAAGCATGCGGTATTGATTGCTTCAGCCCAAAAATACTGAGGTAGCTTCGCTTCAGATATCATTGTCTTTCCAGCCTCAATCAACGTCCTATTCTTCCTTTCCACAACCCCATTTTGTTGTGGAACACCAGCTGTGGAAAAATTGTGATCAATCCCGTGGTCATCACAATACTGAGCAACACCGTTGTTCTTAAATTCTGTTCCATTATCTGATCGAACACTAACGATGTCGTCTTCTTTTTGAGTTTGGAGCCGTCTAAAGAGTGCGGTGAGAATCTCATAACAATCATCTTTGGAAATCATCATCTCAACCCACGTATATCTTGAATAATCATCCACCACCACTAAGGTATATCTATTTCCTCCAATGCTGGCAGTGGTTACGGGTCCAAACAAATCTATGTGAAGCAGTTGTAAGCATCTTGAAATTGAAGGAGCGGTCTTGCTGGTGAAAGACGACGCGGACTGCTTACCAAGCTGGCATGCACTGCATTTCTCTGGATGGTGGTCAGCCACTTTGGGTAAACCACGGACGAGGTTTTCCCTACCAATCTTTGCAAGATACTTGAAGTTCAAGTGGCTCAACCTCTTGTGCCATAGCCAACTATTTTCGCTCACATTCTTAGCTACAAAACAGAGATTAGTAATACTACATGCAGAATTTAGATCAATAATGTAAATATTACTCTTACGAATCCTGTGAGTAGGGTGACGCCGGAAATGCTATCTTTGATAAAGCAGTTTGATGATGTGAAGTTGCAAAGCATTCCTTTGTCGCAAAATTGAGAAATTGAAAGGAGGTTGTGCTTGAGTCCATCGACAAGAGAAACCTTCTCAATAGTTAGGTTTCCTCTCCTTATCACACCATATCCAATGGTCTTGCCTTTGTTGTTGTCACCAAAGGTTACAGATGGACCACTTGCTTCAACGACATCTTCAAGTAATGATCTATCTCGGTCATATGTCTTGAAAACCACCTGTCAAGATACCATTCATTATCCTTGGAGTGACCAGCCATGAAGCAGAGGACCTGAAATGTAAACATTAAGAACGAGGTCCCCTTTATCCCTTGGGTCCTGAAGTTAGCAACCCTTACGACCCACACCTGTTTGATGTGAAGGAGGTTTGCTCTTCCTGGCATTGGGTGTGAACCGCAAAAGGCATTCGCAGCCTTGTGACCTAAACCATCACACACAGAACATTTATAAAAACTACAAGCATCATGAGGTTTTACTAACTCCTTACTCTTCTTAGGAGTTGCATGCGGTTTTGGGACAAGGAAGCGGTTTGGGAGGTGCGGTTCCAGCCTAACATTCCAAATGATACAAAGGGAACAGGCTTTGGTTTGACCACGTATTTCCCGGGAACGCTATTCTTGCTTTTGAAGGCAGGAGGAGCGGTCGAAGAAGAAGCGCGGTCGACCCGGAGTTAGCAAACCGCCTTTTTCACCGTAAGCGGTTGGAGCGGGGATTCTACCAATTCCATAAGCCATTTCCTCTTCAGTGCTTCCACGTAATTCTTAGGTTTTAACACGTAATTCTTCCCATATTGCTTTCCTTTAGTGGTAGACATAATTTACTTGTCTTGCTTTACCCTTACCCTTAGCATGCTTCTCCTCGGGAATTTCTTTAGTTAGTTCTCGAAATTCCTCATCCTTTTCACTCGAGGATGCACACTTCTCCTCTTCCTCGCATCCAAACCCTAGACCATCCTTAGTTCCAGGAGGAACTTGGAAGTCCAAGATTTTATCCTTGGTGGATTGAGACTTGAGCCACGAATCAATAATCTTTTGGCGATCGTCGATTTGGGTTACCAAGTCATCATTCCCGAGTTGAAGTGCAAAGCAACCTTAGTTTCAAGGATGCGGTTTTGATCAGCAAGAGGAGTCATTTGTTTGATTTGGTCCTTAAGATTAGAAATTTCAGACCTCATCACGCTTTTCTCCGTCTTGCATGCATTAAGTTCATCATGAGCTAAGCTTAAGGCTTTCTTAAGATTTGAGAATTGATGGATCACCATTTCAGCTTCCTTGAACATCTTTTCATGTTCCATGGGAGAAACCTCTTCCACCACCTTTTTCAAAATTTTCTTTGGAATAACTTTTGAAGGTGGAGCAGCTTTTAGATGAGAAAATGGGACGTGAATACGAACAATTTCCTATCTTAACGCTAGGAGTAAGTTTAATATCATCATCCAATTTATAATTTGGAAGTTTTGCAAAAACCTCCTTTTCCTCCATATCATGCAACTCAAATGATTCGTAATCCGATTCATCGAAGCGTCTGTAACTAAGCTGCAGGTTAACCTCTTCGGTTTCACCGTCACTTCCATCCTCGTAACTGTTTCAATCCAAGTTGCTAATTTCTTGGAATTCTCTTCCTCCTCAAAGCAACCATTCCCTTACGATGAGAAAATTTCGAAGGAAAAGTTTTCTTTTCATATATTCATATTTAGGCCGTGGACACTCAGGATGCAAAGTGGCCGTGTTTCCTACGCTTGTAGCATACCAAGTCACTCTTCTTCTTTGTATCTGCAGCCCTAGAAAATGTTGCGGGTGAGGTTTGCCTTTTGAAAATAATTTTGTGAAAGGTTTTGAGGATTTTCTAAATTTTTGGAATCTTTTTCACAAACATGGCAAAATCATCATCATCCATCTCGATGAGTGATGAGGTTGATATGGAAGGATCAGTGGTTTGATTGGATGTGGATGGTTTCTCTTCATGTTCCACTACGACATAGAAAGCGATTTGGTTTTCCCTTCTATCTCTTCTATATGATTTAATTTAAGTTCATAGACTCTAAGATTGGCATACAAGTTACTTAATGACCAAGTACCCAATACTTTGGAGTCTTCTAGAGAGGTAGCCTTATTTACCCATCTAGAACCTAAAGCAGTATAGGAAAGTCATATTGATTTCCTTATCGGTTAAAGTTTTACCAAGAGATCTACAAGCATTAACTACCTCAACATAGCGATCGTAGGTTTGACGCAAGGTTTCGTTGGGTTTTCTCGTTGAAGTTGTTGTAGGATCTTTCAACAGTTGTATAATTTGTTTTCCTTGCACTCTTCATCACCTTCGAGGTAGCTCTCTATGGCATCCCACATCTCGCTTGCGGTTTTGAGGTACATCACTTTCGTAGAGTTGATACGGGAGGGTTCCGTAAATGATGAACCTCGCCTTGCTGTCCAAGGCAACTATTCTTTTCTCTTCATCCGACCACTCATCTTTTGGCTTTTTGACCTCTCGGAGTTTCAGCATTGGTGGTTGCATCGGTGTTAGCCTTCATTGGAATTAGAGGGCCATTGATCACGCACTCCACCAAAGATTTCATCTATGGTTTCCAAATGAATAAGCATTCGGCACTTCCAGATGTCAAAGTGGTCTTCGTCCAACATTGGAATGTGTGAATAGTTAACAGTAGTCATTGTCTTTGAGGTTGCCATATCGAATCGGCACACAAGCTGTTAAGCTTGAAAAACAGTGGTTTTAAAATGTGTTTGCTCTGATACCACTTGTTGGTCCCAAAGGTGGCAACAAGGGTGAAAATACAGCTAGAGGGGGGGTGAATAGCTGTTTAAAATTTTTCGCCCTCAATTTAAAACTAAACCTCTACGCTTACAAAACCTCTTGCAGTGTATAAGAAACTGCAAGTAGAGTTGTAAAATGCACAGCGGAATATACTTAATAAAATGCGGTTTTGAGAAGGCGGTTTTGCAAGGCGGTTTTAGTGCAATTTTCTGAGCAGTTGTAAAACTGAAAGTGTAGTTTGACTATGTTAACTCCAAACACAATTTCACAATAAAGGATAACTATATAAGATCAAACAGAGAGAAAGGTAGATAATTAGTAAGCACAAGAAATAAAATGCAGAAAGTAAGAACACAATATTTGGAGTGGTTCAATCGATAAACGATCTACGTCCACTACCAAGATGGTTAGTCTTGGATTTCTAAGAGAGATTTTATATTAAGTATTTTGAGAGATTACAAAGTACAATAAAATCTTTTCTATGAAGAACAAATCCAAAACTATAACCAGTGTATCTCAAATGAATAAACTATGTGTTTAGACAAGAGAGGTGTGTGTGTGAGAAACAAGATCAAGGCTCTTTAAATCTGTGAGATGTAGAGCTCAATGATTCTTGAATGTGTTAAGGCTTGATTTCTGGGCTGGGGAATATTTCTTGAAGTATGAAGATGAAGATTCAAAAGACTAAGAATTTCTGGGTAGAGCTTCAACTTCTGATGATCACAGCAATTTCTCAATATTTTCAAGCAATCTTCAAATGGAGAAGATTGGGGGTATTTATACCCAAGCATCTCAAATATAGCCGTTGGACACAGCTGTTCAAGGACAGTACTTGATGCTTTCCCATTGGTCCACTGATATCCACTTTTGTCCTTTAGAGCTGTTGGTGCAGTAAAGCTGATCAGACCTCACCCGCAATCAAGGTGGTTAGGACATCTGTCACCTTTATGAGATCTTTGCAGACCGCTTCCGACATTGGGTCACGTGACAAGATATGGTGGTTGACATTTAATATTGCTGACGTGGATTCCAAGGGATAAAAGGATCACTTCAAGAAGTCAATCATTGGAGCGGTTCTGGGGCAAGCGGTTTGACAAAAGGCGGTTCCACCAGAAGAGGATTTCCAAAAGTGCGGTTTGCACTTGATTGATCAAGCGGTTTCAGATGAGAGGAATCTCAAGGCAAAAAGCGGTTCTGCCAAGCGGTTCTGAAAAAGGCGGTTCAGGAACCCTTGAAACTGCAATCCTAAAATCCAATGATTCTTGAGTCAGTCTTCAAGCCTAAATTTAACCTATTCTATAAAATGGACTTAGCTAAAAAATTGAAGTCTAAGCTTCATTACATAGGGTCCTAAAGTCCTTAAAATAAATAGGAGGTCATGGTATCAATCAAATCTAATACAAAATAGGAGGGTTAAAATATGCATACCCAACAGTGCGTTCCAGTTGTATCTTCTTATTAGGAAATCATGGTATTTGATCGGAAACTAGATGTTTACAATATGTTGTTATTAAGTATAATTCCAATATCGAAGGTAAGGAATAGATGACTCAAATTAAGTAAAGGTGTTGAATATTCAACTTGAGGAATTATTGAATTGAGGATGATCTACCAAGTTTACTATTTTAATGAATGTTATAGTGTTAATTATAAAAGATAGTATTAATATTCCGAGATTGTGTTTCCTTATAAAGAATTTAACTAAGTAAAAATATTATGTTAGAATTGTTTTAAATGTGCTTTAAAACTTTGGATTGTATATTGAACTTCGGTACGAGCCATTGTGCCCTTCGGGGATAGTTGATTTAATAAGGACAGTAAACCGTTTTGTGTAAATTAAAATCTGTGAGTAATTTAACTATCTACCACCGGTATGGGACGGTTGTAGATAATTAAATCACTCGAGTTATTTTTATTAGCTTACCAATCTTTTGAAATTTCTTGAAATTGTGAGTGGTTTAGTTAATTAAAACTGGTATGGGCCGGTTTTAAATAAATAAACCATTCGGATCTCTTTGAATCTCTTTTTATATTATCCTTTGGAATTCTGAAAGATGTTGTAATTTTTTTTGAAAGACTTGATATCCTAAAGATATAAATTGTACAGAAGCAAGTAGAAAAGCAACCTAGTTTCCCTATAGTGATTAATTGTATTAAAAATTTTGATCCGAGAAATGATTTGATAAATTGTGTAGTTATCCATGTGGAGGTCGCAGTAGACTTGGTTTTTGTATTGGAGTTGGACCGACCCCGTTGTGGGCGGCCAACCATTTGAGTTGAATATTGATCTGTCACTGGACCTGAGCATAATTAGAACATTGAATTATGATATAAAATCGACTAGTATTCCGTTCATGGGAATCCGGGTCTTAGTAGCATGTTTACATTTATTATTCATAGGCAGTTATTTAGTGTTTGTATCATGAGAAATGAGGATGAGATAATCGAAATAACTCATTTCAAGCGAGTCAAGACATAAGACGGTTTGGTCATAAGTGTGAAAATAGAAACCTGACGTTAGAAGATTTATTAAAATATTTAGAGTTCTAGATTGAACTGAGAGTATTATCACGATGAATTTTGTGATTTGGTTACTTTGAAAGTAAAAGGAGTATGTCGTTTTTTTATAGGAAGTTGATGGTGTTTTCTACTTATTTTATATATTTATAATGATGAGATTCATTGATCGAGTCCTTGTATATGTTAGGAGATAATTGATTGTATAAAACCCCATAGAGTGAAATGGATTGGATAGTCATTCATTTTGGAAGATCCTACTGGAATGTAGGAATGCTATTGAGTTTAACTTTGTGAAAAATTGTGGAATCATTAATTATTATTGAGGATATGCTACGGGCATGTACAATGGGTTTTTGTAGTCGATAGGAAATATGATTACTAGTGGTTGGATGTGTATAATAGCAGTTATCATTCTAGCATTAAGGTAAAACCGTATAAGGCGTTGTTAGGGAATAAAATATCGATCTCTAATTTGTTGGGGTGAGGTTGGAGAAGCAAGGCCTAAGGTAAATTGGCGCCAAAATTTGTTAATCCATTTGAAGTTTTGGAAGGTTGATGACTTGAATCATAGATTGGCTCTGGAGTTAAACTTATAGAGTATTTAAAGTTTTAAATGCAATATTGTAGTGTAATTAGTGACATAAGTTGTAAGACTTTTAATCATTGATATTTTATTGAGGTCGTGAAAATTCGGGTTAGTGATGTTTGTAAGGTATTCATGGAGCATTAAGTTGTAATATCGTATTATTAATGAAATTAGAATCTTGGGAAAGAATCACACATTGAAGAGACTATTTGAGAATTGGAACCTGAGGTATACATGTAACCGAGGCGGGTTGAACAATTAGGCAAGTGACAGTCAAATTCGGGACGAATTTTCTTTAAGGGGGAGTGAGTGTGACGACCCCAACCCTAGGCACTAAATTTAAATATTTTATTATATGCTTTTAATGATTATGATAGTTTTATGTGTTCAATTATGTCTTTAGATTCTTAATTTAAGATAAATTGGGTGAGAAGTAAATTTAGAATCTTTTGAGAAATTATTGGGTATTAAATAAAGAAACTTGGGGAAATAATAAAAATGGAAATATGATAAATAGTACAAGGAGGTTAAATGAGTAGGATGAATTATTTGGTTAAGGGTTAATTTAAATTTAAAAGATGAAAGCCTTAGTTTTAAATAATTGTAGGAGGGGGGCCAAATTTGTCTTGCTCTCCCTAGGCTTGACAAGTGTCCTCTCCCTCACCTCCTCTTACTCCCTTCTCCCTTCTCCTTCATTCATTCTACTTCCTCCTAGGAAGACCTTGAGAAAACTCCATGGAAGCTCTCAACTCATATTCTTGAAGCCAAGCCATTTCTCCACCAAATTCAAGTCTAGGAGCATCATTGAAGTGGGATCATCTAGGGGAATCCATCAAGTTAGAAAGATCACCTTCCATTATAAAACCCTAAGGTGAGTTGTTATGATTCCCTTCTCCTACTTGTTCATAAGTTCTTTAAATGTTGTTCTTGTTCTTGTGATGTTGATTTCATGCCTTGGAAATCTTAATGGGAGTTGGATGATTGAAAAATGAAACTAGTTGAAGTTAGGGTTCAAGGAAGACAATCTAAAGGGTTGAAATGGGTGGAATTTGTAGTAATAATCAATCTAAGGTTACTTGGGTTTGGGTTACTTGTTTGGAGTGAGACTTGGTAAAGCTAAGGTTCCCTTTGGTGTTCTTGTGATAGGCATGGTATAAGGAAAGGAAGACTAGGTTCAAAATGGGTAAAAATCTGAAATTGGGCTGGAGGAAGGCTTGGGCGGTCGCCCATAACGGCAGAACTCACATTGGCTTTAAAGTCCACTTGGGCGGTCGCCCAAGTGATGAGGGCGGTCGCCCATGTTGGCAGAATTTGGCCCAGTTCCCTGTTTCGCTGAATTTTCACTAGTAACCTCCTAGTATGATCCTTAACCAAAATAAAGTTTGGAATCTAACCTTTCCGGATATGAATTAATCCTTTTAACCTAGGTTATACTTAGAACAATCGTATCACTTAATGACACCTTAATTGGGTTACTATGGAACTACGGAAGCACATTAAGTCGGAATCAGGAATTGTTTGGAAATCTTATTTGGCCTTATCAAATGTAACTCCGACTTGATAAATTTAACATGAATTCCTATAAAGACCTTGTAATATAGAAAATTGTCCGGAAATTGGTTATTAAGCTTGATTCGTACTTCACCAATGTAGTTCAAACTTGGGAGGTAGATCATGAACTCTTATTGAGGTTATCCGAAGTTGTGTAATGACTACGTAGGAATTGTTTATGATACGTTGTTATATTGCTTATCCCCTTTTGTGGATTATTTAGCATGTTATTATATTATCCCAAGTGTGGATTTATTTATCTTATGGTTATATTGTTATCCCAAGTGTGGATTTATATTGCAAGTTTATGATATGTGCTGGACTTGGTATACTGGTTGTTGGAGGGTTAGTTCGTGAAATATTGCTTTAAGCTAGTTCACAGGAGATGAGTTATGACAATAACTATCTCGGTTTGTTAGGGGTTGTTTCGGTGAATATTGCCTAAGTCAGGAGATGAGTTATGACAATAACTATCTCGGTTGTTCGGGGGTTGTTTATGAATATTGCCTAAGCAGTTCATAAGAGATGAGTTATGATGATAACTATCTCAGTTGTATGATTTGTTTATGAATATTGCCTAAGCAGTTCATAAGAGATGAGTTATGATGATAACTATCTCAGTTGTATGATTTGTTTGTGAATAATGCATAAGCAGTTCACAGGAGATGAGTTATAATCATAACTATCTCGAATTTATGATATTGATTCTGGTGGATATGCATTCACAGAAAATGTGGAGTATTTACTTCCACAATGGTACGACTCATGATTCAGACGGGAAAAGGTAAACCAAGGTAATGTAAGGTGTTTACAGCTTTTCCAATGTGTTGTATGCAACTTGTTATGTGTTGCATCTTATATGGCATATTGCTGCATTCATAATAGCTTGCTGAGATTTATTCTCACCCCTCTCCCTTTAATGTTTTAGATCCCGAGACAGGTGGACCGACCAAGTAAGGGTGGAAAGGAGTTTAGAAGTGGTGTTTGGGAATTTTCGGGTTATGTATAGGTTGGTGTAGAATGTGTATTTTGGCATAATTCTTTTAAAGGGTTTGTATTCATAAACTTTAATTCCATTTTATATTCGATATCTTTTGTAACTAAAACCGTTTATTATTTTCAAGGTTGGTCAACTCTTCCTCCAATGTGGAAAGGAGTAGAGTTATTTTAAATGGTTGTGTGTATGTTTGAAAGTTAAATCAAAGTTTTAAAAGTTTAGGATCTTTGGGTTAGTTTGAGGACGCTCCAGCTCGGGACACGTGTAGGTTCCGGGTCGGGGTCCTCACAGATTGTGATATATAAAAGGCCAATACACAATTAATAAGTATCAAATCATCTAATGATGTTTGTTGTTTGTGTTGTGTTATTAGGTTCGGATCCTACAAAGCCAGTTATCCTCAGTAGTGAAATCCCAAAAGTTGTGGCTTCATCAGGGAGTACATATGATCAATGTTATAGAAAATATTTCTAAAATAAAAATAATTCAAAATAAATTATTTTTTGAATAGGAGAAAAATAGAAGAAACAAATACAAGGAGATGAAGAGACTAAAAATTTAATAAATTAAAGCGGGACGAAAGTCGCAATCTCTACAAAAGGAATTTGCCACCCATCAAAACAAGATACCTACGAACAAACTATGTTTTCTCTAATGATTTGATAACTTGAATGTTTGAATGGAATGAAATGCCTGACTTGATTGGGGGGGGGGGGTTGTTATATAGATTCTGAAGAGGTTTGGATGCATTTTAGGAAATACAGTAGGTGTTTTCTCTAATGTTTGACAAGTGTAATGTTTGGATGAAATGAAATGTCTGAATGGGGGTATTATAGATTTTGAAAAGGTTCGCTGCCTTTTAGGGAATAGGTACAATTTTGCCATTTCCAACCATCACAACCACAAAATGCAAGGACCACTCTCATATCTCAAGTTTTTTCGTCAATCAAAAACATTCGGGGGTGCCTTTAGATTAACGTTTCTTCCTTCTGATCAGCTTCTGAAGGTTAAATGCTAGTGCACCCTAGATTCACTCAACAAAAGTTACAAAATACACGTATACGAGTATTACACTTGGAGAATCAAATAGGCAAACCAAGAAATGTTTATTAGGCTATTAAGTATTTGCCTTCATTTTGATTCAAAATGTTTATTCTTACAATTTGACTCGAAACTCAGCTTTGTTGTTGTTCTCGGCAAGCTAGCCAAGTCTGCAAGAGTTAGAACAAAGAGAAACCTAGACTTATGGTTGGCAATATCACAAATCAAACAATTAAACAACATGCTGTTAACTTTATATAGAATTTTGTGCTTCAATTTTTACACCCTCTCCTCCTTAGGAACATTTTTCATGGCTACATGCACCTTTCAACTTCCCGTATTTTGGTTTGCTCAAAAAGAAAAAATAAAAAAAAATCAATTTCATTTCTAGAACCGCTAAAGTTTTAGTTTAATTTCAGCAATGTGCAAAAAAGTAAAACACATATTTTAAGAAGTTTGATTTGTGAGTGACTCGGCCCTCTATCCTCCATGCAGTCCAGCAAGCTGACACCTTAATAAAGGTCCATGCTTGGAAAATTCTTTGTGACTCCAAATTTAGAGTTAGCAACAATCCTTATTTACACAGAAAATCCTCACCCATAAATGTTTGCTCAAACTAATATCAAGAAATCCTCAGACAAATGTTAAGATCATATAATTCAGCTTACTTCAGTTAAAATTCAGTCAAGCCTGAACTACTTCACTCAGTTTTTGCTGCAGCACAGATAGACGATTAGATGTTAAATCACTAACCTGCACAAAAAAATCCACAAAATAAAAAAAAATTAATTAAAAATTAAATGAACAAATTTATGGAATTAATTCAACATATATATAATATACCCAGCTACAAAGATCATTGTAATTGAAAAGTCATATTTCATTTTCCATACCTCGGATTGGATCGTCAGGAGTAACCTCTCATTTACTTTTGTTGAAGTGTAGCTTACAACACTAAATCCACATTGATAAATCACTTTAAGCAGTCTTGAAAGCATAAACTCTGGCTGGAACCCTATGTAGCCACAGTTGATCAAAATCTCAACTCCACCAAGGCACGAGCTAACAGTAACCCTATTAGGAACCCGGTTATTTGATGATTTTCCAACAACAATATTATTCTTGTCACCAGAAAACACCCCCATATTCAACGTGTTCTTGAGCTCATCTCTTTTCACACTAAGGTTCTTAATATTTTGCTCCATGTGCTTGATATAATTCACTGCCTGCTGCATGTGATCCTGTATTGAACGCTTTCCCTAATTATAAGAAATTGCAAGAGCTATAATTATTCAAATCCAATAATATTATTAAGTAGAAACCCACTACAGTAGATTTTCAAGAATCTGGCAGGCCAGTTACATTTTTTGGCACAATCATATATTCCTCCGTCCCAAAAATAAATGTCAGCAGTTGATATTCTTGTTAAACCTGATTCAATTTTGACCAAAGACTGCATGAAATTCTAAAATTGGTATTATTGATGCTTCATCAAAATTACTATTGATAACATTTTGAGAAGTTCATAAAAATTACAAAAAATCAAGATGAGACGGAGGGAGTATATTGCACATATATAGTAGTGTGTGTTTTGTTAATTACCTTGATAAATTCAAGGGGAAGTAAGTCTCGAAGCGAGGAATAAAGCTTAGCCATTTCTTGCCTACGCTGTTTTTCGATCTCTCTATGCATCATCTTTTTCTTCTCCATATATCCACCATTAATATCATCATTACCAACACTTTCCTCTTTCTTGGGATGATCTCCGGTAGCCGCCATAGTCAACTGCCTGCATCTTTTTCCGGTGGAGTAGTTCTTCTCGACGGCAGTGGGATCGGAAGAATCATGGTGGATAAGATCTTGTCGAATCCTTAGTTGTTGGATAGAAATATTGGGGTTTTGGAACACCAGCTCATTGCCTTGTTGTAAAGAAAACATTTTCTATCGAATATCCTGATCCGATTAATTATTGAGATTTCTCTTTATCTAATTTATAATGGATCGATGATAGTTGCATATAGATAAAATAGGGAGGAAGGAGATATGGTGGTTTGGGTTTGAGATCTTCTTCTTCTTCTTCTTCTCTTACACTGATTAAGTTCTGGTCAGTCACCGGCCATTGTTTAAGGCTTTGTTATTTAATTAAGACCACTCTCTTGATTCACTAATTTTGTATACGAAAGGCAAAACCCCACTTTCTTTTTTTACTCACTGGCCCACCTTAAATCGAAATAAGTTGTCCAATATTTCCAAATTTCTTGTTATAATTGATCAAAGAACTAACATGAGTTAAACACTCATCTTGTCCAAAAAAGTAGGCTCCTTTAGTTTTTATGATTCAACTGATTGAATCTTAATACAAAAATATTAAATAACTACTATAAAGTATTTAAATGTAATATTAATAATAATATTAATACAACTTAATTACGCTTATACTAACTTGTAAAAATTAATAATCTTAAACCTTGTTTCACAAACTACTACGCAGTATATCTCTCATCAAGACAAATATATACTACCACCATCCTATTACAAAAAGACACAAAATAGATCTTGCCCAAGAATTTATGAGAGTGTATAGTTTAATAAGTGATGCAGTTGCAGAGGATGAAGAGCAAAGGGCCAAGACGTGGGCTGAACAACAACTGGAAGCCAGGCGCCCGCCTCATCATGGTCAGGCGCCCGCCTCACCAAGGGCCAAGTCAGCCGGAGGTCTCTGCAAACCAGGCGGCCGCCCCATTCCTCGCCAGGCGCCCGCCCCGCCGCTCGAGCACTAGTTTCCTAATTCTGCGTTGATCTATTTTTGGCTGATGTTTTGCTGATTTATTTTGCTGATATTTTGCTTATTTAAATTAGGGTATTTTTGGTAATCTCTTTATTATTTAGTCTTAGGGTTTGGTAGGGTTCTAGAATGATCATTAGAGTAGTATTTAAACATTGTAATGGCTTTTGAATAACCAGACTTTGATTATATGAAATAGAAAAAGAAAAGCTTGAAGCTTTCGTAAATTGATTCTTGTTCTATCGTTCGGTCATTCTAATCTCTAAGCCTATTCGGCATCATTTGGTATCAGAGCTCCGGTTCGTATATCAATGGCTGAACGAGGAAGCGTGATTCGTGGTGGACGTGGTGGTCGATGGAGCAGCCGTGCAGCGGAGCCCCAAGAAGATGACCATCAGTACAGACGACGACGTCGCAATATCGAGATAGAGGAGGTACGAAGACGGATTCAAATACTCCAGATCCGCTTGAATCGCAGAGAAAAACTTCTAGCGATGAGGGGTTCAGATCCGGTTGTTCCAAATTTAGAAGAAAAGGAGTACTATCAAGAGGGGATGGATTCCCTCGGCCAAAATCATGGATTTCATGATAGGTATGAAGCTAACCGTTCGAGGAATGACGATATGAGGATCGAAATTCCGGAAATCGAAGGTAAGGCCATTCCTAATGATTCCGTTGATTTTTGGATTAATACTGTTGGGTTCAAAGAGGGTATTTTTGTCGAATCTTCAAGTGAGAAAAACCTTGATTGGTCAAAACCCCCTCAGTTTGATGCAAATTCGGAAGAATCGATTGATTCTTGGATTGATAATGTTAATTTTAAAGAGGGTTTTGTGATCGATTCTTCAAGTCAAGGAGACCTTGTTGATTGGTCCAAACCACCTAGGTTTGATGGGTGTCGTGGTGATGTTCCTCCAGCGATAACGTCCGATCTTGTTGATGACGTTGATTCTGTTGTTGAGTCCGATAAGGAGACAGAGGAAGTGTTTGTTAATCAAGGAGCCGCCTTGGTGGGGACGTTTGAAACAGTTACTGTTGATCTTGGGTACGAAGATCCATTTGACACATATGTTCCCCGTTCTTTTGCTCGATACATCATTCAGAAATTAATTATTGAGTTCTTTGTATCAACGCATTGGGCTGATTGGATGGATACTATCACAAGAGCAATAAAGTTTAGAGCTCGTCAAGGGCATCAAATTCCTTTTGCGGACGGAGTTCAGATTTTTCGGGGCATAGTGGTGTTCAAAATGAGGGTATTGACTCGAGGACGAGTCTTTTCTAAGGAGGGGAGGATGATGCAGTTGCAGAGGATGAAGAGCAAAGGGCCAAGACGTGGGCTGAACAACAACTGGAAGCCAGGCGCCCGCCTCATCCATGGCCAGGCGCCGCCTCACCAAGGGCCAAGTCAGCCGGAGGTCTCTGCAAACCAGACGGCCGCCCCATTCCTCGCCAGGCGCCCGCCCCGCCGCTCGAGCACCAGTTTCCTAATTCTGCGTTGATCTATTTTTGGCTGATGTTTTGCTGATTTATTTTGATGATATTTTGCTTATTTAAATTAGGGTATTTTTGGTAATCTCTTTATCAAGGTTCTAAAAAGCGCTAGGCGGATGCTAGGCGGCGGAGCCGGGCCTAGCGCCTAGGCGGGGACTAGTCGGGATTAGTCGGGATCTAGGCGAGGCTTAGAACTAGGCGTTGGAGAGGGGCCTAGCGCCTAGGCGGGGCCTAGGTGCCCTTAGACGGGGTCTTTTAGAACACTGCTCTTTATTATTTAGTCTTAGGGTTTGGTAGGGTTCTAGAATAATCATTAGAGTAGTATTTAAACATTGTAATGGCTTTTGAATAACCAGACTTTGATTATTTGAAATAGAAAAAGAAAAGCTTAAAGCTTTCGTAAATTGATTCTTGTTCTATCGTTCGATCATTCTAATCTCTAGCCTCCGTTGACATCAATAAGTGTTATGAGTATGAAATGTTAAAAATAAAGCATGTTGACATGAATGAAATTTTTATTTTATTTTTGAAAAAAGAGAGAAATATATGTTTTCATTTTGTAAAAGGAAATATGTGGCAAAATTACAACATTGCGAGGAAGCGGGGGGCACTCACTTATAAATGGAACTTTCCAAAACTTAACCTTCAGGCCTCTACTAAATGTAGACTAATAAGTGAGTGACTGTTAGAGCATCCACAACCATGACATTTTCAAATGTCATGGCTGATTTGACATCCAAGCTATGACACATTCATGACTTTTAATTATAAAGTCATGGATGACTTATTTTTTTGTTTTGCCACACGACGACATTCACGGCATGGAAAAAAAAAATCAAAGCAATTGACCAATTAGAGGGTGACACGTGTCAGACATTTGAAATTAGTTTTTTCAACAAAAATTGCAATTAACATATAAAAAATAATAAAAATACAAGAATATTGAAAAAATTACCATTATTAATATTTTATCACTCTCTATAATTAAAAAATAAAATATATTAATAAAATAATTAATTATAATGAAATTTATAATTAATCATTTATATAGTACAATAATTAATAATTATATATAGTAGTAATCAATGTAATATAAATTAGTAGGAAAGAGAAAATATGGTGGGGTATAATAAAAAGTAGGAGAGAGAAACTGATGACTTTTGTCATGAATGGAGATAAAATTACTTGAAATTGCGTTATTGATGACTGTTGACGTGGAGCTGAGGTGGGAGAGAGAGTGATGGCTTTGAAGTGGCATGGTGGTTAAAGATGCTCTTATAGTCTGTGCCTCCATTATTAATGACATGACTGATACTTTGGTCCCTAAACTGAACTGACCCACACTCTTGAAAATTTTGCTCTAGCATTAGTTAAGATGCAGGTTATCCAGCCCCTGCCTGGCCTGTGTTTCTTATTGATGACAATAATCAATTTCAATATACTAAAATTAATACACACACAGCTGTATTACGACCAACCTATTCAAGGGTGGGTACTGTAAATTATCCATATCCACGGGTTAAAACATGCTTTCCCTAGTTCTTAATTTTTACTTCCTTCCTTCTCAAAATGAATGTCCGAGCAAATTTCAAATTTGCTCTTTATCAAGTATAAAATGGTTCCATATTTTACAACATTCCTCAAACCCAATCCCCACATTCACTTGTAAATAAGAATTTCAAACCAACAGAATGAGGCGTCAAGTATAAATGCAAATTACAGACTGGTTGCCTGCAGTAACTTGAATCAACTGTTAAAAGAATGCTGAACAAACATAATGCATTTGAATTTAAACTGGATATATATAATATCTAGGATGTTTATCAGCTCTCAAGAAATTAGCGTAAAAAGTCATTCATAAACGTAGCGAAAGAAATTCTAACATAGGGGAAACCTGACACCATATCCTCCTCTAGACTGTATTTTGTTAGTTCAAGAGCATGCATCCCTTGCACTACAAAGAAACTTCACAATTTGGCATGCTAAAGAGTTTAATTTACCTACATTCTTAACTCTGAAAATCAACACACTAACTCAAAATGATTACATCAACTTTTGATTGAGTCTGATCAAGTGTTAACTACACGGGTCAATTTCTCTTGCAGCATAGATAGATCAATAATGCATGTCTGATTGCTTGCCTGCAGAAAAAATAAATTTATTAAAATGGTGTTAACTATTTCCTCAACATATAGAGTTTCTCTAAAGTATATATAAAAGGAATTTGAGAGCATATGCAATCATAAGAATCGTGTCATGATATAACTAGAGCTCGTGCAGTTCAAAATTTCTACTACCTTCAATTGCTTGATTTATAAATCTATGACGTAAAACAAAAGGTTCCAAAATTAACCTAATGTACATAAAACCTTATTGTTAGCTAGCATTTAACAAAGAAATATCCCTATTTTGTACCTCAGATTGGATAGTGTGGAGTAACCTATCATTCATTTTGGTGGAAATGCAACTAACCGCACTAAGTCCTTCTTCAAGCAATGCTACCAAAACCCTTGAAAGTTGATTCTTTTGCTCAACATTAGTGCCACCATTGATCAAAATCTCAACAAGTCCACCTTGACAAGAGCTAACGATGACTGTATTAGGAACATGGTTACGGTTTATCAAGCTTCCTGTCAAATTATTTCCTTGAAAAAGAGGAATATTTTCGTTTGATACTTTCTTTAGCTGATCTCTCTTGATACTCAGTTCTTCAATGCTTTCCTGCATGAACTTTATGTAACTCACAGCCTGGTGCATGTGATCTGATATTGATCTCTTTCCCTAAATTATAAAGGAAAATCAAATGTAAGTTAATTTAACCTACATATATATATATATAGGTGAAGGGTTTTAGAGAGTAGCACGACATGACACAGATTACACAAAATTAAATGCAACCACAAAGCAAATTGAGATCCCACATGAACTAGGGTTACATTATTGAATTGGCATATGTCGTATATTAACCACGTACAGTCGGAATAGCCTTAATTACAAATGAGAGAAATGAAGGGCAAGATTTTACCTTGATGAATTCGAGAGGTAGAAGAGAGCGAAGAGAGGCATAAAGCTTAGCCATTTCTTGCCTACGCTGTCTCTCGATTTCTCGACGAATATTCGCTTTCGTGTTCTTGTTCTTGCCTTGATCAGGCTCAGACTCCTTACCTTGATCTCCATTATTTATTAAGGGAAGATCGCCAGTGCGCTTTTTTCTCACGGTGGTGGTGGTGGTGGTGGTGGTACTGGTGGTGGTGGTGGTGGCGGTGGTAAGGTCATTTCTAGCAGAAAGATCTTCCCGGATAATATTTTGTTCAAAAGAGATATCATAAGAGGGGATCTCAAAGATCCGCTCAAGATCATCACTTTGCTGTAAAGCATACATATTGCTCAAAGAATAATCCATTTTAATTCACAAAACTTTCTCTTTATTACTAAAAATTGATTCGGCTGCACTAGAAAATAAGCCAAAGGGAGATTTTCTTGTTAGGGTTTGAGATCTTCTATATATCAATTGAATGACAGGAAACTTAACATCATTTATAATTAGTACTAGTATAAAATTAGATTCTATCTTGCCAGAACAAGGTACAAGATTCTCAGCACAAGATACAACAAAGTAAAGGATTCTCTGTGGCAAAGTGGTTTGCCATCTTTTCATTGACTAAAGAATTTGGGTGAGAACTGTAGCTATTACACAAATGAGACCCACACATTTGCTTTCACACAGTGGGACCTACAATTTGCATTAGGAATTCTTTAATATTGGCATAACTTGCTGGTTGATAACCCAGACAATTAACATGGGGTGTGCACCACAAGAGTTTACTTTCGGACACAATAATTGAACAATAAATTAATCAAATACTATTATTTGGCTCACTTTTGACATATCCATTAACCTAAGGCTTTGGTTGTTCTCACTGTGTTGACCGGAGCATGCTTTTAGTCGGCGGAGTTAGAAATTTTTGTTAATGAAAATAAAAATTGCACAATGTTTCAATGGAAGCAAATTAAAATTATAGTGTATTTTTTTTTTATTCTCAAGGGGGCAAGTTTCAACAAATTGCACTAAATCCACAAAATTTTGAAAATTTTGTACTATTAATTTTTTTTATTAATGGGGGCAATTGCCCTCATTGCCGGTTTTCATACATGAGATACTGTTTTCATATCACATTTTTTACATGTTAAAAAAACTCTAAAAATGAAATTTGTTCCGTCCAAAAGTAATTTTCAATAAGAAACAAATAAGCTGACTTTTGAATAATATTCGTGCTAGTGCGTGTAATAAAAAGGGATTTGACTTATTTTCATTAATTAGGCTCCGTTTGTTTGGAGGAAAATATTTATGTTAAATGATTTCTGAAAAATATTTTTTGAAAAATAAAAATGTTTTTCGAAATATGCATTCGGTTATTTGGTAAATCTACGTAAAATGTTTTTCAAAAAACATTTTAATATGAGTAATTTTTTATGGGGGAGGGGGGTGGGGTGGGATTTGGAGGGGCGACAAGAGAGTTGATAAAAAAAATTATTATAAGCAAAAAAGAAATTTGACAGTGGGTGTAAGTACCCCAATCGGGGTCGTTAATGTTCCGTCAGCCCAAATTAATGATTTATAATCATTTAGGGGCATTTTGGACATTATTTTGACAATTTGAATGAGGAAGGACCTCTTAGAAATAAAAAATGGACAAATACCTCGATGAAAATTTGTCATTTCCAATAAATAGGGAATATTGACCAATAGCAAAATGTCAAAACTGCTTTTCTGTACTGATCAGGCACGCTGCTGGAGTCATCCGCACGGACAAGATTGCACCTACAATCTTGTCCACGCGGATAA
Source organism: Adenophora triphylla var. japonica (assembly GCA_022495995.1). Classification (NCBI taxonomy): domain Eukaryota; kingdom Viridiplantae; phylum Streptophyta; class Magnoliopsida; order Asterales; family Campanulaceae; genus Adenophora; species Adenophora triphylla. Next base: position 157,369 of record JAFEMH010001804.1, on the reverse strand, counting down.
GATTGTTATCTAGACAACCTATAAATACAGCCCTTCTCCCTCAGTTTAAAAAGAGAGAAAACACCCAAAAAATACGAAAATCTACTATTATGCTGTCAAAATCCATTCCCAAATAGTCATTTACACCTTCCAAATTCAAAATTCAACACCAAATCCAACCTAAAATCGATCTCAAATTACTCTCAAGCTTTGAAATCTCTCAAACCCTAAACAACAAATCAAAAAACAATTGGTAAACCCTCACAACCCTTACTCAAATCTCCTTCATTTACTTGCTTGCTCATCCTCTTCCCCTCTTGTCCCAAGGATCCAAGAGGATCTCCATGAAATCCATTTTCATGGATGATCTTTTAAGATGATCCACATTTTCCTTTACTTTTGTGTCATTCCCCACTCCCCTTTCTACATCTCTTGATACTTGTTTGCTTGACCTAGAAGATGGTCATTTTGGAGTCAATCTCCACATATGACCACTTCTAAATGGTCCATACTACCTAATTTCATGCATCTTTACATTTTTAGTTTTTACTTTTTTTTTTAATCTAAATATGGTCATCTTGGAGTCAATCTCCATAGATGATCATTTCAAATGGTCCACATTATTTACATTCCTTGCAAATTTCCCTCCCCGTGTCTAAGATGCTCACCTTGAAACACTTTTCTTGGATGAAAATTCTCTAGACTTACAAAATAGGTCACACAAGATGTAGGAGATACACTTGAGTATAGATCTCAAGGATGGTCATCTTATAACCACCTTAGAAATCTTCCTCTAAAAGTTGATACAACTTGACCTATCCCTTGTTCAAATTTACTTTCATGTCAAATTTCCCTTTTCCCCTAGCAAATGAAATGCTCACAAAGTCCTAACGTACCCCCGGGATGACTTAATTAAGTGGATTCATCACTTATGACCACTAATTAAAGTCTAGAGAAAGAGAGGACAAGCATGGATGCCAAAATCCAAATCCCCTTTTACTTCCTATCTTTCCAGTTGCAATTCCAGTTAAGTCCTGTAAATTCAGTTAACTTTCTGGAAATTACAGTACTGTGACTAAACTGAAAACTGTAAAAATATTGACACTACAGGGCTATCCGCGCGTATGAGATTGCACTGCAGTCTTGTCCACGCGGATGACATTGTCATCTGCAAACAGCCCCTTAATTTTCTGTTATTTTAGTTTGATCACTATTTTTAAACTGTTTTTCAGTTCAGACCCTAAAATTTCAGTTATTTTCAGAAAAATCCCTTTAAATACACTCACACACACACACAAAAGATTTCAAGTGAGAAAGACTCATCGTACGAGGCATTCCGGGTGAACACCAACGTTCTTCCCGGAGTGTAACGTGACCTCCGAACTCACTTTCTCTAATATTGGGTATTTTTCAAATTTTTGGCCCTTAAACTAAAAACGGCGTGGCGACTCCGAAATGATTTTTTAAAAGTCCGATAAAAAATTTTTCAAAACTTCCAAAAACAAACAAAAGTTTTGTCGGGCGGCCAAAAAATCGGATACACATCATCACAGTGACGACTCCGCTGGGGATTATAAAATAAGTTTTTTTTTTAAAGGAAAAATAATAAAAAATGATACTGAGTATATAGGCGGAAAACCATTAAATTTCCTGTTAACGCCTCCTTATTGGAGTCGGGGATAAAAATATGGAATAACAATGCCACGTATCGGTGTCATCTCATAAAATAAAAAGCTTTTGTGGGTCAAACTTTCGTCCCAACACTTGAGACTTTTTGTTTTGTGTCTGTATGTATTTTTCTGTTATGCGTTGTTGTCGTTTTGACCGTCCCGGAAAATTCAAATTTTGACTGTCGGATCGACTCTTTTAACTGTTTAAAATTTTATGTGCTTATGTGCTTACATGTTTTCAAAAAAAAAAAAACTTTTCTACATGCATCATGCCCTTAAGATACATTTGAAAATTTCTGTTTTTACTCAAAAGGGAAGATAGACTGCCGCACACTACGCGCACGTCGACCTTACACTGCCCACTACGTCCTTGTGAATGTGTGCCCAAGATCGCGACGTTTTTCTTTGTTGAACCGCTTTCTCGTGTAAGGAGTCACCACTTCACATCGGTTTGAAGACATCCGGTTTAAATTGAAAAACGGAGTCGCCACGCCATTTTGATTTCCTCAAAACTTTGAAAAAAAAAGAATAGGGTTCGGAGGTTAAGTTACTCCTTGGGAAGAACGTTTGGCGTTTACCCAAGGAGCCTTGCTGAAGCAAGTCTTCCAAGATCCAATTTTCGTGCTTGTTTTGTGCTTTCGTGTGTGTGTGTGATTTTAAAAAGGGAGGGAATGTGCCAAGTTGTCTTCCGGACGTATAAACCATGAGTTGGTTATCGCTCGGGATTCCTTGGATTTTGATGTGTTCGGGACTTTGATCCCGTGCTCATCTTAGACTTATGATCATCATTAAGTGACCTTTGGTCATATGTGATCGAAATAGGGACACCTTTTTTATAGTCCAAGAATGAAACTCTTTAGAAAGGAAGGAGCATTGCCCATCAATCCTACATCTTGAGACTATTTGAGCTTAGTAAGGGACATTTATGCTCGTCTCAAGTGATGATCGGAGATGTAGGGACTAAGGTCCGTCCACTTCTAAAGGGACTTCAACTATGGCATCTTTATGTGGAGGAAACGATGTAAAGATGAGACCTTTACACCGCTACGCCCCAAGAGATGCTTCAAATACCAAAGGGACTAAGGAGAGGGGTATAAAGATTGGATCTTTATACTCATCATATGTCTTTTTGTGCCTTAGGAAGGTCACTAGACAATCCTTGGAGAGTGATCCAACCATGAGGGACATGGGGGAGTTGCATTTGAAAGTAAAGATGACATTTTTATGCAAACAAGTGTAATGAACACTATGAAAACTAAGACTAGAAATGTAAAGGGGAGACCTTTGAGGCTTTCCTATGTCATTTAAGAACCATTTAGATGGACGATTCTTGGAAGCAAGGTCAATGGGAAGGGGGAATGACATATTAATGATAAAGATGACATTTTTATGTAATAAAGATGACATTTATCACATCATCATGTGAGGAATCCATCCTAGAACAAGTCATTTGTGGACCCTTGTTCATCCTTGGGATGGATTCTCCATGAATCAGATGTGATTTTGGGAAAGGGGGTATTATGTCTACATAGCAAAGATTTGATCTTTATGACAATAAATCACATATAATAGCAAGAAATGGCAAGATAAATAGCAAATGAGCAATATAACAAGATAATGAGTAGATTTCAAAGATAAAGGAAGGAGAGGTTACCAATGGTGGTGTTCCTCTATCTCCCTTGAGGTTTTCCTAAGGAAGGAGTAGCTTTGGATGGATTTTGGAGAGGAGGGAGGTGATTTTGAGTGGGTTTTGATTTCTGGAAATTCGTGGTTTGAATTTGGCAGAGTAACAGTACTCAAAATTGTATATCAAAATGAATAGAGGAGGCCTCTATTTATAGGCAGATTTGTGCTTCCTAATGAAGCCGTGCGGCATTAACCATTGGCAAATGAAGCCGTGTGGTCTTATCCTTTAGTGACTCGGCCTGTTTCTATAACCATGAAAGGTGGCGTTCTAGAAGGCCTTTCCAGCGAGGGACTACGTGAAATTTTAATTCCTAGCAAGTCCTTCACCCCTTGGAAGGTTTGGAAAAGTTCCCTAATTGACCCTGAACTTTAGGAAAGTCCAGGAAATTGATAGAAAACTTAACCGGAAGGCATGAGCCAGATTTGGGTACTTACAGAAGCCCCTCGGCAACGTCACTTATAGGGCAAGTGGGATTGTCGATAAAAAAGGATCCAATCTAGCGAACTGTCGAGACGGATTGGGTGACCAAAGTGGTCGAGTGGCTGAACCTTTGGAAGGCTACCTACGTATCCTGAAGGAATCAAGCCATGATCGTAGTTCGGAAATCCACTGGGGAATGGCAAAGAGAAACTGGTCCCTTGCTAGGAAGATGGAAAGAAAGTGACCTAGGAGGTCAAATGGCTGATCCTACTGGGGATATGCCAGATGAAGGGAGTGACCGGTGTGGTCGGATATCTGGACTTTTATGAAAGGCTCATGCATCACTGAGGAGCGATGAATGAAAAGGGTGACCAATGTGGTCGGATGGCTGGACCTTTATGAAAGGCTACCTACATATCCCGGAGGAATCAAGCCTTGGTCATAGTTCAAGTCTCACTAGATAGTTAGGAACATGTCTAGGATCCTTGAGGTTTTGACGATTAATGGAGGAGTCACCTGATTTGAAATTAATGGAGGTTGTCACCTAATTCACAATTAATGGAGGTTGTCACCTGATTTGACAATTAATGGAGGTTGTCACCTGATTGACAATTAGTGAAGGTTGTCACCTGGTTTGACAATTAATGGAGGTTGTCACCTGGTTTGACAATTAATGGAGGTTGTCACCTGATTGACAATTAATGGAGGTTGTCACCTGATTTGACAATTAATGGAGGTGGTCACCTAATTGACAATTAATGGAGGTTGTCACCTGATTGACAATTAATGGAGGTTGTCACCTAATTTGACAATTAATGGAGGTTGTCACCTGGTTGACAATTAATGACGGTTATCACCTTACGAAACTAAAGCTTATGTCTCTATCAAGGAGATAGAGGTAGCTAAAGTTGAGAAACTAAAGCGTACTTCACTATCGAGGAGATAGAGGTAGCTGAAGTTGGAAAACTAAAGCGTACTTCACTATCGAGGAGATAGAGGTAGCAGAAGTTGGAAAACTAAAGCGTACTTCACTATCGAGGAGATAGAGATAGCTGAAGTTGAAAAACTAAAGCGTTTTTCACTATCGAGGAGATAGAGGTAGCTGAAGTTGAAAAACTAAAGCGTACTTCACTATCGAGGATATAGAGGTAGCTGAAGTTGGAAAAACTAAAGCGTACTTCACAATCTCTTTCGAATCAGAGATAGAGGTAGCTGAAGTTGAAAAAACTTAAGCGTTCTTCACTATCTCTTTCAAATTAGAGATAGAGATAGCTGAAGTTGGAAAAACTAAAGCGTACTTCACTATCTCTTTCGAATCAGAGATAGAGGTAGCTAAAGTTGAAAAAACTTAAGCGTACTTTACTATCTCTTTCGAATTAGAGATAGAGGTAGCTGAAGTTCGGAAAAGATTGCACCTACAATCTTGTCCACGCGGATAAGATTGTTATCTAGACAACCTATAAATACATCCCTTCTCCCTCAGTTTAAAAAGAGAGAAAACACCCAAAAAATACGAAAATCTACTATTATGCTGTCAAAATCCATTCCCAAATAGCCATTTACACCTTCCAAATTCAAAATTCAACACCAAATCCAACCTAAAATCGATCTCAAATTACTCTCAAGCTTTGAAATATCTCAAACCCTAAACAACAAATCTAGAAACAATTGGTAAACCTTCACAACCCTTACTCAAATCTCCTTCATTTACTTGCTTGCTCATCCTCTTCCCCTCTTGTCCCAAGGATCCAAGAGGATCTCCATGGAATTCATTTTCATGGATGATCTTTTAAGATGATCCACATTTTCCTTTACTTTTGTGTCATTCTCCACTCCCCTTTCTACATCTCTTGGTACTTGTTTGCTTGACCTAGAAGATGGTCATTTTGGAGTCAATCTCCACATATGACCACTTCTAAATGGTCCATACTACCTAATTTCATGCATCTTTACATTTTTAGTTTTTACTTTTTTTTTTATCTAAATATGGTCATCTTGGAGTCAATCTCCATAGATGATCATTTCAAATGGTCCACATTATTTACATTCCTTGCAAATTTCCCTCCCCGTGTCTAAGATGCTCACCTTGAAACACTTTTCTTGGATGAAAATTCTCTAGACTTACAAAATAGGTCACACAAGATGTAGGAGATACACTTGAGTGTAGATCTCAAGGATGGTCATCTTATGACCACCTTAGAAAGCTTCCTCTAAAAGTTGATACAACTTGACCTATCCCTTGTTCAAATTTACTTTCATGACAAATTTCCCTTTTCCCCTAGCAAATGAAATGCTCACAAAGTCCTAACGTACCCCCGGGATGACTTGATTAAGTGGATTCATCACTTATGACCACTAATTAAAGTCTAGAGAAAGAGAGGACAAGCATGGATGCCAAAATCCAAATCCCCCTTTATTTCCTATCTTTCCCGTTGCAATTCCAGTTAAGTCCTGTAAATTCAGTTAACTTTCTGGAAATTACAGTACTGTGACTAAACTGAAAACTGTAAAAATATTGACACTACAGGGCTATCCGCGCGTATGAGATTGCACTGCAGTCTTGTCCACGTGGATGACATTGTCATCTGCAAACAGCCCCTCAATTTTCTGTTATTTTAGTTTGATCATTGTTTTTAAACTATTTTTCAGTTCAGACCCTAAAATTTCAGTTATTTTCAGAAAAGTCCCTTTAAATACACACACACACAAAATATTTCAAGTGAGGAAGACTCGTCGTACGAGGCATTCCGGGTTAACACCAACGTTCTTCCCGGAGTGTAACGTGACCTCCGAACTCACTTTCTCTAATATTAGGTATTTTTTAAATTTTTGGCCCTTAAACTAAAAACGGCGTGGCGACTCCGAAATGATTTTTTAAAAGTCTGATAAAGATTTTTTTAAAACTTTCAAAAACAAACAAAAGTTTTGTCAGGCGGCCAAAAAATCGGATACACATCATCACAGTGACGACTCCGCTGGGGATTATAAAATAAACTTTTTTTTAAAGGAAAAAATAATAAAAAATGATACTGATTATATAGGCGGAAAACCATTAAATTTCCTGTTAACGCCTCCTTATTGGAGTCGGGGATAAAATATGGAATAAGAATGCCACGTATCGGTGTCATCTCATAAAATAAAAAGCTTTTGTGGGTCAAACTTCCGTCCCAACACTTGAGACTTTTTGTTTCGTGTGTGTATGTATTTTTCTGTTATGCGTTGTTGTCATTTTGACCGTCCCGAAAAATTCAAATTTTGACTGTCGGATCGACTCTTTTAACTGTTTAAAATTTTATGTGCTTATGTGCTTACATGTTTGAAAAAACTTAAGCGTTCTTCACTATCTCTTTCAAATTAGAGATAGAGATAGCTGAAGTTGGAAAAATTAAAGCGTACTTCACTATCTCTTTCGAATCAGAGATAGAGGTAGCTAAAGTTGAAAAAACTTAAGCGTACTTCACTATCTCTTTCGAAGTAGAGATAGAGGTAGCTGAAGTTCGGAAAAACTAAAGCGTACTTCACTATCTCTTTCGAATTAGAGATAGAGATAGCTAAAGTTGGAAAACTAAAGCATACTTCACTATCTCTTTCGAATTAGAGATAGATGTAGCTGAAGTTCGGAAAAACTAAAGCGTACTTCACTATCTCTTTTGAATTAGAGATAGAGGTAGCTAAAGTTGGAAAACTAAAGCGTACTTCACTATCGAGGAGATAGAGGTAGCTAAAGTTGGAAAAACTAAAGCGTACTTCACTATCTCTTTCGAATCAGAGATATAGGTAGCTGAAGTTCGGAAAAACTAAAGCGTACTTCACTATCTCTTTCGAATTAGAGATAGAGGTAGCTAAAGTTGGAAAACTAAAGCGTACTTCACTATCGAGGAAAAACTAAAGCGTACTTCACTATCTCTTTCGAATTAGAGATAGAGGTAGCTAAAGTTCGAAAAAACTAAAGCGTACTTCACTATCTCATTCGAATAAGAGATAGAGGTAGCTAAAGTTCGAAAAAACTAAAGCGTACTTCACTATCTCTTTCGAATCAGAGATAGAGGTAGCTAAAGTTCGAAAAAACTAAAGCGTACTTCACTATCGAGGAGATAGAGGTAGCTATATTTGGAAAAACTAAAGCGTACTTCACTGTCCCTTTCAAATCAGAGATAGTGGTAGCTAAAGTTCGGAAAAACTAAAGCGTACTTCACTATCTCTTTCGAATTAGAGATAGAGGTAGCTAAAGTTGAATCTTGACAATTCGGAGGTTTTCGCCTTATTTTATTTAATTCCAACAGAGATAACGGGGATTTTTGGGAGAAATTTATACGATTTGGTAAATTTATACGGTCTTTCGGATCGGGTAATTTAAAGCCTTTCGGGCTACAGATAATGATTTGAGAAATTTATACGGTCTTCCGGACCAGGTAATTTAAAGCCTTCCGGACTACGGATAATGATTTGAGAAATTTATACAGTCTTCCGGACGGGTAATTTAAAGCCTTCCGGGCTACGTATAATGATTTGGGAAATTTATACGGTCTTCCGAACTGGGTAATTTAAAGTCTTTCGGGCTACGGATAATGATTTGGAAAATTTATACGATCTTTCGGACCGGGTAATTTAAAGCCTTCCGGGCTACGGATAATAATTTGAAAAAAACGTTATTCCATTTGGAGATAACGGGAAATTTCCCGGAGGAGACGCTATCCCATTTGGCGATAACGGAGATTTCCCGGAGGAGACGTTATCCCATTTGGTGATAACGGAGATTTTCGGGAGGAAGCGTTATCCCATTTGGCGATAACGGAGGATTTCCCGAAGAAAACGTTATCCCATTTGGCGATAACGGTGGATTTCCCAAAGGAAACGTTATCCCATTTGGAGATAACGGGAAAATTTTGGGCAAAAGTATTTCCTATTTTGATTTGGTAATCATTTAAGGTTATTTTTCTTTGTGCATGTCACATGAGCCACGAGCTGACTCTTTTGCGGAAAGGCAATGTGAGAGGAGTTTTATGAAAGAATGTGTTTGGATGCATGTGTTTGGATGTATGTGTTTGGGAAATGTTTGAGACAGGTTTCGAGCAGGCGGGGTCGTATCCCTTAGGTGCGGAATGAGCTGCTGCTGTTGCTGAGATTTGGCTAATGCTGCCAAAAGGTATCATGTGGACCAGAATTTCATCTTGGGCTGAGACTGGGTTTAAACCTCGGGTCTTGATTGGCACCTGAAGCTGGCGTCAAAGACTAAAGCAGATGTCAAAGTGACTAAACCTCTCTTCTAAGGGTGAATGTGACTTATCGAAGCCCCTGTTTGAGGAAAAATTTTGCAAAGCCCCGGCTTGAAGAGGTAACTTGGTAAAGTTCCAACTGATGATCTAGCAAAAGTCCCAATGTGATTGGTACTGCAAAAGTGATCCTGAGGTTGATATGAACAAGACTGAATCCATGTTGTGACGTAGCGAGAAACCCGATGCGGACCCCAAAAATGACCAAAGAAGCCCCAGTCTAAAGAAATGGCTTGGCAAAGCCCCAACCTTTTAGAGTTTCAAGGCAGCCCTAATGCGAATTGTAGCAGGAGAGGGAAAAACCTATCCTTTCGTACTTGCTCTCTTATTTTCTTTAGTCACTCATTCAACCGCAAGAAGATGTGAAAGAGAAGAATTTTAGAAATTTAAACATGCAGGGGCATATTTTTCGAAAGGTGTGAATAGATCCCGATTTTGTGTTATTTTGATGGCCTTATTCGACGTAGGCACGAGAACTCGCTTTGGGTTTGACTCTTTTGAGAGAGTATAAGCGTAAAAAGGTTTGTAAAAGTGTATGGAATCCCCTGCTGACAGAAAATCAGTGTTTAGCACTATTTTTCCTAAGATGTAGAAAGAAAAGACTTGTCAAGACATCTGAAAACTTGTTTTATTTACAATGATCACAAGATTGTTTAAAACCCTTTATTAATGTTCGGGTTATTCAACCACTAATCTCGATATGAACAAACATTTTGATTAATCATGAGGAGAAATTCAACCAATGTTGCGGATCAAGGTTAGATATGTGTGAAAGAAAGGTCTGTGTATAGGGAGGTCATTGATGAAACCGAGTTTTCTGAAATTCGCATATGTTTATGGGAGAGGACACTGATGGGACCGAATTTTATGTAATTTGGATGTGTTTATGGGAGAGGCCACTAATGAGACCGAACTTTCTGGAATTTGAATATGCTTATGACCGGACCATTTCTGGTTGCCTACGTTCCCCTCATTGTGAGGAGCTCAGGTCACCGTAGTTCGGCTCCGGCTGAACTGTGTTTGGTTTTGGGAAATGGAATTTGTGGTTCCTTTAGTGAAAAGGCTCAATGAGAAGGTTGGATGGTGAGGCATGGGCCTCGGGATGATTCCTTGACCAAGTCATTTTTGGACGGCTGCTTCAATTGCTTCTTGATTTTTATCTTTCATTTGGGACAGAAAGAATTTGCATATACCTAAGGACTTATGAAATGTTTCTGTCTTTGCCTTGATCGCTCCATTGTTTCATTCTTTGAGCTTTGACTTTTTTTTCTTTTTTTCTTCTTTTTTTTATGTGAAACCCTGTTTCTTTCCTAGACTGTCCTTTTTAAAGATTTGTAGCCTAGCTGGGTATTACTCTTTTTGCACTCTTGCTCTTTTTTTATTTTTTTTGGAAGCACTTGAGAGCAAAGGCAAACTCCTAGGTTGTTTCAACATGGGGTCAATTTTTCGAAGTTGAGTGACCTTTTGTTGTTCCTTGATGTTGCCGCCATCATTGACTTGGTCAAGGTGACGATGAGGACATGATTTGGGAGGCGTATGGCTTGATGAAGGCTTTTGTAAGGTAAGGAAAGTGTATGGCTTGATGGAGGCCTTTTGTGAGTTAAGGAAAGTGTATGGGGAAAGCATTGGTTGATTTTCTCACACCGATTAATCAGAGCGTTAATTATTTCGAGAGATTATTTGTTGAGCAATGCAAGTGATCATATAAAATAAAACCATTTCATTAAATGTAATGTAGGTGTGCAAATAATGTCTTAAGTCTAGCAAGAAAAGAAGATGACACTTTTATAGAAGATTTAAGATTAATTACAATGTCCGAGGAGGACTTGATTGAAAGAGGAAAGTACTAGAACCTATGAAAGTTGAGTGAGAGACTATTTTATTTCTTAATCTTGCTCAAGGATAGGTAACCCCCAGCCTAGATACTCTTCTCTGGTTGGACTGCCAGGAAACTTGAGCTTTCCTTCGTAGATCAACCCTTGGATTTCTTTTTTCAAAGTCACACACTTGTCTGTCGTGTGATCATGATGATTGTGGTATTCACATAACTTGGTCCTGTCAATGTTACGTGGGTTCCTCGGCCGATAATTCTCGAGAGGTTTGAGAAGACCTTGTTTCACCAAATCGCCAAAAACTATGTTCATGGGCATCCCGAAATCATCAAAATGATGTTTCTGACCTAGCACTTCTTGATTCGATCTCTTACCACTATGAACTTGGCTTGTTGTTTTTGGCCCATGGAGGCTCTCAAGCTTCCCATCTGCTATCAACTTCTGGATCTCATACCTTAGATAATGGCAATCATCAGTGTCGTGCCCGTGGTATTGGTGGAAAAGACAATGCTTAGACTCATCCAACGGAATGTTGGGGTTCTTGGGCTTCCAATTCTTCAGTGGCTTTATCAGCTTTTCTTTCACTAGTTCTTCCAGCATCTTTCTTAAGGCATCTCTACATCGTCATAATGAAGGGAGTGGAGTTTTTGGGAGGCACTGTTGTTCCCGAGACTCGAATTTCCATTGTTCAGTTAGTTCCATTGTTGGATCTGTCTAAAAGAGGCTGTGGCATTCTTTCCTTTGTGAGGAACCGATGCTGAGTTGGGTGCAGTTGCTGCTTGGTCGGGCATTTGGATTTTGCACGGTAGAATCATTTCTTTGCCTGGTTCAACATCTTGGGTCGAGGGAGTACTGGTACTCATCATGAGATCAAGCTTTTCTTGCATTTGTTTCACTTGCTCCATTAATATTGCCACATAGGGGTCAACGGGGACTCTCGAGTTACTGGAACTCGCAACATGACTTTTATCAGCAGAGGGAACCACAGTAGTAGGCCGGTGAAACTGATGGGTGAATTCACTAAGTCCAGTAGATGGCAACGGAAAACTTGAGGCATCCAGATTTTCTTTTAGCAACTCTTGATCGTATTCAGGTGGGTATAGGGGTCTCAGAACATAGCCACATGGCTCAAACTGATTATGTGAAGTTGGAGCATAAACTGGCAGGTATTGCTGAAACTGAGAAACATGTATGGTGAAGCCCAATCCATTCTTAGGAGTTGAGGGCGATGGAGCCCTGATGGCCTGAGACACTGGGAGGGACTGGAGGGCAATAGTCCTTGGTGGGGAATCATATGTCAAAGGAGGAAGGTATTCGTTATAGGATGGAGGGGATGAGATCACTGTTTCTGGAGTCTCATCTTCGACCACGACCAAGGAACCATTGGCCTCAACTATTACCTGAACTTCATGACGACGGAGAGCACCGATGAGCATGGCCAGCTGCTCTTCATGAACCTTATAGGCATTTTACAAAGCTAGGACTAACTCTTCCTCTCTGGTCATCGGATTACCCGTGCCACCACTGTTTTCTGTCATATCTGCCATTTTAAACCCCTGAGTAGACAAAACTGATAATTTTGCTGGACTGTTTGAACCTGAGATTTTCTGCACTAAAAAGCCGCTGACCCGGTATTCTCACCCACTTCTTTCTCGCTGCGGAAAAGAGATAGGCAAGGTTTAGAATTGGAGATAGGCAAGGTTTAGACTCGGAGGTAGGTGAGGTTTAGACTCGGAGGTAAGTGTTTAGGCTGAAGGCTCAAGTAACATGCACTCATTGCTTAAATTTTGCTTAAAACACATTTTCTCCTAATCTTAATTGATCGGAAAAGATTAGACCTTGAAAGGTCAAGATCGAAAATTGGACCGTGAGGGTCTCGATTGGAGATTTGACCATGAAAGGTCGAGATTGAAACTTTGACCGTGAAAGGTCGATATCGAAGGTTGGACCGTGGAAGGTCTCGATAGGAGATTTGACCATGAAAGGTCGAGATCAAAGATCGGAGATTGGACCGTGAGGGTCTCAATAGGAGATTTAACCGTGACAGGTCGAAATCAAAGATTGGACCGGGAGGATCTCGATTGGAGATCGGACCGTGAGTGTCTTGATTGGGAACTTGACCATGAGAGGTTGGGATTAAAAATTAGAGATCGGAACGCGAAGGTCGCGATTGGAAATTTAACCGTGAGAGGTCAGGATTGAAAATCGGAGATCGGACCGTGGAGGCCGCGATTGGAAATTTGACCGTGAAAGGTCAGGATTGAAAATCGAAGATTTGACCGTGAAAGGTCGAGATTGGAAATTTGACCGTGAAAGGTCAAGATCTAAGATCGGGAATCGGACCGGGGAGATCGCGATTGGAGATTTGACCGTGAAAGGTCGAGATCAAAAATCGGAGATTTGACCGTGGAAGGTCGCGATTAGAGATTCCAGAAATAGGACCATGCAATTATGATTCCATTAATTTTTCAAGTTTACTTAAAAATGTGTCTTTTAATTATCCCTATTTGATTGGAAAAGGTTCCCCTTCTTTTTTTTGCAACTACTCTAGATCCTGGATCAGTGGGTTTCGTCACTACGTCTATAAGCCCCTCGTTTTCCACCTGTATTTCGACCTTCCAGGGTGGACAGCCCCGGGCGAGGGTCCTATAGGGCACGCGGATCCCACCAACCGAGAGAGAAGAACGCTCCTAGGGTCTAGTGGGTCATAGGAACTTTTAACGCACGAGCGATGCGGATTATAGTCAAGGCAATGCCGGGAAAGTCTCGTCTTTCAGCCTTAACGGAATTTTGGCAGAGTTTCGCTTGCGCGATTGACGTTTTGACTTTTGGCATTTGTCCAAGAAAATAATAGGCATGGATCGGACAGTAAAAGCCGAATGACACGGCGTCACATTGAGCGTCATTGCATAATTCGCGCGAGTCAAAGTCAAAGTCAATGCCGGTTCAAGATCTTGCCAATTTTTCCTTGGTGGAATTTCGGCAGAGCTTCGCTTGCGCGGAAGATCCTGATTTTTGGCACGGACTCGGGCTTGACTCTTACGTATCCCGTGCGGGTCAAATTCGAAGTCAATGCCGGAGTCAAGATTCTGTCAATTTTTCCTTAGCGAAATTTCGGCAGAGTTCCGCTTGCGCGAAAGATCTTGACTTCCGACATGGACTAAGGTTTGACCTTTACGGGGGTATGCAATGAGGCTATATGACACGGTCTAGACCAAAAACCAATCAAAAAAAGTCACAGTTTCAAAATGTGTGACACGGACTAGTGCATTGGTAGACACTGGCTGCTATGGGGAGTTTGGGATGATTCCGTGCGCACCCTGGAGCATCGTAATGCTGTCTGTGACTGCAGCTGAACAACCACCCCGGGTTAAAAGGATGTGCGTGCAAAGTGTACATGATATAATGGTGCGCGTAGTGTGCGGCCTCCTAAAAATATTCCTTTTTGAGTTAAAACAGAGATTTTCAGAAATGTGTATTAAAGGAATGATTTTTGGGACGGGGGAAATTCAACAATTAAGCACGTAAATTTTCTGGAGCCCGATCAGTCTTGGAACTGAATAGCCCCAAGCTGCCTAAGATGCCAGATTAACCTCAGATTGTGTCCTGGTGGAACTGCCCAAAGAAGCCGCCCGGCTAAGATCCAGTGCATCAAGCCGCACCTACTGATCAAGCGCTTTCCAGTTCCAAATTTTTTCATTCCCAGGCTGTTTCCCCGAACATTTTGGCACCTTTTCAGCTCCAGAAAGCTTCCTGATCAGTATTCAGAATATGCACAATCCTAAAAACTAAAATGCATGCAAAACCAAAAAAAGAAAGCAAGCACGAAAATTAGACCCGCGGCGGAAGGCTAACCTACAAAAAAAATTTCTTTTGGAAGGATACCGGTACGTGGCATTGTTCTACCATAACTTATCCCCGACTCACAAAGGAGGCGTTGAAGAGGAAATTTAATGGTTTCCACCTATATACTGAGTATCTTTTAAAAAAAAAAACTTATTCTCCCCAGCGGAGTCACCAAACTGTGAATGTGTACCCAACATCGCGGTGTTTTTCTTTGTTGAACCGCTTTCTCGTGTAAGGGGTCACCGCTTCACATCGGTTTGAAGACATCTTGTTTAAATTGAAAAACGGAGTCGCCACGCCATTTAGATTTCCTCAAAACTTTGAAAAAAAGGAATAGGGTCCGGAGGTTAAGTTACTCCTTGGAAAGAACGTTTGGCGTTCACCCAAGGAGCCTTGCCAAAGCAAGTCTTCCAAGATCCAATTTTTGCTCTTGTTTTGTGCTTTCGTGGGTGTGTGTGATTTTAAAAAAGGAGGGAAAGTGCCAAGTTGTCTTCCAGACATATAAATCATGAGTTGGTTATCGCTCGGGATTCCTTGGATTTTGATGTGTTCGGGACTTTGATCCCGTGCTCATCTCTGACTTATGATCATCATTAAGTGACCTTTGGTCATATGTGATCGAAATAGAGACACCTTTTTTATAGTCCAAGAATGAGACTCTTTAGAAAGAAAGGACCATTACCCATCAATCCTACATCTTGAGACGATTTGAGCTTAGTAAGGGACATTTATACTCGTCTCAAGTGATGATCGGAGATGTAGGGACTAAGGTCCGTCCACTTCTAAAGGGACTTCAACTATGGCATCTTTATGTGGAGGAAATGATGTAAAGATGAGACCTTTACACCGCTACGTCCCAAGAGATACTTCAAATACCAAAGGGACTAAGGGGAAGGGTATAAAGATTGGATCTTTATACTCATCCTATGCCTTTTTGTGCCTTAGAAAGGTCACTAGGCAATCCTTGGAGAGTGATCCAACCATGAGGGACATGGGGGAGTTGCATTTGAAAGTAAAGATGACATTTTTATGCAAACAAGTGTAATGAACACTATGAAAACTAAGACTAGGAATGTAAAGGAGAGACCTTTGAGGCTTTTCTATGTCCTTTAAGAACCATTTAGGTGGAAAATCCTTGGAAGCAAGGTCAATGGGAAGGGGGAATGACATATTAATGATAAAGATGACATTTTTATGGAAAATATGACATTTTTATGTAATAAATATGACATTTTTCACATCATCAATGAGGAATCTACCCTAGAACAAGCCACTTGTGGACCCTTGTTCATCCTTGGGATGGATTCTCCATGAATCCTATGTGATTATGGGAAAGGGGGGGTATTATGTCTACATAGCAAAGATTTGATCTTTATGACAATAAATTACATATAATAGCAAGAAATGGCAAGATAAATAGAAAATGAGCAATATAACAAGATAATGAGTAGATTTCAAAGATAAAGGAAGGAGAGGTTACCAATGGTAGTGTTCCTCTATCTCCATTGAGATTTTCCTAAGGAAGGAGTAGCTTTGGATAGATTTTGGAGAGTAGGGAGGTGATTTTGAGTGGGTTTTGATTTCTGGAAATTCGTGGTTTGAATTTGGCAGAGTAACAGTTCACAAAATTCTATATCAAAATGAATAGAGGAGGCCTCTATTTATAGGCAGATTTGTGCTTCCTAATGAAGTCGTGCGGCATTAACCATTGGCAAATGAAGTCGTGCAGTCTTATCCTTTAGTGACTCAGCCTGTTTCTAGAACCATGCAAGGTGGCGTTCTAGAAGGCCTTTCCAGCGAGGGACTACTTGGAATTTTAATTCCTAGCAAGTCCTTCACCCCTTGGAAGGTTTGGGAAAGTTTCCAAATTGCCCTTGAACTTTAGAAAAGTCCGGGAAATTATCGGAAAATTTAACCGAAAGGCATGAGCCAGATTTGGATACTTACAGTCCTTAACACGGGAAATCTCAGTAGCAGCCTGGGAGGCCTTACTACGCCTCTCGGTGCGAGTACGGAACGACCCAAACAGCCATTGGCTTACCCTCGTGTTGACCCTGCACTTGTTCGTGACACACTTTTTCCGAGACTCGATTGGTTTTTGGTTCGGTCCGTGTCAAGACCAGGTCAATGTATACCCCGCACAGGTCAAACCCTAGTCAATGCGCCAATTCAGGATCCCCTGCAGACCTAACTTAGTCGAAGTCATGCCGGTTTTCCGTCATAAACTTTGACCCAATCTTGATTGCGGCTCGGACTTTGACTTTGATCCGCACGGCTCATACACAGGCTCCCGGTATGACACCGAGTCGTCAAGGATTAACACTCAATCCATGTCTAATTACTGCTTAACCAACGACGAGTCAAGATCTCTTGCGGACTATTATCAGTCGGAGTCATGCCGGTTTTTCGTCAGGCACTTTGGCTCGATCTTGACCCTCGACGCTGGCCTTGCCGATAATTTACATCGAGTGCGCGTTATGCTTCATGATCCGCCAGACCTTAGGTTCTTTTACCTTTTCGGTCGGTGGGACCCGCTTGTCCTACGGAGCCCTTGTTCGGGGTTACAGGTTGAGGGTCCGCAGACGTAGTGATGGGTCCCACTGATCCAGGACTTAGAGTAGTTATTGCCGCGGGTAGCTCCTTGGCTAGTCTCTTTGACCTGGTCGATCCTTTCATTCGTGGGTCCCGGGGAGCGGCCTCATTTGGCTTTTCGGCTGATGCAATGGTAGATGCTCGCTCATACATCTCCTCCACGCTTTTAGGCCTGTTGGAGGCAAAGTTCATTTTTAAGAACGAGGAGGAGAGACCGCCTTCAAAGCAAAGCCTGGTGTCACCCTCTTCCAGGTCTACTATATGCTCGCTCATCTTTCTGAACCGAGAGATGTAGCTTTTCGTGGTCTCCGTTGGTGCTTGCTTGACTCGGACCAGGTCTGTCTTGGGTCGTGCGGGCTCTCCTGCCCCAGCAAATGCATTCAGGAAGAGGTGTCTGAATTGATTGTAGGTTTTGAGGGACATGGGCTTGAGAGCCAGCATCCAAGATAGTGCCTTGCCAGTGAATGTCACAGCCAAGGCCTTGCACATCACCGCCTCATCCGAAGAGAATAGGGCCATCTGCCCTTCAAACCGCCCCATATGGCTCTTGACATTTTTGAGCCATCATATGTTTCCATGTGGGGGGGGGGTTTCCCCTTCTCAATGGGTGACCGGGCAATCTTGTCACTGAAGGCATCCATGGTGCGGCCACACCTCTGGGCCATTTTCTGGTAGGTTTCCCACATCTCGTGCATGAACTTAACAAATTTTGGGTTCTGGTCATCCACCCTTGGGTTTTTAGCATGCGAAGTCACGGCCTTCTCCCTGGCGTAAGCCACGGGTCTGGCTTTGGACTTTACGCGGTGATTGGACTGAGCCTCCTCCCCTATCTCATCGCTATCATAAACTACTACCACATTCTCCCTTGCTGCCTGGTCGCGGTTGAGGGTTCGTTCAGCCCGTTTTACCCCCCCTAGCTTGACTAGCAAGCGAGATAGCGGGGGCTAGTTGGGAGAACATATGGGACCCTGCTGGGAGAGGCATTCCTTCGTTTGCCTCTAGCTCGACCAAATCCAACTGAGCGTCATTGATGGTCATGGCCTCAGCAACCAGTTTGGACCTAGCGGCCAGGGCTTCCTGTCTCTTGAGAATCAGCTCGGGAGTGAGGGGCGTATTTGGGGAGGTGATTGGAGCTTTTAGGGAAGTTTTTGGGCCAGTGAGTAAGAGGGCTTTTTTGGCTCTAGCTTCCTCTGCCATCCTCTTTAAACCATTTTGAGCAAGGGAGAGGCTATTTTGGCTTTAAGAACGGGCTCCCCAACCTGAGAAAGACAGAGGTGCTGATAAGTGACTATTATATAGTCATTTATCCCATTATTTATTAATCATTTCCTTAGTTTTTAGTATCATTTAGTTTGCATTTAGGTTATTTTAGCTTCTTTTATCATATATCTTCAATTTTATGCTTTTGGTAGATTTTATACTCTTAGACAGGTTTTAGAGTCAAATTATGATCAAATTGGAGCCTTGGAAATAATCAAGTATCAAAGCCATGGAGGGACAACATCGAAATAAGCATAAAGGCCAAAATTCAGTCAGAGTGGTTGTGCAGCCTAGAGCGGAGCGGCCGTGCAAAGTGTCAAAACTCAAATTCAAATCTGGCGCCAAGGGGTGCACGGCCGTGCAGTTCCCTTGACTCGGTCGTGCAGTCGCTGTACCTATTCCAAAAAGGCACCTTTTGGAGGCACCACTTTGAAGAGTCCCAACCTTTAGCATAGATGTCTATATAAAGAAGCCTTTGGTACTCAGTTTAGAGGATCCGAAAATAGTGATAAATACATCCAGAAAAGGATCATATTATACTTAGATTGTATAGAAAATACTCTAGAAATTTATACACGATGTTCAAAGTGTATCAATGATTCGTGACAAGTCTTGTATACTCTTGAACATAGTGAATGCAATACAAGGATTATTTTTCAGCCATTGTCTCTCTTTCATTATGAATAAGTATCTCTTTTCTTATCTCCATTTCTTACTTACTTCTTTTATTATTTCAATGGTTTGAGTAATCCTCCATTTCTCGGAGTTGGAAACTCATTTATTTATATTCATGCTTCTCCTACATGTCATTTCAATTCTATTCTTATTAATCTTAAAATACTTGCAATTAGGGAGACATTCTTAATTGTATAGCCTCAGTTGATCAAATATTGATTAGCGGAACCCTAAGATTTGGACTAGGTCAATAAGTCACGAAAAGTGATTTAAAGACCTAGGGATGATCCTTTAGTGGAAAATACGTGAGATTATAGACTTAATTGGTATTTTTGATTTATTTGGTACCCTCAAAAGGTGAGTCGGATTTCACGCATCACGAACGGGATTACACTAAGCCGAACCCTCGAGAGAAAGGCCGGTGAGTCTTAATTACATGTGCTAGTTAGCACAACTTAGCGTATCATCCTTGACTTGGCACTTTCATCTTAAAACAATTTCTTCATATTATTCTTGAATTGCTTGCAAATATGAAGACGCTTATATTTGTGGAACCCTAGTCAATTGAGAGAAGTACCTAGCGGAGAATTTCGATTGACGGAACCATATGAAGGAACTAGGTTCCATTGATCACGAGAGTAGTTCAACGGCCTAGGGGTGTTCTTTGAATGGAAAGTACATTGACTTTCGATCTTAATGGATTCTTACTAATTGTGGTCAGCTAGAGTTAAGCCGGAATGCCCGTTTGTGAGAGGGCGGGGGCAACATAAACGGAAATCTCAAACAGTTAGGACATAATTAGTGAAGAATACAACACTACTTGCTTGACCGTGAGAAATAGTGTAAGCCTAATGTACCATCCTTGATATTTTGATAAAAGCCTTTATCTAAAAGCATATTTATTTGTTTTCAATCCCGAGAATGCTATCATTATATGTTAGAGTAGTTTTCTGTATCTTCCTAGTATTTTCTCTTATAAATTTCTATCTCCCCCCAATCATTTTATCTATATTTATATAAAGACAAATGTCATCCCAAGGTAAACCCTGTCTCTGTGGGATCGACCCGTACTTGCACCCGCTATATTACAATAGCCCGTGCGCTTGCGGATATAAATAAATCGTTAGGTTTCGACCGAACAAGTTTTTGGCGCCGTTGCCGGGGACAACGGTTTACTTTTTGATATTTATCTTTATTATTTTTATTTTTATTTTTATTATTTATTATTTATTATTATGTACTAACTCTATTTTGCAGATTTATAAAAAAAAAAAAAAAAAAACTTTTGGTGAACAGTAAAACGGTGCGCCCGTGCTTGAGAAGGTGGAGCGGCCGTGACTAAATCAATGGGTTATGAATCAAAGGACACACCATTTCAAACCAACGGTCAGGTTTTTTCAAAATTCTTCCCATTTTCTTCCCATTTTCTTTCCTTTTCCTTATCAATCTCCCACAACCTCATCAAACATCCAAATATTATCACCACCCTCTCCGACCAAAGCCAAAATTCCATCATTTTTTTTTTATCCCACCAAATTCCATCCAATTTTATTTTTTTTATTTATTTTTCACCTATGTAAGTAATTATCCACTCCCCCAAAGGAGACGTGACTCTTCCCTCTTCACATTATTTACTTCATCTTTATTATTATTAATATTATTATTATTACTAGTATTATATACCAACAGACTTGCACTTAGCACAACCATTATTATTTGAGCAACATGTGACTTCTATTTATCCAAAATCAAAAGAAGCTCATGATAGAAGTATGCTCTCAGTTGATTATGACAAAATGCAAGATTTAATTTAACCGTCCCAAGAAAGGTTTGATTACTTGTTTAATCATGAAGCAACTCGTAGGCTGGACTTTCCACCACCCACACTACCGTCTTAATAAGTTTCTCTTATCCTCCCGGATTTGACCTTGTTCCTTGAAACATTGAGGACAATGTTCATTTCAAGTGGGGGGGGATATATCTATCTTTATTTTATTTTACTTTTTAGTTTAAATTTACTTGCTTTTTAGTCTAGAATTACTTGCTTTCTAGTGTAATTTTTTTCTTTTTAAACTTAGTTGCATTTTCATTTTATGCATGTATAGTTTATATAAAAAATAATAATAATAATAAAAATAATATATATATATATATATATATATATATATATATATATATATATATATATATATATATATATATATATATATATATATATCCCTATGATGATCCATAATCATTATTTCTTATGCTTGCCATTTTGCCCTAGAATAATGCCTATTGCCTTTTCTCTCATATTTTCTATAAACTTAGAAATTTACAAAGAAAAACATATAGGGATATTTTTTTTTGAAATAATTGGAAGCCTCATAAATTAGTATAGCAAAATATAGGGTTTTATCAAGAAAAAGACATTTTATTAGAAGGAATCTTTATCAATCTACACTTGGTCATTCTTATGAAAAAATTATTGAAAATATTTCTTTAAGATTGTACATTTTACATTTTATTAAATGTTTATTCCCTTATTAGAAGCACCATTTGTTTTGCATCCTTTGAATCACATCTCTTCATCAAAATTCCATCTTTTCATTTCCACAAATCGAATCAAAGTTAGACATTTTTATCTTATTGCCAAAAAGAGTGACTTAGTCACCAAGCCTTAAAAGAAACCTATTACTTCCTAACTAACTCGGGGCACGGCGTTCGCTGCGACGATGCTTCCTTGCCAAATGGGAGTAATATCCAAAAGTATTCTTGATCTAAGTATTAGGAACATGGGGTTCGCAGCCACAATGTCTCCTACTTGAAAGGATCAAAAATGACTAAGGTCTTTTGCAAAAATATAACACGTACAAAAATAAGATAAATTTGTCAAAACTTTGATGAGATTTTTCCACTATCATCATCCATTTTTTCGCCCTTGTGATTCAAAAATGCAATGCAATTCTTCGGGAACTTCTAGTTTGTGAATAAATGTTTATAATTTCCTTTGTACATTTGAAAGAAATAAATTCATTTTTTCACAAAAATCACTCTAAAGAGTGAAAGCTTTTTCTTTTACCAAAAAATAGATCTAAGATTTATCCTTCTAACATGCTTTACTTGATCAAATTCTATATATGCTATATTAGGTTATTGTCTTACAAATTATCTCTTCAAAAATATCCCCAAAATGCTTCTTTCTAAATAATTTTTAAAGGTATACAAAATATGACTAAAAAGATGAAGGCATTATCCAAAAGGCATTTAGGGCTTGCTACTTCATTTTCTGAGGGATCATTCTTGCTTTTCTTTTCTTTTTCTCCCTCTCCGTATTTTCATCCTAAACTTGCTTGGGGACAAGCAAGAGCTTAGTGTGGGAGAGTTTGATAAGTGACTATTATATAGTCATTTATCCCATTATTTATTAATCATTTCCTTAGTTTTTAGTATCATTTAGTTTGCATTTAGGTTATTTTAGCTTCTTTTATCATATATCTTCGATTTTATGCTTTTGGTAGATTTTATACTCTTAGACAGGTTTTAGAGTCAAATTATGATCAAATTGGAGCCTTGAAAATAATCAAGTATCAAAGCCATGGAGGGACAACATCGAAATAAGCATAAAGGCCAAAATTCAGTCGGAGCGGCCGTGCAGCCTAGAGCGGAACGGCCGTGCAAAGTGTCAAAACTCAAATTCAAATCTGGCGCCAAGGGGTGCACGGCCGTGCAGTTCCCTTGACTCGGGGGTGTGTACGGGACACGGAAAGTAGTTTGAAATGATGTTTTGGAGTAGTGAGGGGCGTATTTGATCGAAATACGGAAGTTTCACGCGAATCGAGACAAAACGGGAGCTCGGGAGGGGTGAAACAGAGTTTGGGCCGTGGGGTATATGATTTTTTGGAGTAAATTCTTCCCCCTTTTGGCTTTGACAACAACTTCTATTTATAGGTGAAAATTGCAGTAAGAGTCCGGACGGACTTAGACTGTTTTTCAGGGTTTTTTGGTATTTTGGAATTTTGAGGGGCTTGCTGGCAATTTTAGAAAATTTGCACAGGGAGTCCGACCGGACTTTGACTGAAATCCAGGGGTATTTTGGTCTTTTGGCCTTGATTTGTGATTGAAAGGTGACTAGCGGGAGGTGGCATGGCTGCCACGTGCCCTGTGAGTCACCAAAGGTGTGGGAGTTCGTTCCTCGGTCCCGGTTTTGTCCGTTTTTTAAAATAAAAGTCCAAAAAATGTCCGAAACGCCCCCGGAAAGTGCCGGAAAGTGCATTTTTCAGGGAAAGCCGTACTTTTACGTGAGATGACACGTGTTAAGTACGCTTCGACGTCGGGATGCACGGGGCAGTCCCGGAACGTCTCGTTGGCATGGCAACGGGGAGCTTAACGAGTTCCGGTTAACCTGGAGCGGGCCAGTTAACGGATTTTGGTTAACTTTCTGACAGATTTTGACGATCCGGATTTGGGTACTTACAGTTAGCCCCTCAGCGACGTCTCCTCCGAAGGAGGTGGGGTCGTTGAAAAAGATAAGGATCCAAATCAGGATGCCTTACTTTGAAAGACCTGGGCGGTCAGCTGGCTGGACCCTTAGCGAAAGGATTCCTACGTATCTCGAGCGGGAATCAAGCCGATCGTAGTTCGTAGGTGCAAGGGCCGCGCGTGGGGACCTTGACCTGAATGAGACCATTGCGAGGTACCGGAACCTGAATGGAGACTATTGTGAGGCGTCTGGACCTGGGATCCCTGAAACCTTCGAGGGCATGTGGCGCCTCAAACCGGAGTTGCTGATACTGACGAGGATGTGTGGCGCCTCAAACCGGAGTTGCTGGAGCTTACGAGGGCGTGTGGCGCCTCAAAACGGATTTGCTGATACTGATGAGGGCGTGTGGCGCCTCAAACCGGAGTTGCGAGGATGCGTTTATTCTGAGACGAAGGCGTTCGTGCCTTGAGGTTCGGGATTATTGCAGCTGCCGGGTTTATCCTGCTGGGGATGAGGTAACAATAATGGGAACGGTTGTGTTAAACTGGCGTTATTAACAACTCGGAAGGATCAACGTTTCTTCTTTAGAATCCTGCTGGGGATGAGCATTCGGGCTTACCTTGATGGCCGAAAAGGGATTGTTGTGCGGGCTTACCTTGATGGCCGCTGCAGTGGGACGATCGGCCTTACGACTGGCGGCCGGGGAAGTGAACGATGGTGAAAACCACTAGAAATTTTAACGTCGGGAGACGGAGATGCAATTGGAATGTCCGGAGACATGATTGAGCGTTTGAACGTCAAACGTCAACTGGGGATTGAATTTAACGTCTGGAGACGGGCGTTAGTGAAAACTAACTGAGAATTTAACGTCTGGAGACGAGCGTTAGTGAAAACTAACTGGGAATTTATCCTCGGGGGATAGGATGTTAGAAATGTCTAACTGGGGGAATTTTTACACTTTTGGAGGCCAAAAGGGGTAAAATTGGAACTGTCAAAAGCTGAGGGGCTGAATTGTTTTGAAAGTTCCGGATTCGACGGAGTTTTCGAAATGTTTTGAAAGTTCCGAATTCGACGGAGTTTTCGAAATGTTTTGAAAGTTCCGGATTCGACGGAGTTTTCGAAGAGATGGAAATATTTTTAGGAAATGAATGAGAACCGTATTTGCATTGCATCCTCTTGACATGCGTTCGTGCATTCTGTTGACGTTGCTTCTGTGCTTAACGTATCTTTGCTTTGTTCACCTGCAGGGGCGAGGGACGGTTGATACCCACAACCAGAAGAGTCGGGGTGCCTTTGAGGCAGTGCGAGAGTTGTGGGAGGTCTTCCCAGACACGGCTCGAGAGGGAGAGAGGAGTCCACGACAGCTGGTGCTTGACTCCGGATTAGCTGGGTTTATCAGTGGGGTAGCTGCAATAGCTGCGACACCGAGGGCCAGGTCCATGTATGTAGCCTTGAGCGAGTATTGGTGGGATACGACCCATACTTTCCATTTCAGATGGGGGGAGGTGATGGTGACTCCCACGGACTTTGCTGCTATTACTGGGTTGCCGACCTATGGCAACACGCTGGTGTGGATTGACGGTTACACCCCGGACCAGTTTTCTGAGCTGCTGGGTTTTGATATTACCGATGCCAGGGGCTTAGGCATTCGGTACAGGCCGATGGAGAGGCATCTGGAGGCGGGTATCGCCGATTATTTGGCTGGATCGTTGAGGATGACCGCAAAGCGCCTGGCTCGAGGGTTCATTTGGTTCGCGTTGTCAGCGACTTTGTTCCCGACTTCTGACATGTCCTGTCACTTCCCTCTGCTCGGGTCGCTGACAGATCTGGATGCCGTGAGGGGGTTCGCATGGGGGGAGGCTGGACTGGCCAAGCTCTATCATTCCCTGGACAGGTTCTCGTGGGGAGAGGAGCACTCCTTTAGCTGCTTCACACCTGTCTTGGATATAAGTTCACGTCCTTTTTCTCTTCCTTGTCTGTTTTATGTACTCGTATGTATCTGCTCTGTAGCTGACATAACTTTCCATTTGCTTGACAGGTCTGGTGCTATGAGGTGTTCAGTCCGCAGGATTGGGACATCAAGGAGGCGTATCGACCCCTGTTCCCTGCCATGCTGGTTTGGCAGAAGAAAGCGAAGAGGGCGGTCTCATCGATAGTCGGCACTCGAGTGTCATACGAGGAGGTATCTCTGGCACTGAACCGGGAGTTCTCCGAGAGGATCCAGCTGACCTGGTGGAGTCGGTTCCACTATGGCGTGGTTCAGGTTGCTAGCGAGGTGACGCGGCGGAGGAAGCTCCTGGTGGGACTTCATTGCGACGCTATGTATCTGGGGGAGCGGGTGACCCGTCAGCATGGCCCGGGGTCCATTCCGTTGGTGCCGGTGGATCCTCCTATGCACATGCAGCATCCTCGGGAGATGCCGATGGAGGAGTTAGGGAGGTATAGACAGGGCGTGTTCTATACCGAGTACATCATAGCGGGGGCCGCCTATGATACTTTCTTGAGGATGAGGCTGAGGAGCCCACAGGTGCAGCACAGGGAGGGCGATGGCCCTGGATATCCCCGAGATCTCCCGCTCCCACGCGCTAGGCTGGCGTACGAGGGGCTGGACGGTTCGCGCAGGCGACTTGTGATCCCACTCCCGGATGAGCCGAGACCACGATACAGGGTTGACCCCAATGCTTCGGTGAGCACTTTTTGATTTTCTGCAAATGTTGCATCTGTACTTTCTGCTCGTCTTCTGATGACCTTCCTGGTTCGCAGGTGTCTGGCCGTACGTACAACGACGCTATGAGGCTGGTGGACGGGTGGTCCGCCTACGCTAGGAGGCTCGTGGAGT
The DNA here is from genome assembly GCA_022495995.1 of Adenophora triphylla var. japonica. Lineage (NCBI taxonomy): Eukaryota > Viridiplantae > Streptophyta > Magnoliopsida > Asterales > Campanulaceae > Adenophora > Adenophora triphylla. The sequence continues at coordinate 130,831 of JAFEMH010001804.1, read as the reverse complement.
TCATGCGGTGCAGTTCCCGGAGGAGAGTCGATGTCCGTGAGCCGAGGTCGTCTAGGCCGAGAGGTTCGCCTGCTCCCACGGCTGGTGGGGAGGACTTTGCACAGGGATTTGGCCAGTTCGCGGGCGGAACGGCTGGATTTGGAGCTCATTCTTCTTCGCACTCGGGGCGCGAGAGGGGAGAGTCCTCGAGTTCGCAGACGCCGAGGAGGCCTTTTGCATATTCCCGCCTGGAGGAATTTGGCGAGTTCCTGTTTGCGACGGATCCGGCAGCGGCGGAGCAGTGCGTCGAGTGCTCGGATGACGAGCAGGACTCGGAGTAGTCCTTTTTTTACTGCTTTCTTTCTCTCTTTTTTGTATCGTCCGGAATGATTTGATTTGAACTGTATTTGAAAAGGCGCCCGTGGGGCGGAACCTGTACTTCGCACATTTATTCTGTGATCACCTTCTGTTATTTTTTGGCAAATAAGGAAGTAGGTTAATCAAAAATAAATAAAATGAGACATGCATTAAAAATTGAACGGGTCAAAAATTAAGCCTATATGCACTGATTATTAATTATTTGCACTGTTGCACGAGCCCGGGGCGGAAGGGATATTGACATTGGTTGAATGAAACTAGGGGCAGCACGCAGGTTTCATAAAGGATGAACAGGGAGTTGTTTGGAATTGTTTCCAATTCGGGCGGTAGCTGCAGAGTTGACCAAGTCAGCTGCGAGAGGGAGTCGGCCGAACTAGGAGTGAATTTCCAGATTCTTTAAATTGCGGTTTCGGCTTTGCAATTTGTAAGAAACCGCGCATTGCTTTGATGGGTTTAGTGAATTCTCTCAAACTTCTTAGGCTTTCTTCACTTTCTGTCAAGTCTCCCTTTCCCGAGCTATCGTCTCGGATGCAAGAGCGATATTTGGACAATTTTCAGTCGTGGGTGCGGAACCACACGAGGCAGAACAAAGGGTTTTTCGAAGGTCACATTACGGGATTAAATCTGTTTGGGCTTTGAAGGAGCTCATGCCGATTGGGATCTTTGAGAGCCGCGTCTCGCTTCGGGGACGTACGGAGGAATGTGTACGGCTTTTCGTACAACGAAGTCACTCCTACGTTTGAAGATTTTCGGGCCGTGCAGGAGGACTGAGACGGAGCAGCTAGTTCTTCCGTATCTTTGGTGGCATGGCCACTGTTGAGAAGCTAGTGTCTTTGCTTGGTATCTCATTTGGAGAAGCATACGGGATGCGTCTGGATATTGATTATGTTGACATTTCGGGAGCCCGAAAGATTTTGCCGGGCGAGGGAGCGTCTTTTCGTGGGACGCGTTTGCTATGTGCGCGATCGCTACACTGTTCACGTTCACGTCTGCGGGTGTGTGCCATCACGGTGTCTTGGACTTGGTGAGCGATGCGGAGCAGGGGAGACATCGTGCCGCTGGTTTTGGGCGAGACGTTCACAGGCATAGGTCGGATGGCGGCCGGTAGCCGATACATGTGGGGAGGTAGTCCCGCTATGCTTACCATGTAGTTGAGGGAGAGAAGCTGAGATGATGCCCGAGGTGCCAATGTCCTCGCGACGCTTGGTCCTTCTCTCGACGTCCTACGGTGATAGGGGCGATCAGGTGGCTGGAGCTACGGATGGCCAGACTCCGCACGCATCACTTGCGATGGTGGGTTCCCAGCTGGAAGTTCTGCAGACTTGTCGGACCACTCGGGAAGGTCACTTGGTTGTCGAGTGTCTGGGATCTCGCACGTCTTTCTATATTCCATCGTTGGTTCTGCGATAGTAGTGGAGCCGAGGTGCCATTGACGGGCTTGAGTTATCTTGCTACCTTTGAGGTGGGATCTCTGGCGATGGAAGATCCTTCGACGCTATTACGCTCACGCGAGTGGTGGCAATACACGTCCTTTCTGCCCGGGGGTTCTCTTTCACCGGGAGAGAGTGCTGTTGCTGTCGGCGCGTATCTGAACTGGTACGAAGAGTGTATAGGAGAGACACATATGGCTATCTTGTGGAGACGGGATGAGCTGTTGGGTGTCGGACACCTTGACAGCTCGACCTTGAGGAGGACCGAAGCGAGAGCTAATCACAGGGATCGCATGTGGATGCCATGGGCGGCTGACATGAGGCAAATGCTGATCGGGAGGCCAATCAAAGCACTGTTATGATGGCTCGAAGCGAGGCGGCTCGAGACAGAGCTAGAGAAAGGGCTGCGTTGACAGCTACAGGCTTGGCGGAGGCGTCGGGAAGGGTCCCTGAGCCAGGTAGAAGGACTATCGGAATATTTCCTGTGAAGGTGAAGAACACTCGCCGGGGAAAAGGGAAGGGGAAGAAGGATGAAGGACCAAGTATGGGAAACTAGGTTGACCTTGCTGTCCAGAGTATCCACCCATTGTCATTTGCAGACACATTAATTGATTAATGTTATATTGTAGTTTTGCTAGCGTGTAGCGAGTCAAGAGTTGACCGTGCTTGAACTCATCAAAGATTGTTTTAACCGTAATGAATTTATAGGTTAAATGAAAAGAGTTTTTCGAAACACAAGCAATTGATGCTTATTGTATTTTTTTTTTTGTTTGTTTTTTAGACCGAACCAATGATGGCTGCCTACGTTCCCCTTTTACAATTGGACTAAGGGGCTCAGGTTACCGTAGTTCGACACTTTAGGTGAATTTGAGAAAAGCAAAGACAAAAGAAGTGCGACCCTGCTTTTTACCTGGATCATTAGCGGGAATGTATCCAGTTGGGTATTACTCTTTTAGCACTTTTAATTTTACTGAAGGGACGGTGTATGGGGAAGGAGAGTTGACTCGTGCTCTTCCTCAAACGAAGTATCTGCGGAGCTTGCTTCCGTTCACGGGGTTAACGAAAGGGTTCCCGTCCAAGTCTGCTAGCTTCATGGCTCCTCCGGAGAAGATTCTTTGTACCACGAACGGTCCTATCCAGGTAGGCTCCCACTTTCCGAGGGGATTGGTCTGCGTAGGAGGCTTTTCCTTTAGCACCAAGTCGCCTTCTCTGATGTCTTGGATCTTGACTTTCTTGTCGAATGCTCGGGCCATTCTGCTCTGGTAGGCTCGAGTGTGTTCCATGGCTTTCAATCTGCGCTCGTCGAGTAGAGCAAGTTCGTCGTGACGGCTCTGTAGCCATTCGACTTCATTGATCCCATTTTCCAAGAGGACTCGGAGGGATGGAATTTCCAATTCCACGGGCAACATTGCTTCCATTCCGTAGGTAAGCACGAACGGAGTCTCCCCTGTGGCGGTTCTGACTGATGTTCGGTATCCCCAGAGGGATAGATGTAGCTTTTCGGGCCAGTCCCGACCTCTGGTGGTCATCTTTCTGATTATCATGGCGTGGCTGCCTCTACTGCACCATTGGTTTGTGGTCTGTAAGGAGAAGATTTGTGACGTGTGACTCTGAATTCGGTCAGAAGTTGGTCACAATCTCCTTCGAAGTGAGTCCCATTGCCGGATATGATCTTGTTGGGCAATCCGTATCGGCACATGATGTTCTCTCGGATGAACTCGGCCACCTTCTTAGAATTCAGTACCTTGTACGATCTGGCTTCTACCCATTTGGTGAAGTAGTCGACTGCGACTAAAATGAACTCGTGACCATTGCTCCCTGGAGGAGTGATCTTGCCGATGACGTCGATTCCCCATGTGGCGAAAGGCCATGGCGTAGTCATGCAATAGAGTTCATGTGGAGGGATGTGATTGAGGTTGGAGAACCGTTGACATTTGTCGCAGCTTCGGACGAACTGGATGCAGTCTGTTTCCATCGATATCCAATAGTATCCCATACGGAGAATGATCTGTGTCAATGCTCGGGCGTTCATGTGCGGACCGCAGGTTCCGTTGTGAACTTCGTTCATTAGCTCGCTGGCTTTTTCTTTGTTTACACACTGAAGGAGTGGCCCTTAGTGGCGCTTCTTGTACAACATACCCCCCAGAATGACAAAATGGGATGCCAGGCGTTTTAATGCCATCATGTTTTTGGCTTTGATCCCTTCTTTGTATTTTCCATCTTCATTTGTGAAGGAAGCTTCTCCGTTTTGGAGGTACTCGTAGATTTGATTGTACCAGGGTTCGTTGATCGTTTCCTTTTTTGTTTCGATCTCACAGCAATAGGCGGGTGTTTCCCGTCTGCCTATTCTGAGGGGTTTTACTGCTTTTCCATCGGGAATTTCGACAAGAGAAGCGAGGGTTGCCAGGGCATCTGCGAAGCCATTCCTGTCTCTTGGCAAATAATGAAAAGAGATGTCCTTGAACTGAGCAATGAGCTCCTTCATGTACGCGTGGTACTTCTGAAGGTCAGAATCTACCGTCTTCCACTTGTTGGACACTTGATTGATGATCAATGCTGAGTCTCCATATACATCCAGTTCTGAGATGTTGCGCTCGAGGGCGGCTTCCAAACCTGCTGCACAGGCTTCGTATCCTGCTGCATTGTTGGTTGTTTCAAAATTCAGCTTGATGGCTATGGGAGTGTGCTCGTCCTTGGAGGATCGACAAGGAGCATTCCAATACCATTCCCCTTCTTGTTGGCTGCCCCATCGAAGAAGAGTTGCCAGCGGTTTGCGCTGTCGAGTGAGAAGATTCCGTCATCCGGAAATTGCGGATCAGGACCCTTGGGTTCACTGCTCGGGAAGTCCCGGTGATACGCCATGACTACGCCCTTTGTTGATTTTCGACCATGTACTTGATGTCGAACTCGGCCCGGGAAGAATGACCACTTGGCTAGTCGCATTGGCAGGGGATGGCTTGTCAAAGAGATATCCGGGCGGGGTCCACTTTGGAGACCGGGAGCAGAATGTGATTGCATGTAGTGTTTCGGTTTCCCGACTACCCATACCAAGGCGGTACAAGTTTTCTCGATCTTTGAGTAGCTGAGTTCACTTCCTTGAATCTTTCGGCTACGAAGTAGATTGCATGCTCAACCTTGGAATCTTTCCGTTCTTGCGCTAGCATTGCTCCGATTGACGTGCACATTCTTGTCGGTGCGGGGAGTAGTGGCTTGTCTTCATGTGGCGGGCACGTAATTGGGGGATTCACCAAGTAGGTCTTGATTTTCTCAAAAGCTGTTTGGCACTCGGAGTCCCATTTGATGTCGGCATTCTTCTTCATCGGTTTGAACATGGGCTCGCAAGAGATGTCAGCGGTTGATGAAGCGGCCCGATGTACTGAAGTCTTCCCATGAAGCTCTTCACTTCTGTCAAAGTCTGAGGCGGCTTCATGTCGATGATGGCCTTGATTTTCTTGGGATCGGCTTCGATACCCCTTTCTGTAACCATGTACCCCAGTACCTTGCCGCGCTTGACGCCGAAGGTGCACTTCGCAGGGTTCAACCTCATGGAGTGTTTTCTGAGTCTGTTGAAAAACTTCCTCAGATCTGTAAAATGTTGCATATCTGATCCTCTGGAGTGGATGATCATGTCATCGACATATACTTCGATTTCTTTGTGAATCATGTCATGGAAGAGGTACATTGCGGCCCAGTAAGTAGCCCCAGCGTTCTTCAGATCGAACGGCATGACCGTGTAGCAGTATGTCCCTCACGGAGTGGTGAAGGCAGTCTTGGCTTGATCCTCCTAGGACATTTTGATCTGGTTGTATCCAGCGAACCCGTCCATGAAGGACTTTACTTCGAAATTTGTCGTGGTGTCGACCACCAAGTCGTTATTAGGCAGTGGGAAATCATCTTTAGGGCTGGCCTTGTTGAGATCCCGGAAATCCACACAGCATCTGACCTTTCCATTGGCCTTGGTGACCGTCACGATGTTGGAGAGCCAAGTCGGGTACTCAATCACTCTGATGAAACCAACTCGGAGCATTTTCTCAATTTCTTCTTTAACTTGCAAGGACCACTCTGGCTTGATCTTGCGCAGCTTCTATTTGACAGGCTTGGATTCGGGATCCAGGGGAATTCTGTGCTCTACGATCGAGGGATCGAGTCCTGGCATGTCCTGGTATGACCAGGCGAACACGTCAACATACTCCCAGAGGAGGCTTATCAGGGCTTCTTTTTCTGCATCGGCGAAGAAACTGCCCACTTGTGTCTCTTTAGGCTCTTGCACTGACCCCAGGTTCACTTTGGTCATAACCTCTTCGGCAGCTTGGGCCCGGTTGTCCTCTTGGTCAACTACACGCTCGAGAACTTCTCTAATGTATTGTTCGTTTAATGTGTCTGCTTCTTTATAAATTGAATTATTAACGTCTTTTAAGTTGTTTGTTAACTTATCAGTTGTTAAAGTGGCAATGAGAGGATACTCCGAAAGGTCAGACTTTTCATCAAGCAAGAACGGAAATACATGGTTGGCTACATTATCATGGTCCTCCGGCGTAAGGCCATTGGATGACTCAGAGGACTGGACTACGATAAGAGGCCGACTCAGAGGGTTTGAGACCGGGTTTAGGGAGATGTGGGTGCGAGCCCGGCTTGTCTTCCATTTCTGCTGGCTTGCCCTTGGTCCGGTGAAGGTTACCCGATTCTTCGGTGGCATTCTTTGGATGCTTGATGAGGGTTAGGGGATCGAGAGGCTTGGCTTCGATGTCCCAATCATGGCAATCATGCTATTTTCGGAGCCCAGGTCAATCGGGTTTGGCACCTCCATGACTTTTTCAAAATGACTCTGCAGAGGCTGGTCCACTGAGAGCGTCTTCTATGAATTCTGGGTTCCTTCGCTTTGGAGTTACTTGTCTCGAATGTGGCCTCGGCGGTTGATCCGAAAATCTGTTTCCCGTGGAGAGTACCTTGAGTTGCTCCTCCAAGTGCAGGATTCCCTTGAATGCGTACTCGTCTTTGGGCTGTGGTGGCGGTTGGTCGAGTAGAGGCTGTGATGTCGAGGAACGCTCCCCTTATCGGATTAGCTTTGAGTCCTCTAAGCGCTTGAGGTCCGTGCTAGGCTAGTTGTTCCATCCTTTCTGTAGTCTCGGTGCTGACTATCCTTGCTTCTTTCTCATCTTCATCGGTTCAGCTGTCGGTCCCCTCGATTCTGCTTGTCGGTTCATTTGTCGGTCCCCTCAGTTCTGCTGTTGGTTCCCTTGTCGGTCCCCTCAGTTCTGTTGTCGGTCCCCTCAGTTCTGCTGTCAGTTCCCTTGGTGAAGTAATGAGGGAGGTCGAAACTGTAAGGTCGGAGGTTGGGTGTGCCTTCGGAGGTTCTCCTTTTGCGGGCTGCTGCCTTGGTGCGGGCGAGCCTTTTGTTCTCTCTGATGTCAGCTGGTGTTGGCACATAGCCAAGCCCCTGGACCGTGGTATGGTCCTTGACTTCGATGACTTGATGTTGGCCTTGTAACCTTTTGCCGAGCCCCAGTCCTGGGATGAAGTTCATGAGTTTCATCATCTTCATGGCAGGGGGAATCTTGTCGTGAGACGGTGGAAGGTCCACGTTGCCTATTTGGATCTTGGAGGTTTCCAGAGTGAATCCAGTTAATGCCATGTCGTCATTATGCTTGATTTCTAACACTGGAATGTCGTTTGTGCTGGTCCCCTCAGTGGTGACGCTGTCGCCGTAGACTGTGGTGAGCTCGTTGCCTTGCATGAACTTGAGGCACTGATGAAGGGTGGATGCCACGCCATTGATTTGATGCAGCCGAGACGCCAGGATGGCTGTGAAAGTGATTGGAATGTCCAATACTTGGAATTCGGTGGGAATCATCCGCTTGCCGAACCAAATATTAAGAGTAGCAACCCCGAGAACAGTACGGGAAGTAGAGTCATAGGCCTTGACAGTGTGGACTGAAGGCTTCAGATCTGTGGGCTTGATGTCAAGCAGGTCCATCATCTTGGCGGGCAAGACATTCATTCCGGAACCACCGTCTACCAACACGTGGGGAAGGCGACGCACGTCCAGCTGGACTGTGATGTAGAGTAGCTCATTGTGATCAGCCCCAAATTTTGGAAGGTCCAAATCTGTGAAGGTGATAATGTTGCCATAGTGGATGTTGCCGATCATCTGAATGACTTCGTGCTGGGTTGCGTTCACGGGGACCGTAGTGCGGGCCGGGACTTTCCTCTAGCTTGAGCTTGTGAGGATATGAAGAGGTGAGCGAGAGACCAAAGGGAAATGTTCGCACAGGTCTGCTTGGTGAGTGAGGATCGGGTCCTCTTTCACGGAACTTGTGTCTTCGGGCGGGCTGGGTTGCGGTTCCGGCTCCGCAGCTTTTTAGTGGCCTTAGGTGGTAATGCATGGATTTGACCCGATCGGGTTAGAACAGCGACATCGGGTTTGGTCCCTTACGAGCAGGCCGCTCTGAGTTGAGCCATAGTTAGAGGAGGATTCCTCGTAGCAAGGTCCATATGTCTTCCCACAACTCATTGGCTGTAGATGTATTCCGGGAGCTTCGGCGGCTTGACGGATTCTGTCCAGGATGCGGCTTGGGTGCCTCCGCGGGGAGGTAGTTCTGATTGCCATAGGCTGTTCGAACGTCGTGCAGTGGTTACCTGGCTGAGCGTGCGTTGCTTGACCCTCAGGGGAGGTTGGAGAGTTCTCGGCTCAAGCGAACGGTCTCCTTGATCTCTTCACGGTATATCACGTTCCTTTCCTTCTTGCTGAGCATACTCAAGGCATTCTGGAGTTGGGTCTGGCGATACTCATAGTTTGCCAGTTTTCCTCCGCTCTTGACCCAGATCAACTTTCTTGCAGCGGAGCCTGCGTCGAGAGTTAGCGCTTGCGTTTCCTCCCATGTGAGAATAGCCAGTGCTTCTTTGAACTGTGTGCGGTAGTCTAGGTAAACTTCCATCGGGGAGAGTTTTCTCCTCTGTTTTATCTGAGTGGCGGGTATGTCCAAAGGTGAGTACACGGCTTCCCGAACATCTGCCCATGTGACTGGTTGCTGTCCCAGTTGATCGTTCCTGTAAACGAATGCCGCGGTCTGTGGAATTTCCTTGAGTAGTTGCTCAAGACGAATTTCCATCTTCCTCTTGTTTTTAAATAGACCTTCCTCTCTAAGTTGGCCTTTCAATTTGAGTGCCGAAATGATCCGTTCCCATCCTCCCAGGACCCTTGGGAGTCCGGTTTTGTTGACTTCATGCCCGGCTTGGAAGAGAATGGTTTAATTGTCTTCGTCGTCGCTTTCACAGAGAACTTGCTTTCCTCGGGGAGGTAAGCGCTGGGATTCGTTCTGCTGCGTCGTTCCATCTCCTAGGTCATCGGGACCGTTGACCACCCTCGTGTGGCAGAGGGGGTTGGATGAGAACAAACGATAGTCGAGGAAGTTGCCGTGAGCAAAACCCCTGAGGTCGAACTGTTCTAGAGTGGCCTCTAGCTTTCTGTCAGAAGCTGCTTGTGACACTCTAAGGGCTCGGTCCCTGTCGGTCTTTTGAGCTTGGTTTTCGTCCCAGAGACGGCTCTCTTGAGCGGCTAGTTCCATGAGGGCTTTCCTTGCGAGAGCTAAATAGTCTCCGTAGGTGAGCGCCATCTGACTAGTGTCCAGAACCGTGATCACATTCAAATCGCCGAATGGCGGAAACACTTGGATTACGTTAACGAAGGAAGTCGGGCTGGGACATTCCATGCGGCCTTCCTTGATCTCGATTACCAAGAAATTTGTGAAGACCCCGACCCGGAACCAACACGTGTCCCGAGCTGGAGCGTCCTCAAACTAACCCAAATTTCCTTGACTTTTAAAACTTTGATTTAACTTTCAAACATAAACACAATTATCATAACTATTTCAAATTAATTCTACACCTTTCTATGATGGAAAAGAGTTGACCAACTTTGAAAGTAATAAAATGTTTTAGTTACAAAAAGACATCGGTTATAACATAAAATTAATTTTTATAAATACAACTATTTAAATGAACTATACCAAAATACACTTTCTACGCCAACCTAATCATACCCCGACAATTCCCAAAATATTACTTCCAAACTCCTCACCGCCCTTACTTGGCTGGTCCGCCTGTCTCGGAATCTAAAAACATTAAAGGGAGAGGGGTGAGAATAAATCTCAGCAAGCTATTATGAATGCAGCAAGATGCCAAATAAGATGCAACACATCAAAAGACATATCCACATAATCAGAGAGGCTCCCTGCCGCCAACCATCCCATACCGGTTGGAAACAACGACCAGCTCATCATGAATATATCACAACACATAAGTACGATAAAGTAACACTTAGAACGATACTAAGCCAAGGTTTCATCTCCAAAAGGATATACACATCCAAGAAGCAGCAACAGTTGATGAAGCGGTTCCGGAACCATGAACAATAACTTGATTACCATAGGGATTCGACACACAGTCATATCCCCAGTGAAACTAGACCATCTACCTCAAAAAGAGATGCTAGCCCACTAATCCCACACAAGGGGGACAAAACTGGGTTACCAATGTATGAATTATAATGAACTTGGCTCGGTGCCATTATAATTCCATAACATTGCCCAACAACAAATACCAAATTTGGATTTTCATAACTAAGCACCGGTAATAACATACTTGCTTAACCAAACATTGTATGATCCAAAGTAGGGATACATACCACAATAGCATATCAAGAAGATAGCAATACTATAACAAGTATTCAACATATTAGCACAACGGCTATAAATCTTTGTTTCAACAAGTACAGTTTAGGAATTCCAAAGTAGGGAATCCTACAACAATAGAATATCGTAAAGATAGAAATACTATAACAAGTATTCAACATATTAGCACAACGGCTATAAATCTTTGAACCAATCCCAAAACAATTTAGGAATTCCAAAGTAGGGAATCCTAGCATTTATATCGAAATATATCAATGAGTCCAAACAAGATTGTCGAACAATTCCTGAGTCGTATTTAAAGTGCTTCCTTAGTTCCAATTTAACCCATTTAAGGTGTTATTAAGTGGCCCAAGTAATCTACTTTAACCTAGATTAAAAGGATTAAATTCATATTTCGGAAAGGTTAGGTTCCACTACTTTAAATTGGTTAAGGATCGTGCCGGAGGTTACTAGTGAAAATTCGGTAGGAAAGGAAACCGGACACTAATTGGCCCACATGGGCGACCGCCCAAAGGGGTATGGGCGACCGCCAAGCAAGTGTTAGATGAAGGGAAATTTACGTGGTTATGGGCGACCGCCCAGGCTCCCTGGGCGACCGCCCACCATGCGATTTTTCAGATTTCAAATGAATCAAATCTAAACCCAAGCATGCTCAAATTTGGTGAACTTAGAGAACTTACTAACTCATAACTCTCCTACTAAACCATGTGACCCCAAAATGATTTATTCTTATATCATTTACCCCTTGAATCTCTACTCATTTCACTATCACATTCCAAGTTTAATTTCTTAATTTAATTAACCCAAATTAGCATAAACCTAGATTATTTCCACAAGATTTCCTACCCATTCCCCAACACATTTCAAGTTAATTCCTTTAAAACTAACTTCACCCATTTAACTAACCCATTTCAAGTTTTCATTCTCTAAATCTAACTCCACTCATTTCTTCCATTCTTTAACACTTCCAAGAACAACAACATTTTCCTATGACCTTAACCAATTCCTCCATTTCAAAAAAGTTTCCAAAGCATCCAATAAGCATTTTAACAACAATAACAACAATATATATCTCATGAACATTTAGAGGAAGGAAAGTCATAATAACTCACCTTAGACTAGGAGATGGATTATGGATTTCTTGAGCTTGCTAAACTCCCCTTGATGTTCCAAGCACAAAAGTACAACTTATTTTGAAAATGGAGAAGAAATGAGCTTATGAGGATCTTGAGAGATGAGGCTTTCCATGGAGAGTATCCATGGAAAATGATAAGGGAGAAGGAGAGAATGATGAAGAAGGAAAGAATGAGGATGGTAGAGTTAAGGGGAAAAGTATGGGAGGTATGGGGGGTGTCTTGACTTTTAAGGAAGAAGGGGAGGATTTTAGGGGAATGGTCCCCTACAAGAAGAACTCTTCCAAAAAATTTAAATAACACTCCCAACTCAAAATATTTTATTTGTCCATTTTATTACCACTCCATCCTATTAATTTATTTATTTTCTATTTTTATATTTCCCCTAGAATATTATTCTATTTCCTTATCATTTTATCCTAATATAAGAAATCAAGTATATAAAAAAATAAACACATAATATTAACAATAATATTAAAAGCACACAAAATGATGCTAAATTAGTGCCTAAGGTTAGGGTCGTTACACTCACTCCCCCTTAAAGAAAATTCATCCCGAATTTAAAAAAAAAAAAAAACTTACCTAAATATTCAACCAGCCTCGATTACTTACGTATACCTCAGACTCCGATTCCCAAATAGTCTCTTCAATGTTGTGATTCTTCCCCAAGATTTTTAATTTCATTAATAATACGATATTACACTTAATGTTTCAAGAATACCACACAAATATCACTAACCCGAAATTTCACGACCTCAATAAAAATATAAATGAATAAAAGTCTTACCACTTATGTCACCAATTACATTATAATATTACATTACAAATTTCAAATATTCTATAAGCAGCTCCAAGCCAGTCTATAATTCAAATCACTAACCTTTTCTAAGGCTTCAAATGGATTAACAAACTTTGGCGCCAATTTATCTTAAGCCTTGCTTCACTAACCTCACCCCAACAAATTAGAGATCGATATTTTCTTCCCGAACCACACCTCATAAGGTTTTATCTCAATGCTAGAATGATAACTGATATTATACATACCCAACCACTGGTAACCATACTTTCTATCGGCTACTAACATCCATTGTACATACCCGTATCATATCCTCAACAATAAGTAACGATTCCTCAAATTTTTCACAAGGTTAAACTTAATAACATTCATACATTCCAAAAGGACCTTCCCCAATTGATGTCTATCCAATCCATTTAATACTATAGGATTTATACAGTCAAACTATTCCCTAACATATATGAGGACTTGATCAAAGAATCTCATCACTATATACATATACAATGAGTAGAAAATACAATCAACTTTCTATAACCAAACAACATACTCCTTTTTACTTCCAAGGTAACCCAATCACAAAATCCATCTTGATAATACTCTCAAGTTCAATCTAGAACTCGAAATATTTAATAAATCTTCTAGCGTCAATATCCGATTTTCACATTCGTGACCAAACTACTTTATGTCTTGACTCACTTGAAGCGAGTAAGTTCAATTATCTTATCCGTAGTTCTCATAATACAACATTAAACAATTGCCTCTGGAATAATAAATATGAAAACGCTAATAAGACTCTAATTCCATGAACGGAATATTAATTAACCATATCTCACAATTCAATGCTCTAATTATGTTCAGGTCCAGTGACAGATCAATATTCAAATCAAATGGTTGGCCGCCCACAACGGAGCCGATCCAACTCCAATACAAAAACCGATTCTACTGCGACCGACATATTAATAAACCCACCATATATCAAATTATTTCTTGGATCAAAACTTTAATATAATCAATCACTATAGGGAAACTAGGTTGCTATTTTTACTTGCTTCTGTACGAACTATAACTTTAATATAACATGTCTTTCAAAAATTTGCAACATTTTTCAGAATTCCAAAGGATAGATAAAAAGAGATCCAGTGATACTTGAATGGTTTATTTATTTAAAATTGTCCCATACCAGTTTTAATTAACTAAACCACTCAAAATTTTAAGAAAATTTCAAAAGATTGATAAGCTAACAAAACTAACTCGAGTGATCTAATTATCTACAACCGTCCCATACCAGCGGTAGATAATCAAATTACTCACAGATATTAATGTATACAAAAACGGTTTACTGATCTTACTAAATCAACTATCCCCAGAAGAAAGTCGAATTGTGCTAAATCATTACCGAAGTTCAATATTCAATCCAAAGTTTTAAAACACATTTAAAACAATTCTAACATAATATTCTTGTTTGACCTCTATTTATAGTGTAGCCACCACTCATAATATTTATACTTAGTTAAATTCTCTATAAGAAAACACAATCTCGCATTACTATTACCTTCTTCGATAAACAACACTGAAACATTCATTAAGATAATGAACTAGGTAAATCATCCTCAATTCATTAATTCCTTAAGTTGAATATTCAACACTTTTACTTAATGTAAGTCATCTATTCTTTACCTTTGATATTGGTATTGCACTTAGTAACAACGTATTGCATACCTCAAGTTTCCGATCAATTACCATGATCTCCTAATAAAAATATACTTGGAACTCACATAGATCAATCATCCCCAAATTGCAATTAAACATTAACAGTGTAAACTAGCTTACCTCTCGATAACCATCAACAAACTCAAAATCCGCATAACGCCAATATCTCCCAAGCATCACATTAATCCATCATATGAGTCACGCAACTAAATCGACCTATAGGGTGTAATCATCCTAAAGTATCCTTTCTTCCCATAAGATTCATCCTCATTTTATTTTCTCAACTAATGATAATCGTCTCTCAAAACAACCATATACATATATTATCAATTCCTGAAGTTGATCTTATAATCCACCAATAATTACATCTATTATACTTCTTCGCATTTACCCTATTTACCTCTCCATAACTAATACACAATCCACAAATCAACACGGTCATACTAGATATAAATGTTGTCTTAAGTATATCCTTAAAGCAAATATTCACTGTAATTGTAACACTTTCAGAAAGAATTCAACTAATAACCATTGAGTATCCTACTAGTTTCTAAAATCGGTCATACAAATCATCAACAAGTGATAACGAATACTTATTCTTCACAGTTACTAATTTGAGATCTCCATAATCTATAATTAACCACCAAGTATCATCTTTTCTAAATATAGTACTAATTTATCCTTACGGAGATTCGCTAAGCTAATTATCTTCTTTATCAAATAATTTCTCAAGATGAATCATCAATTCCATCATCCCAATTAGTGTCCTCTATCTAGGAATCCGAATACCAAAATAGTACCTTATAGCAATTCAAAACCTCAATATCCTGGTATGATACCTGATGAAAACCCATTTTGAAACTCACATGGAAAACACCACTTAGTCAACTTATAGGGTGATATCACCTACAAGAATATCTGATTCCTTATTCAAATTAGTAGCAAGAATACGATCAATATAATCCCACTTAGACTATCACTTTCAATACTAGTCTCCATAAGATCTCGTACTCGCGATATTTTATAACCCATATAATCCCACTTAGACTATCACTTTCAATACTAGTCTCATATATCTAGTCTCCACCATGAGACACCAATGTATAAATACTCATGCAAGTTATACAACCATAAACCACTCTAAATTAGGCCATATACCTAACCTCAACTAAGAGCTCACCAATTCAATTACCACCGATACATGAGAGAATTCAAGTGTCTTTTAATCAATTATAACACATAACCCAAATAACCTTCACATTCCTTAGGCCATACCTTCGACATTTATACATATATGACATAATAGAAATTAATGACTTATCCGCCTCAACCACACACGGAGGCAAATCAAACATAGATAAGGAGACTCGCTTCTTGCGACAGTCCTCCCCAAACACAACAACCACTCAATCAATTCAGGTCAATATAACAATAATTCACGGATTGGCATATCTACCATATCCACCGGCAATCCATGCCCACTTAATCACAACTATCATGATAATCAAGGATGATTCGAGGTACTCTCTCATCGGAGTAGAACCTCCAGTACATAAGGCAACTCTCGGCCATTTATGCAAATAAAAATGAAATGTAATGCCACATGAAAACGAATGATCGTGACTTTATAAAAGTATGAATCCTAACTCCGGAGACAGGCAATATACCTCAAATGATTGTGGAGGAATCTATCTCTCCATATTGCTCACATTTCCTTGATTCTTTGGTTGGTCATTATCGTTTTCTGTCATTGAACAAATTCCTGCATAATACTCTCGACGTCTGTTATCACACACTCTCACTCAGCTAGACTCTACCCCGAGAATTCCAACCGAGCTCTGATACCAACTGTGAAGACCCCGACCCGGAACCAACACGTGTCCCGAGCTGGAGCGTCCTCAAACTAACCCAAATTTCCTTGACTTTTAAAAATTTGATTTAACTTTCAAACATAAACAAAATTATCATAACTATTTCAAATTAATTCTACACCTTTCTATGATGGAAAAGAGTTGACCAACTTTGAAAGTAATAAACTGTTTTAGTTACAAAAAGACATCAGTTATAACATAAAATTAATGTTTATAAATACAACTATTTAAATGAACTATACAAAAATACACTTACTACGCCAACCTAATCATACCCCGACAATTCCCAAAATATTACTTCCAAACTCCTCACCGCCCTTACTTGGCCGGTCCGCCTGTCTCGGAATCTAAAAACATTAAAGGGAGAGGGATGAGAATAAATCTCAGCAAGCTATTATGAATGCAGCAAGATGCCAAATAAGATGCAACACATCAAAAGACATATCCACATAATCAGAGAGGCTCCCTGCCGCCAACCGTCCCATACCGGTTGGAAACAACGACCAGCTCATCATGAATATATCACAACACATAAGTACGATAAAGTAACACTTAGAAGGATACTAAGCCAAGGTTTCATCTCCAAAAGGATATACAACTTCCTCGTGGAGGACATCCCATACAACTTCCATGCATTCATCCCGAGAATGACGGTGCTTGTTGACCTTTATCACGAAGATCTCTTCGCCTGGCGGGGCCAGAGAGTTGGTTTGAAGAATGCTGACGAATCTCCGATTGGAGACTGGGGGTTTGCGTGCCCGCATCATGGCGATGTTCAGCGTTTCTTTCCAATCGCCTCCAAATGTTGGAAACGACGCTGAACTTGATGTATCTGACCGCTTTCAGGGTCTTCCCGCTCGAGTACGTTTACATAGTTGGCATCTCCGACTACGAGGGATTCTGATGAGATTTGCTCAGGTAGTACCTTGGTTGATTCGAAGGAGGTAGCCCCGGTGCCTCGAGTGCGGGCACGCTGATTCATGCTCTCGCTTTCTGCCGTTTCCTATGAGGAAACTGTCTCTGATGACTTCAAGATCTCCCGCCGGTTAATGAACTTAATGCGCTGATGGAGAGTGGAAGCTATGGCTTTCATGTGATGCAGCCAAGGGCATCCCAAAAGAGCGTGAACTCGGATGGAATGTCCATCACGTGGAATTTTGCCGGGCACCATTTGGGTTTTGAACTGAGTTCTGAGTCACCGTCCCCTGTGGATGGGACGAGACGTGCCGTCGTAGGCCTTGATAGTCCGAGCCGACGAAATCAAAGTGGCTTTCGTTGATGCGGAGGGCTCGCATCATGCCTGAGAGGGAGGACGTTAACTGGGCTGATCCGTTGTCTACCAATACTCCGGGAGTGTTATGGTGTTGAGCTTGAGAGTGATGTACAGAGCTTCGTTGCCAGGCCCCGAGGCATCTCTCGGTAAGTCTTCATCATGTAACGTGATCATACTTCCATATAGTCGGGAATCGTAGATCTCGCCTCTATCCGAGAAGGAGAGTCATCCACCCATCCGTTTCTGTCTTTCCTCTTGCGAGGTAAAGCCTTCACTGGAGCCTCGGGATTGCGTTGAGGCCGCTTCCGCGGTTGTCGCCCTTGGTTAGCACGTTGATCGAGTGCGAGTGCCAAGCCGACTTTGATCTTCCTTTGTCGGTCCTGCTCGGAAGCCGGACAAATTGAATCTTGGCCGATCCCGCGGGGTTATGCTTCGACCGGGCAAGAAGATTACCAAGATCTCGAGGTATTCTCGCGTCCCAAGGTCCGAGCTCTATTGTCGCAGGACTTTTCGGCTTTCCCACCCCGCTTGCTCTAAAGCCGCATGGCCTGGAGGAAGAGAGGACTTGCCTGGAGTACGCATTAGTAGCCGAACCTCCTAAGGCTCTCCGAGTGTACCCACACCGGTGTCTCCTTTTCGTATCTTTCTCTCGCCTTGCCGGCTGAGAGGACTTCTTCTTCTCGTTCGCGGAGGATTGCTCCGGACCGTATCTTGGGACTCGTACTGTGCAAAGTGAAAGGCCACAAACATCGTAGCCGATGTGGACATTTGATGAGGACCCGACCTGAAGAGGCAGAAACCGGTTATGTGGCAATCTTCTTGGGCACCCACTCAATGGAGTTCACACAGTTGTTGTTCTGAAAAGGGTTTCCGATCAGTATTGACCCACGGGGCGCTCCAATTTGCCTTCTTCTATCAAGTTCTGGATTTTGTATCGTAACCCCCGCCAGCTTGTCGGTGGTATGGCCGTGATATCACGATGGAAGGCGCAAGACTTGCTCTTGTCACGTCGACTACGGGATTCTTGGGTTTGTAATTGGCAACGGGTTTAAGGAGACCTTCCTTGATTAACCCTTCCAGCATCTTGCTCAGTGGCATATCCAACTTGTCGAAGTGCACGGTAGCATCGCTTTCGAGGTGGAGTTGTTGCTTTGTGGGACTCGGGTTTCGTTGCCCGACCGCTGTCCCGATGGATGTAATCGACAGACGTATCTTCTCGTCGGGCCGGTGCGGGATTGAATGCAACCGCCGAGCGGTATCTGTATGGGCCGTGCAAGAGCCAACTTCTCCTTGAGATCCTTCTCGAACCGGTGAGCCGCATTTACCATGGCCCGAGTCCGGGAAGAAATGGTGACCGATGAGAGTTCCCGATGGACGGTCGGCCTTAAGCGTGACTTGAAGATCCGCATCCGTTCATCCTTGGGAGAGTGGCTCCATGATCTCTGAGAGTTTCCAGCTCCACCTTTTGTAGAATTCTCCGACGCTGTCCGTTTCGCTCTGGGTGATTAAGTCCTCACGACTTGTATCCCACTATAAGTTGGATCCGTACTGCCTCCAGAAGATGTTACCGATCTCGATCCTGTGCGGCAATCCGCAGATTGACCCTCCGAAACCATCATAACGCCGAACTTTTAAGCGTACGCCGGAAGTGGTCGGCCATTTGGCCGGAGGGTTGCTCCTTTCGCTCTCATGCCGAGAACGTAGGTGTCGACGTGCGTTTGAGGACATTCGGTTCCGTCGAATCGGTCCATCTCCGGCATTCTCGAACTTGGCAGGGAGAGGTGTGACCATTCCCGCATCCGTGGATTTGAGCGTTTCCTCGCTTTGAGCCGCTCATGGCGGCTTTCGTGTGTTTCTATCTGCTCGACCATCCAGTGCCAAGGTTGGGTCCAAGTGGTGGACTCGTGAGGCTCTGGACACGGTGCTACCACGTGAGCGGTAGTGATTGGAGGTGGAAGGCTTGATATATGTGGATATACGGGGCCTTTTCGAATCGTACGAGGTTTGTCCCCTGTTTTGGGGATTCATGTATAGGCAACGGGACGAACCCGGAGGGTATTGAAGGATATTGGCATCCTCGAGATGGTTCATGGGTGCGCCGGTGGTATTGAGTGATAGGAGTAGCACTGGCCGGCCAAATATGACGGGGTTGCCCCGAGAGGTGGCAACGTGAAGCCTAGGTCTACTGCTTCCTTGGTTGGAAGTCATCCCGTAAGTTGGCGGGGAGGAACCTCGGTTGAAGGTTTGGTGAACTGTTTCGGGGGAATCGTCATCCTCGACCAGTGACAAAAGTACCGTCTCGACCTGGGGGATAGCTACTATACCACGCTCATTCGTAAGCCGTACCACGAAATTCCGCCGATCTTCTTTCGCCTCTTGTGAACCTCACAAGCCCGAATGGCTTCTTCCAAAGTCATATCTCGTTGCCTGGTGGGGTCCTTCCCCGTCACGATTTCTCGGTGAGCTAGACATGTCGGAAATTCTGGGCCGAGGGAACCGAGGGAACCGAAGAACCGTCTCGACGCCGCCGTAACGGTGATCCCGGCAAGGCGCCGACCCAAATCCGAACCACTTTCTCGCCGCTATAGTGGTACGAAAAGGAAGGGTTTAGGCTTCGGAAAGGGAGGATTTGGATCAAGGTTTCGGGCTTGTGCAATGTGCAGTTACCGATTAATGTTTACTTAAAGCGCGTTTTCTCAGAGTCCTAATCGGTTGGAAAAGAGCGAGTCTTCTTTTTCGCAACTAATCCTAGAGCTCTAATCAGTGGATCTCGTCACTACGCTTATAAGCCCCTCGTTTCCATTGTAGATCATCTTTCTCGGGACGGACTATCCCGAGCGAGGTCCTAAAAGGCAAGCGAGTTCCACCGACAAAGGGAAAAGTGAACTTAAGGCTAGCTGATCACGCAAACTTCCAACGTATGTGACGCACGGGCCACAGTCGAAGTCAACGTCCTTAAGTTAAGGCGGGGATCGTTCCAAAATTTCGGCATGACCTCTCCTGACTCGCTTGCGCGAGGGACCTTAGCTTTTTGGCGTTGGCCGAGTTGTGGTTGGCACGGTGCATACGGTGAGGTTTGGTGACACGGTGTCACATTGAACCTTCGGGTATATTTTTTGGCAGAGCTCCGCATCAAAGTCAAGGCTGAAGAGCTCGAGACTTCGGGTCGGGAGCGACCTTCGGTTTCAACCTCTCGAGCTTGACTCGGGGCGGGGCTCGGCGTAAAAAAATATACACTTAGGCTTTATGACACGAGCTGAGCCAAAAAACCAACCGGGGTCTTGGACAAAGTGTGACACAAAGAGTGCATGGCTTAAAAGGGCTAGGATGGGATGTTTGGGGCGACCCCGTGCGCCCCCGAAAGGCATCTGGCAGGCCAATCGGGGTGCAACTGATAAGGCCATCCCGGGTTACGGGTTGTAGTGTGCGTACTGGCCGAGGCAAAGAAGTGCACGTGGAAGTGCGGTGTTCGAGGCAAAGAAGTGCGCGTAGTGTGCGGTCACTAAAATTCCTTTTCTGAGTAAAACAGAGATTTTTCAGAATGTGTCTTAAAGCATTATGATGCGCAGTTCAAAAGACAGCAATGAAAATCAAACATGAATGGGGATGCACAAACATGGTATGATTTTGAAAAGTTGACAATGTAATGCCTTTTGAAAAAACCGTTCGAGGTTTAAAGGAACACACACACACGAAAACGAGGAAGGGTAAACGAAAGTTTGACCCACGGAAGGATTTTTAGAAAACAACGGTAGTTTTGAAAAAAGTATCACTCTCCCCAGCAGAGTCGCCAACTGAAATTACCCAGGATTTCGCGCGGACGCGAAACGCGGTTGTCTTTCGCGGGGTGTTGGTGTCTGAGACCTCACTTCATGGGAAGGAAAATGAGGAGTCGCCATGCGATTTTTTGTATTTTGAGCCCAAACGTTGAGAAACGACTATTGTGAAAAGGTGTCATTTTTATTGGTAGCAAAAACTTAGGAAAAGGCTTTGAAAACAGGGGATCATTTTTATTGATAGCAAAAACGAGTAAAAAGCTTTGAGTACTAGAGATTGTTAGGTACGGAGGTCACGTTATGTTTCGGGAAGAGTATTACGAGATCACCCGAAACGCCTCGCAGGACGAGTCTTTCTACCTTTCTCAAAAATGTGTGTGTGTGTGTTTTGAAATGGGGGCTTGAATGACAAGCTTAATCTTGGTTTGAATGTCAAACGTTGATTAGGTGACTTTGTTTGAAAAGACGAGCGTTTGAATGACAAACGTCGGTTTTGAGTTTGAAATGAGCGTTTGCGTGGCAAACGTCGATTTTGAGCTTTTGAAAGAGAGTTCGAAGGACGAACCCCGGTTTTGAACCGGGCGAGTCATTGTTAACGATTTTTACGGGAAAAATGCGTATTAAATGATTTTTATGTGTCAAATGGCGGCTTTTAGTTTGAAGATGAGCGTTTGGAGGCCAAACGTCATTTCACGCGTTTTGAAAGAGAGTTCGAAGGACGAACTCCGGTTTTGAACCGGGCATTACATTGCTAACGATTTTTACGGGAAAAATGCGTATTAAATGACATGCAATCAACGAATCGGGTTGCGACTCGGACTTTGAAAAGTAAATACTATCACGATCCAAACGGGTCGGACTTTGTAAATGACAGTATTTAAAGCAGTATCAACGGAATCAAACGATCCGGAATTGTAAATGACGATCAATGAGCCAAAACGGCTCGGAATTGTAAATGACGATCGACGAGCCAAACGGCTCGGAATGGTAAATGACGATCGGCGAGCCAAAACGGCTCGGAATGGTAAATTACAGAAAAGTAAATGACGATCAACGGATCGATCGATCTGGAATGGTAAATGACGTAAAAAGTAAACGGAACGGGGTCGGAACGCCGTTTTAACCCGTGATTACTTCTCTTACGGGAAGAGAAGAGGATCGAGGGGCTAAAACGTATCGGACCCTGTTAGACGGAGGCATCTACATTTCAATAACGTTGTTCGAAACGATTGTAGCGACTGGCGCGTAAATCGAGACGAAATGAGAGATTCAGAGAGAAGGAGTTATACCTATGGCTAGGGTCGACTCCTTTGGCTCGGGGGTGTGTTCGGGACATGGAAAGTAGTTTGAAACGGTGTTTCGAAGTAGTGAGGAGCGTATTTGATCAAAATATGGAAGTTTCACGCGAATCGAGACAAAACGGGAGCTCGGGAGGGGTGAAACTGAGTTTGGGCTGTGGGGTATATGATTTTTTGGAGTAAATTCTTCCTCCTTTTGGCTTTGACAGCAACTTCTATTTATAGGTGAAAATTGCAGTAAGAGTCCGGACGGACTTAGACTGTTTTTCAGGATTTTTTGGTATTTTGGAATTTTGAGAGGCTTGCTGGCAATTTCAGAAAATTTGCACAGGAGTCCTACGGACTTTGACTGAAATCCAGGGGTATTTTGGTCTTTTGGCCTTGATTTGTGATTGAAAGGTGACTAGAGGGAGGTGGCATGGCTGCCACGTGCCCTGTGAGTCACCAAAGGTGTGGGAGTTCGTTCCCCGGTCCCGGTTTTGTCCGTTTTTTAAAATAACAGTCCGGAAAATGTCTGAAACGCCCCCTGAAAGTGCCGGAAAGTGCGTTTTTCAAGGAAAGTCGTACTTTTACGTGAGATGACACGTGTTAAGTACGCTTCGACGTCGGGATGCACGGGGCAGTCCCGGGACGTCTCGTTGGCATGGCAACGGGGAGCTTAACGAGTTTCGATTAACCTGAAGCGGGCCAGTTAACGGATTTCGGTTAACTTTCTGACGGATTTTGACGATCCGGATTTGGGTACTTACAAACACGATGGGTGTTTTTAAAACAAAAATTTACGAGAAACTAATGATTTTTCCCGGCAATGGAACCGCTGATGACGCCAAGGATTTCAAGGTCAGAGCGGTTGTATGATATCTGGCAGGATATGTTTGTTTGGTGCGGTACCTATGAACACAACACAGAAACGAAGCACCGTTAAGGTCAAAGTTGGATGTTAATCCAACTTAGGCCCTCGGGTGTGAGGATAAGATATCTAGATGGATATAAAACCTAAGAATAAGACCTTGGAATGTCTTAGAGTGTGTGTGTGTTTAGGGTTTGAGCAATATGGCTTACAATATAGATTTGGCACTTACCTTGTCCAAGGGGACAAAGGTCTTCTATTTATAGGAAATGGGGAGCTGCTCGCTGGCGTAAGCCATGATGTCAGCCCTAAAGGGCACTTTAGTCTTTGACCGGATACACGTGTCTGCATCTGATTGGCTTTGTTAGGGAAGGAAGATTCACTGTCAGAAGGGATATCGCTGAAAGGGACAGGAGCCGTGTATTTGGCGCGGCGCATTAAATGCAATAGTAGGCGCCTGACTGAGCCGCATTAAATATGATGGGAGTGAGACGGTTACTATACTGTCAGAGCCAGTAAGTAAGCTTGCTCAATAAGCTTTGATATTAACTGGGAGACTAGTGAGATACTCGGGAGTCTGGTATGAGCCCGCGATCAACATCTTAGACGCGCTCAATGGTATTTGATGCGGGCAAGGATGAGGCGGTCATAACTCCTGCGGTCACCAGGCTGACGGTCAGGATTCCTTCGGTCTTGATTGGGATGGGAAGAGAGGAACGCAGTCTTGACCTTGGGGGTCTCTCTGTCCGCGGTCTTGACTCTGGCGGTCTAAGAAACGCCGCGTCATAATGGGCCTTTGGACCAGATCGAGCTTGGGCCCGATCTAGCTGGTCCGGGCTCATCAAATCATTTGTTATTTTGGAAATGAGAATCTTACTCGAATGTGTATCAAAAAGAAAAGTATGACTGTTACTATGAGACGGATAGAATATTATTTTTCTTAATTTCTTTTTGTTTAATTTTAATATCACTTATTATTATTATTATGGGAGTGAGGGAGTAAACATATATTCCCTCCGTTCCATTGATAGATTCACCCTTTTGAGCATGACACGTAAATTAAGGAAAAAGGTAAGTGAAAAAAGTGTTGTGAGTGTAAAAGTAAAATATGAGAGAGAATGAGTGGATGAAATAGTAAATTTGAAAAGTGTTGTGAGTATAAAAGTGAAATAGGAGAGAACGAGTGGGTGGAATAGTAAAGATTTTTTGCCATTTTAGGAAAGGTGAAGCTTTTAACGAAACACCCGTTTTGGCAAAAAGTGAAGCTATCAATGGGTCGGAGGGAATATATGAATTAGATTTGGGGGCTTAAACGGATTAGGGTCTCTACGGTTTGTCGCAAGGTATATAAATGATACGCTAATTGAGGTAAATCTCTAAATTATTCTTCATAAAATTCTTAAATATTGATCGTCGAAATCGAAATATGAAAGACTAAGATCTTTCGTCAACCGATTTGCTATGTTAATCCAACTGCATTTGCATTTGCACTTGCCCAGAGATCCTGGTTGATACCATTCTCCAGTTCTCTTATCCCTTTATTAAACAATAGTATATGGCTGGCCCCTTTTTTCAAACAAGGGAAGTCCAGAAGAAAACTCGATGCCTGGATGAGGGTTCAACTTATACCGACATGAATGACGCACGTGGGAATATAAGAAGCTCTATAATTAATTGACATTATCTGGAAATATGAGGTGGAAAATTGGAAATAATCAATAAATATATTCACAGAAAGATGCACGATGTTTTAAATATTACTCCGTGATCCGTATAAAGTTGCTGATCCACTTACTTTCGGATTTTATTCTTCTCCTTGGGAGGAAGCAAGTGTAGACTATAAGAAGAAAAAAAAAGGTCTGGTTTTAGCTTTAGTATTCAATAGAACAGAAGCAATAATAGAAGGGAATAACCAATTATTTTATGAGGTCCCGGTTTATGATTCTTATTTTTTTTAGTCCGTCTCATTTTAAATTTTAAGATTTTTAGTTGTTTTATTTTCTAAAATTAACATTTTAAATTTTAAGGTTTTTAGTTGTTTTATTTTCTAAAATTAACAGTGAGACTCACTTGCTACCCGCACAATAACAATCCACTTACTACTAGTATTATCTATAAACTTTCTCTCTCCTATTTTATTTTTCATTCTCAATACATTTTTTTATTTTATTTCCGTATAAATAAAATCTAACTGAAAATATTAAACTGGGCGAAGGAAGGTAGTACTATAGTTATTAGATGTACTCAGATTTCAAGTATGTAAGACCAAGTCCAATAGGTCAACTATCAAAAAACATTCAACTACCCTAATATTACGGCACCTCATCTTCTCTCTCCATCCACTTAATCATTCAACTACTTTCTCAACTACACTCTGACATAAGCTAGTTTAGTTTAAAATTCAACTCCTCCCAACTCATCATTCTATACCCCACCACTTTTTATTTTATTTACAATAATTAATTTTATAATTAAAAAAATAATAATAATTTATTATTAAAAAATAAATTATTAATATTTTTATTTATAAATTCGATTTTTTTTTAATTTTTTTAATTCGAGATTTTATTTAATTTTTTTAATTCGAGTTTTTTTTTAATTTTTTAATTCACACTAAATTAATTTTTTTCGAAGCAATTAAATAAATACGAGAATATTTTAATTTTAATAAAAAATAAGAAAAGTTACAATAAACTTAGCTCGTTCCACAAACGATGAAAAAAAAAAGCATATGATACATAGACTCGACTCACGGTACAATAAAATTTAAAAATCACTGATTTGCGAACTTTGCCCATATGTGTTTGACTAGATCGTTCTGCAATTGTTTATGAGCCCTTTGATCACGCAAATCTGATCTAGTACGTACATGATTTTCAAACGCTGGTAATACCTCAGTTGAGAATGGTTGTTGTGTACTAGACCCACTTGCCTCGGACTGATCCTGAAAGTGAAGCCAATTTTGCGAATACGTATCACGTTCATCCTCAACGATCATATTATGTAATATAATACATGCTCTCATGATCATAGTCAAGTCCTCTATCTGCCACATTCGAGCTGGATCTCGAATGATTTTAAATCGAGCTTGGAGCACTCCAAATGCCCGTTCTATATCCTTCCGATATGCCTCCTTGTATTTTGCAAATAACTTGTCTTCTTCACTTTGAGGAAGTTTAACGAATTTGACGAAGGTCGGATAAGAGGGGTAGATACCGTCAGCAAGATAATATGTCATATTATACTGACGTTCATTCACAAAGAAATTGACTCGTGGAGTATTTCCTGCTTCAAGATCATCGAAAACTGGCGATCGATCCAGAACATTTATATCGTTTAATGTTCCCGGACATCTAAAAAAGGCATGACAGATCCATAAATCATGACTTGCAACGGCTTCAAGAATAATCGTAGTGGTTCCCTTATCACCTCTAGTAAATTGACCTTCCCAACCAGTAGGACAATTGCATACCGTAATATGGATTCCAGGTGGGTACAGCTGAAGGCATGACATTTGGGACATTTGGTGGATAATAAAATTGATTTGGGAATTGAAAATCATTAGGAATGGAGTAATTTGGTGGAAAATTACTTGACTTCTGAGTGTTGAAATAAGGATTATTGGGATTGTTGGGATCCATTTAGAAAATAAGATGGGTAATGTTGAGAGAAAAGAGATGTTTTTTTTTTGGTGTACAAAATATATGAAAGTTATGTCATTTTATAGAGAAAAAAATTTCCAGAATTTTGGTAAAAAAAAAAAAAAAATTATTTCTGTCAAATAATTGAGCTCAAAAAACGGGGTAGAAAGATAAAATCAAAAATCTCCAGCAACCAATCACAGCTTGACACATGGCATTATCCGAATTTTTCAAAAAAAAAAAAAAAGGGGCAACGACGCGCCTGGTCGGGTCGTGCTTGCCACGCGCCTTAGGCGGTCCACTAAGCAGCCGACGCATGTCCAAGGCAGGACCCTCCTCCATTTCTTCAACCGGGTTGAAGGTTTTAATCCCACCCAACTCAACTACCCCCTTCAACACCCTTATTAAACAC
This sequence comes from Adenophora triphylla var. japonica, assembly GCA_022495995.1. Taxonomy (NCBI): domain Eukaryota; kingdom Viridiplantae; phylum Streptophyta; class Magnoliopsida; order Asterales; family Campanulaceae; genus Adenophora; species Adenophora triphylla. Next base: position 103,594 of record JAFEMH010001804.1, on the reverse strand, counting down.
ATTCAACCAACTAACTCATCCTCAATTACCCATTCAACATCCTTATTGTACATGGCCTAATGTACGATTTTAGCATATGTTTGTTGTAGCCTTCTCGTTCCAACTGCTCCTCCTTGACTTGACCAGCCTGTTTTATTCATTGAAATAGTCAAATTGAGGAGTACTAAAATATCGTCCTCCCCACCTTGGATCTAGGGATTTAAGTTAGGGGTCAAATTTTAAGGCTACGAAAAAAATGAAAATCACACTATTAAAAACCTAAATTTTAATATTGTATGTATAATCGATTTTTTCTTAGTCTAAGTTCAAACAATAACAACAACAACAATAATAATAATAGTAATTAATAATCAAATCTAGTTTTGTAATTATATAACAAAATCTAAAAGACATTCTAAAAATATGAAGCTTTTATAAAATTTAATGACAAAGATGTATGAATATTCTTGCTTTTCACTTTTTAAACTTTTGGTTTTGTAATTATAAAATGAAATATGAAAAAACTGGTAAAAATATGTAGGGATCAAGTTTTTTATAAAATAGACATTTATTTAGAATAAAATTTTTAGAAAATAAATATTTATTTTGAGACGGAGGAAACATAAAACATAAATACATATTTTGAGGGGGTCAATTGAAGTAATTATAAGTTGTTCAAAAATATTAAAAGGCTCAGAAGAGTTTTTGACTTTCTCTTCTGTTACACTTTGCATTCCTTACCTTTCAATTAATACATTTTGCATCCCTATTTTTTATTTTTTTTAAACAACTCGATAATTTTTTTTGGAAAAGCGAGGGTGTGCAATTGCCCACCCTTGCGCCAAGCTACATACGTCCTGATGCAGCAAAAAAATGAGCGGTACCGGGGTACCTAATCAGTCGGGAACGCGACGTTGAATTCCTGGACGAACGACGAACGGATCTGCAAAACAAACACCGTTAGGGCGCGGGAAGTTACCCCCGCGCAAACCCTCCGGCGTGAGAATAAGCATCTGTATATGAAGATGATATAAACCGGGAGAGAAGGCGTATTATAGTATTGAGAGGGTGTTTGAATGTACCTTTTGTGTGAGGAATTTGACCCTTATTTATAGCTTCCAAGTGATGAGTCCTCCAAGAATAGGAGTTCATAGTTGACTTGTATTAGGAGAGTGAATCTCCATCTAATTTAGGTTCCTTAACCCGCTAGGAGTCCGCTCCAAATAAGACTTCTTGAGTGAGAATAAATCTTTATTGGATTAGGATTCTGTGTGCTCATTGCTTTCCTTATTTTTAAGGGTATTTGATAGGAGGAGAATTATATTCCGTTCAGTGGCCCCCAACTTCCTTGCTTGCATCGAAGTAAAAGAAGGAAGTTTAGTCTTTGTCTAAGGAGTCATACCCTGTGGTTGATTTATACTTATCTTTGGGTGCGAGCTATGAACTCGTTGTTGAATATTTGTATGTTGAATACTCGCCAAGTGTCAAAACAATTTTGGGAAGCCGAGGAAGCTTGTTCGGTCTTGACGCTGTAATTTTTCCGGTTTGGGTCATTAGGCCGAGGAGACTAATGTCGAGGAAAGCTCAAACCCAACAAGTCATTATCCCGGGTCCTTGCACGGAGGAAGATGATGAAGCGGATCTTTGGGGTGCGAGGCAGGAGACTAATGTCGAGGAGGAAGCTCAACCCAACAAGTCACCATCCGGTTCCTAGCATGGCGGAGAGACGATGAGTGCTACCATAGCACGAGCCGAGAGACTAATGTCGAGGAAAGCTCAAACTCAACAAGTCACCATCTCGAATCGACACGGCGAGAAGACGACGACGAGGGCGTGCGAGGTGCGGGCGAGGAGACTAATGTCGAGGAGGAAGCTCGGCCAACAAGTCACCATCCGGATCGACTGAAGGAAGACGATGAGGCGTGCCGAGGTGCGGCCGAGGAGACTAATGTCGAGGAGGAAGCTCGGCCAAACAAGTCACCCTCCCGGTTCACGACACGGAGGTCATCCTTGCCTTCATTTATTGCTTTAGTATAAAGCGCTTAGCTTATTTGATTTGCTTTGCTTGAATCTTTGTATAAACTCTTGGGAAGGCGAGGAAATTCATCTCGTACCATGCTCGGGAAGATGACTCGCACATAGAGTCGTAGACGGTTTTTGCCGCGTTAGCCGTTTAGAGGCATTGGGCTTACTTCTTTGTCATCTCTCTATGTCGAGAAAAGATGACTCGTACATAGGTTGTAGATGGTTTTGCCGCGTTAGCCATTATAGGCATTGGGCTTTCTTCTTTTTCATCTCTCTATGACGAGGGAAGATGACTCGTACATAGTTCGTAGACGTTTTTGCCGCATTAGCCGTAAGAGGCGTTGGTCTTATTTCTTTTTCATCTCTCTATGACGAGGAAGATGACTCGGACATGGGTCGTAGATGGTTTTGCTCTGTTGTGCCCGATCCCGTTAGGGGGACGAGGTAGAATTTGAGCTCAATCCCGTAAGTGAGATGATCTTGCTCGTTGTGCTCGGTCCCGTTAGAGAGGGCGAGGTAGAATTTGAGCTCAATCCAGTAAGTGAGATGATCTTGCTCGTTGTGGTCGAGCTCGGCCCCGTATATGGGATGTCTTGCTTTGTTGGCGTCGAGCTCGGCCCCGTATATGGGATGTCTTGCTTTGTTGGCGTCGAGCTCGGCCAGTATAAGGGATGTCTTGCTTTGTTGGCGTCGAGCTCGGCCCGTATATGGGATGTCTTGCTAGTCGTTTTTGAATTTGAATTTCATTGACTCATTTCCACTAGTTCGTCTACGTCCCTCGGCTCTCCTTATCTTCTAGTCATAGGCGGCCCCAGGAGTTACGGCCGTATGACGAGACTAGGGAGCTACATCTAGGACGGACGAAGCAGTATCAAGAAAGTCCACGTCCCTCGGCTCTCCTTATCTTCTAGTCGTAGGCGGCCCCAGAGTTCGGCCGTATGGCGAGACTAGGGGCTAAATGGGACGGACGGAACCGAGTCATTGTTGTCATCTTCATGAATGTCTACGGTATCATCAGAGATCGACTCGAAGCTGGTTTCTTTGTGTTGCTTAATTGCTTTGACGAGCTGCTAGGTTGCTCGCATGCGTGTAATATGCTGATCATTCATTGCACTATGATGTTGTCTTGAACTTAGTTTCATAGCAATTGTGCCTGACAAAGTTGCTTGATCAACCGAGAAGCTGCACATGTATGGTTAAAAATGTGTCAAGCAACATTTCTACTTGTACTCATATAAAACAATGCTTTTATAAAGTAGCACATGCTTTGCATCAGAGTATATGATATTTGCAGGTTGGACTATGCAAATGCACGACTAGCTGTTTGTTTGTTATATGCTTAATATGCAAACATGGGTTATGAGCAATATATGGACAAATTATTCGATGTCATGCCATTCAGTTTGTGAATATTAACTAAAGATTTGGAAGGGGTACACCTGAGAATGCTCTGATGTTATCATATTTTTTGGACACGCTTTCGTCTTGACCAGGCTATCTAATCCGGATATCGTGCTCATTGTTTTGACTCCTGGGGCTCTGCTCATTGTGGTTGTGAACGAAGTCATGGTGAGCGAGCTCGTGCTGCCTCTATGCTCGTCTTTACGAGGTACATGCCTTGTGCGAGGAAGGACATGCTCGTCATTTGGCTCTGGATATGTTCTGAGGTTGGCAATCTTTTCAGCCACGGTTTTGTCTAGAAGGCGGATCCATTAGGCTGCCACGATCTGGTGCTTGTTACCATGATATGCTCAAGCAAAGAAGTGTACTACTTGGCCAGCCATTGTACTGGGTCTGCAAATTGATTTCCTCGTAGTGTCGTTGTTCTAGCTGATCAATGCTTTCGGGTGTGTGTACAACTCGCATGTACTTTGCTTCTGTACTTACCGAGGAACTCTCCTTTGTGATTTGATTAATCGAGGCAGTTGATTATGGCTAGGTCGAGGTCGGTGTTGCTGGATAAACCAGCTTCACACCCCCTTTACCGATGGACTTTCTTAGCGCATTCATAGTTCATTCCAGGCGGTTGGAGGTGAAAAGGAAAAGCTTTGATTTCCTTGGGATGAATCATTCGAGGTTTCAACAGATACTTCTTGGATTCTCACGTTTGCTGAGTTCCACAAGACCCATATTCCTCCAAACAATCCCTGAGAAGGCACTACGATCCAGGCAGCTTCTTAATGATTTTTGATGCACGCTCCATGTTGGTCCTTGTAATTCAGTTCGAATCCTGGAGCCGTGTGATCTCTGTTTGGTCTACCAAGCTGATATTGGAGGCTATTTCTATGCCCGCTAATCGAGCTCGGAGGTAGTGGTCCTTTGTAGAAGCGGATTTGGTCAATGCTTTTTGTTCTACAAGCTTGCTCGTGCTAGTTGTCCTGTTGTTTGGCCTGAGAGCTGATTTTGTGTTTTCCTTCAGCAAGTTAGGTAAATATGCATGTAACTCACTGGCCCAAGGTCGGCTGTACTCAGTTTGCAACTTGCCATGGCATTGCCTGGTGCGAGTGTTTGATGTTGATCATGTTTGTTTGTTCACACATGGATGCTAGACCGCTCGACGTGGGACTTCAAGTGGGGATTGCTTTGTTAAGCCACTTTGCTTTCTTTTCCTACAAGTGGGGTGGACTCGAAGCATCCACAACAATTGTGTTAAATGATACAATCACTTAAGCACTAAGCAAAACTGATAAGCAGATTATCAATATTAATTAAGCATGGAAGATTGTCAATTGTGTAACAGGATGATTTAACTTCATGCCACATAGCAGTAGTATATGGAGAGAGTACACCTGGTATGATCGGACGTTGGTTTGATGTTTGCTACAAATGTCTGACGAGAATGCGCGCAAAGGCTGACCACAGATATGTCAAATGGATCATCAGCTGGACAATTGCGGGCTCGTTGCTGTATGGTTCGACTAGTGCTTGATGGTAGCAATTTCATGTATCCGTCCCTGTTTAGGTAGTAAAGAGATCTGACATTGTCCTCCGAGCATGGTGTGCACTTACTAATTGATTGAAGGGCATGCAAATCTGAAACGGTGGGAATTGTCCAGTGGCCGGACTCCATATAGGTGAGGTGGAGCAGAGGACTTCAAGCTGAAATCTTGTTTTACTTCCTCATCGTCGTCAGCTTCTTGTTGTTGACGGGTTAGGAGGCGCTTTGATTTTCTGGTGAAAGGTACGCTTGGTCGGCGTCGAGCGGGTCTCGGAGAGAGGTGGTCGAGCGAGTCAGGTTGAAGCTGACATCGTAGTGGCTGTTTGATTTCGCCTTGAATTATGGAAGGCCCACCTTCCTGAAGACTTACAACCAAGAGAACAGAATTTGAACGAATCAAGTAGGCTACGCTCGCACACTTCGCAGGTATTAGCGACACCTTTGTCGGGCCTTGGCTGTGGGCGTTCATTAAGGAAGACAACCTTTGCACTATTGATAAGGTATGTCTGAACAGAGGTAATGTCAAGAAATTTATGAATCTCAGAAACCCTGATTACATCATGGTATGAAGATCTCCTTATCTTAATGGCATGATGGTCTTTGTGATAATTGAGACAAATTGAACAAAGAGGTCCATTCATACAATCCAAACAATACATATTACATTCACTCTTGTGTGAATCAGCATGTAATTTGCATTGAACAAAGAAGTTTTTCACTCAACAATGGCTTCAACCATGGCGGCCACATGTTATGCAGAAAATATATAATGCAAGGGTGTAGAAAAGGAATTTCCAATTATCATGATAGTAATTTAAAGAAAACATTCATGTAATTTTCAAAATTACCATACTTGATATTGCACTGTGGGATTGCCTTGGTTTTAAGCAGTCCCAGGTTCAGCATAATGATATGTAAGAAGCATTTTCCATAGGCGTATTAATATACTAAGAATAATAATGTGTGCCAGAAAAATGCAAATATTGATTTGGAGTTGGAACGAGTGCACCTGGGTTCGTCGTTGCTTGGACTTGGGCTCTATAGATGTAGACAAGCTCGTCGAGAAAGCTGTCCCAGGTCGCCTTTTAACGGATCTGAACTCACGATGTCGAGGCACACTTAGGACCCGGGGCTGAAGTGGCTCGCATGCTGCTGCCCTCTTTGTTTATTGTTGCCTGAGAGATAGCAGCATAACGAGCAAGTCCCCATGCAGCTTCTTTTACTGCCAATGCGGATGGACCACGGGGAATGCTGACAACTGCGCGCCATTTGGCAAAACGAGCCCTTTGAGTATTCAGCAGTTCTAGAAGCCAAACCGTCCAACCCTTGGCACCAAGATTCATTGTTGGATCCGGGTAGAGGAACCAAACCCTTATCAACTTTGATTCCGGGGACAATCTGCTGTTCACGTAGGACGTCCACGAAACTTTTCCCGTCAGTTGTTGATTGGTAGAGGGTCTCCTCAAAAAGAATAGAACCAGAGATATATTGACCCAAGCTTGGAGTTGTCAGCAAAAGTTGTCTGTAAGCCTATCTGTTAACCTCGGTATTATCTAATCCAATAGATGCCAATCTCCTTCCAACAGTTGCACTTGATTCATCAATGGCAAGAATACCACGGCCTGGAGAAGCAATAGTTTTGGCGGTTTGGACGAGTTCGTCGGTGTAAGATCCGGCACGGATGGCGGGAAGACGGCGATGGAAAGTCAATTGAGATGAAGAGCGTTGACTGAAAGATTGTTTATGGCCAATCCAAGGAGTGGATGGTGCGTTTAGCTTTGTGAAACTCGCAGAAGCCATTTTTTTAAGAAGAGATCGATCGAGAAGATTCTTTTTCTCTCTCTAGAATCTCCAGACGAATGTGGAGAAAAGGAGACTTATATATATACTCCCTCCGTTCCACCAATTGCTTCACCATTTTCCTTGGACACGGAAATTATGGTAATGGGAGGGAAAAAAAATGTTGTGAGTGTAATTTGAAAATAGGAGAGAGAATTAGTGGAGGGAATAATAAATTATAATGGTGTTGTGAGTATTAAAATAATGTAGGAGAGAGAATGAGTGGAGGAAATAATAATATTTTATATCCAAAAAGGAAAGGTGAAGCTTACTAACGCAGGACGCCACTTTTGGGTAATTGGTGAAGCTTTTATTGGGACGGAGGGAGTATATATATATATATATATATATATATATATATATATATATATATATATATATATATATATATATATATAAGGGTCCTATTATAATGAGAAACGCATCATATGAGAGGGTAAGAAACCATTAACGGCCGTTGGATTAAAAAACACATCAATGCTCAGATTAAAAAAAAATATAGAGGGGGTGGCATTTTCGTAATTATTTCATTTAAAATCCCCCTCAAATTTCAAAATAAAATATCTCAATATCTATAAGTCAAAAAAAAAATTCGAAAACACTGATTTTTTTGTCTTGACGAGACGATTCAAACTAGATCCCTGAAGATAGGATTTTGAAAAAATAATATTGAACAACGTCTAATTTTTAAAACACTAGCTATGTTGTCTTAAGGAGACTCAACTGCCTATGCTAATGATGTCATATGTATATGTTCATTAAAATGGAGTTGACTTTTTAAGAAACTTCAGTGAGGAGATAAGATTAGTAATAACCCATCTCACATAATACTCCATAAAAAGCAACTTACGAGCATACTGACATCGCATGTGATTAGCAGGAATTATTACAAGTGCTCAGTCGAAGGGTACACAATCATAATTAATTAGTGAACACTAGCTGTAAGTGAACACTAGCTATGTTGTCTTAGTGAACACTAGCTATGTTAACACTAGCTATGTTGTCTTAGTGAACACTAGTTGTATTGTCTTAGTAAACACTAATTAATTAGTGAACGCTAGGCTGTAAGTGAACACTAGGCTGTAAGTGAACACTAGCTATGTTGTCTTAGTGAACACTAATTAATTAGTGAAACCTAGCTTAAATTGTAAGTGAACACTAGGCTGTAAGTGAATACTAGCTATTTTGTCTTAGTGAACACTAATTAATTAGTGAACACTATTTGTAAGTGAACACTAATTTGTAAGTTAACTAGGCTTTGTGTTGTCTTAGTGAACACTTATGTTGTGTTGTCTTAGTGAACACTAGCTATGTTCTCTTAGTGAACACTAGTTGTATTGTCTTAGTGAACACTAATTAATTAGTGAACACTAATTTGTATTGTTCACTAATTAATTAGTGAGCACTAGTTGTATTGTCTTAGTGAGCGAACACAAATTTCTTGTTAAGCTAATTAATTAGTGAACACTAGTTGTATTGTCTTAGTGAACACTAATTAATTAGTGAACACTATAGTTAAATAATTATCACCCAAGAATGTTGTACATGACGCCTAGTTTCCTCCATTTAGCTACTTTTACTTTATCTTTGAATGTTGAGAAAAGAACAAAAGACGAAATTAAGCATGGAGTGGTAGGAAAGCCGTATGGCCAAGCAAGATCGCTTCTAAAAGGATCCTAATAAAGTTGCCACGGGTTTATGTGTATTTGTACAGAGGTATATTTCACATTTTTAAACTCATCACACTACCTGCTAAGCATATCACTTGGCAGCACACCAATGAGTTTCTACATCTCAATTTGAATACGCAGTCTTTTTGTAATTAAATAAGATGTCGAATATCTTATCAAAAAAAAAAAAGATGTAGGATATGAAAAAGAGCCAACAAGTGATGCAGCATTTATAGTCTGCACATTAGGGAAAAAATTATATACTTAGTGAACACTAGTTAATTAGCTAGTGTTTTAAAAATTAGACATTGTTCAATATTATTTTTTCAAAATCCTGTCTTCAGGGATCTAGTTTGAATCGTCTCGTCAAGACAAAAAAATCAGTGTTTTCGAAATTTTTTTTCGACTTATAGATATTGAGATATTTTATTTTGAAATTTGAGGGGGATTTAGTTCACAATAATTACGAAAATGCCACCGCCTCTATCTTTTTTAATGCGGAGCATTGATGTGTTTTTAATCCGATGGTTGGGTTTGGTTCTCATGGTTCTCATATAAATTTGGTTACCATTTGAATAAACTACATATATATATATATATATATATATATATATATATATATATATATATTTGTTTAAATACATTGTCATCATCGTCATCCGTCCGTCGTTCGCGGTGCTCTCGTTCCCGGCAATGGAACCAAACTGATGCAGCAAAAAAATGAGCGATGCAAGGTACCTGTCGGTCGGGAACGCGGCGTTGAATTCTGGACGAACGACGAACGGATGCAAAACAAACACCGTTAGGGCGCGGGGAGTTACCCCCGCGCAAACCCTCCGGCGTGAGAATAAGCATCTGTATATGAAGATGATATAAATCGGGAGGGAAGGCGTATTATAGTATTGAGAGGGTGTTTGAATGTACCTTTTGTGTGAGGGATTTGACCCTTATTTATAGCTTTCAAGTGATGAGTCCTCCAAGAATAGGAGTTCATAGTTGACTTGTATTAGGAGAGTGAATCTCCATCTAATTTAGGTTCCTTAACCCGCTAGGAGTCCGCTCCAAATAAGACTTCTTGAGTGAGAATAAATCTTTATTGGATTAGAATTTTGTGTGCTCATTGCTTTCTTTATTTTTAAGGGTATTTGATAGGAGGAGAATTATATTCCGTTCACGTCCCTTGCTCCCTACCAATTTATTCTTATTTTTTTTTATGAACCGTCTCGTCTCAGTTTTTTAATTTGCTTTATTTCATTAATGGCACAATATAAACAGTATTTTTGATAATCTTGTTCTCAATAAACAACAACAAAAAAATGGATACTTACCTAACAACTTTTCACCAACTTATTTTATTATTGAATAGTGTTTCAAACAATTATGTCTCCAACTCACTATTATTGTTGGCCCATTATAGATTGGTTTCGTAATAAACTTACAAAATCAAAGTAAAAATCTTAAATCGAGACACATAAAAAAATATTAGTAAAAAACAAGATTAATAAAACCAAAAGGGAGTATTAAAATCAGAAAATAAAATACAAAATAAACAACAGCCTATTCCGACCTGTCTAGTTCATAATTCACTAAAAGAATTGAAAGCTTTAGGTGCTTCTGTTTTGTGGAAACTTTTTAAAGTTTTTTGGGCCCAAAATTATTGTGTTGGCTAGTGCTCTTTCTGTCATTTTATCATACCAATTAGCTAGCGACCCAATAATAAGGATAATGATGCTGCATGGACAGCCAGCTCCCAGCAGTTAAGCCCCTTGGAATGGTTAGTGATATTGGAGCTCTTTCTGTCATTTTTAAAGTTTTTTGGGCCCAAAATATTTTATTGCTTATTTGTTATGTTTAATTGACTATAAAAACCCAAATGATAGAGACTGAATTTCAAGGGGAAGGGAGTACATTACATTGTAAAATGTTTCACCTAAAAGTGTCACAAAAGGGACTCTTATCTTAATTTTAGAATGAATAGTCCTATAATAAATCAACTTCAAACAAGTAAAGCAAAGCAATTTTTCTTAAATTATTGAAAAATTAAATGCAATATTTATTTTAAGATTTATACTGCTTAAATGACAATTGTAAAATGCGTACTACTGTTGAAACGACAAATTATTATGCCGACTAATGTTTTATCTCCCAAATTAACCAACATTCTTAAAGCCCATTAAAAATTTTGGATCAGTCCTAGTAGACAATTATTGACCGGACTAAACCCTCACACTAAAGAGTCAAATGCAATTTTTTAGAAATAAAGGGTGAAAAAAATATGAGCCCCAATTTAAACCTTCTCCTTCTCCATCTCCCTCTTCAACCACATTATTTCTTCAACCAAAATTGATCACCACCCGCCACTTCTTCCACCAGCTCTCCACCATCCGCCACCGCCCACCATCCCTGCAATCTTTCGCCAATTACTTCACCTGAAATCTCCAATGTTGCACTCTTAGCACATACTATCTCAGCAAATTCAACATGTCTCCCTCACCCTTATTCAGCGTCACTCCTCCATTTTTTTCGATTTTTCAGTGACTTGAAGTTGAAATAATATATTCCGTTGTCTTTTATTCCATATCAACACCTATATATAATTACAAGAGTCCTAGATAGACTTGTCAACTAAGTTAAGTAAACTAGATAACTATACAAGGAATTAGATTACTAACCAAACATACAAAATAATATCACCCTAATAATAGGGTGATATTCTAACACTCCCCCTCAGTCAAAATGGGAGGGCACCGTACATTGAGACTGCCCCGAAAATTGTCAAATAAAACCAATGGCAATCCCTTGGTAAATATGTCGGCTATTTGGTGTCGAGATGGGACATGCAAAACACTAACCTCACCTTTAGCCACTATGTCTCGCACGAAATGAATATCCATCTCGACATGCTTGGTCCTTTGGTGTTGAACCAGATTACTGTACAGATAGATGGCACTAATATTATCACAATACACAAGTGTAGCACGTTGAATAGGACACTTTAACTCTTAAGTAATAAATTAAGTAGCCAACAGGATTCCGAAACCACATTAGCAACCCCCTGTATTCGGCCTCGGCACTTGACCGGGACAGAACCGGTTGCCTCTTAGCAGACCATGATATGAGATTATCTCCCAAAAAAACACAATACCCGGATGTGGACCGACGCGTATCCGGACAACCTCCCCAATCTGCATCAGTGTAGGACACAAGTATAGATGAAACGGATATAAGAACAAACCATACTCTAGTGTCCCATGAATATAGCAGATGATCCGCTTGAGAGCCTGCATATGTTCCTCTCGAGGAGCGTGCATTAAGAGACAAATATGTTGGACAACATACTGTATATCCGACCTGGTGAAAGTAAGGTACTGGAGTGCACCTGCCAAGCTTCGGAACAAGGTAGGATCGACAAACGGAGGGCCTGCCAATGAACCTAGTTTCGACTTGGTGTCCACCGAGGTAAGGGATGGATTACACGACGACATACCGGCTCATTAAACATGAAATTTTTTTCGGAAAACATTTTCCTTACCAAACAGCCGAAAACATGTTTATCTCATTTTTCGGAAAACATTTTACAGTGTGGGTCTTATGTAGCAGATCGGTTTTCGGACTCATTTCGTTGTTACAGTTCTACTTCAGGCTAACAGGGATCTCCACTTCTCTATTTCAATGACTTCTTGTGAGAGAAAAATCACTACTTCGTGTAACCATGCTTTGGACTTGCCAAATAACAGGGATAGTCCCTCAACGGGTAGGATCAATCACTTTAAACCATCCACTTTGGCCATATACAAAAGGAGCTCTGCATTCAAATCAACCACTAGTATTAAAAAGCTCGGCATTCAAATCTGTCTACTCATCCATTTTGGTCATCCCTCACCACCTAAAACCAGATAATTGCAAAACAAGGGAATAAAAGAAGTCATATAGGCAACTCTCTGTTTTTCCCATTGTGCTGTTCAAGGTTTTTGTGTAGTCTCAACAAAAAGTTTTTGTACGGAGTGTTTTTCATTTTGAAGTCTAACAAAAAATTTGAGATAAAGATTGTTAAACTAGAAGTTATACACAAGCACCAATGCATACGCACTAGCTAGATAATGAACAACAACTGAGGTTTAATAAAAAACTACTCGTGAAAACAAAAAAATAACACGGGGGGAGTGATCAGCAATGGTAAGCATACTCAGGGGCGGAGCCAGGAATGTCCGGAGGGGGGGGGCAAGATTACACGGGGGTTCGGGGGCAGCGCCGCCGAAAAAAAAATTTCGGGTCAGACAAGTAAAAAATGGGTCGGATCCATGAAATACAATGTATTTTAATTAAAAATGTAAAGAATTAAGAAAGTTAACAAAAATGATAAAAGTAAATAATTCAAAGAACGATTGAAATAATGTTGAAGTATTTAACGCAAACAATTTATTAAAATATATTACTCGTGCAAAAAAATAAATCAAATTTGCTAATTAAACTTGGGATGATAGGAGAAAGAGAAAAACAAAACTGTTAAGAGAAAGAAATGGAGAGAGAGAGAGAATAGCAAAGATGGAGGACAAATAAAATTAATTGAAAATGTAGGTAGCAGGGCTCGAACATGGATTTGAAAGGAAACACCAAAAGGCTTTAACTTCACCCCTTCTACCGCTGAACCACACCACTCACTGATGTTAATCTTGAAGTTAATTATATATATACATATATAACAAAAAATATGGGGGGGGGGGCAAAAAAAAAAAAATTTCCACTGCACTTCCTGCCCCCTCCTGCCCCCCCTTGGCTCCGCCCCTAAGCATACTTAGCAGAGATATGAATGTGGAACTTGGAAAGGAACGAAGAGAGTAATGACAGATCGATGCTTCTACTCCTAAATAACCAACCACGTGCCACCAAATGGTTTGTTCAAAATTAGCTAGCCACCGGCATGAAAAGGCAGGAAAAAATAACAGTAACAGAATTGAGGCATTTGATTGGGTGCTTTATTACCAGATACACTATAGGATATCTTGTCTGTACTCAGAACACAAACTTCACTCATCAAGACACTAGCAGGATAGCTTACCCTTCCACCTGCAATGACCGTTATTTTCTTTAAGAATCATGGAGAAGTATCATTCATAAGGTTGGAGGAATGTCGGTAACGGAGAAAAGGCTTAACTTAGAACTAACATTTATACCATCAGAATAAAGATCAAATTACCTCAATGTAGGAAAAATTGCCAAACATTTGTCAAAAAACAATAATTTAAACCTGTAGTCACAGATATAAGAAGTAAGAATAAAAGGACACAAGAAATTGCAGCCAAGAATAACTATGATGATGACAGGGATCAGTCTAGAACAAGTAACACATGACTCAGGTCTCAAGAACTCCAAGTTGATGTTTGATACATCGTACATTTACCTTGCTACCTTACATTCCTTTTCATATTGACAATGTTAAAAGGAATCTAAACACAAGACCACATGGCTTGATGGTATGACATCATGAATATGTTTGCTCCAAGTTCCTGGCAAATAGCAACAATCACAAGAAACAAAGCACCATTACCTAATCCAACAAATTCCCACCACTTGCATATGCCCTATCTATCATTTCTCTCACATTAAACACCCCCTCCCTCCTAAACAGTCTCAATTTAAGTATCAAATTGACCCTTTCGAATCAGCATTCAACATATTCTGAATTAGCTATATTAATAAAAATTTAACCTTATTAATACTAAAAGTAGTTTGAATCTTACTTATGCTTTCTGGTAAAACAAGTGAATCCACATCAACTTTTCATTGGAATAGTCTAAAAGCAAGTCGTTTATTGTGACGAGAAGAATAATGCACCCTCTCTTGTAGCTTTTGGCAACCGCAACACAGGCAAAAATGGAATGTGGATTCTACTCTTTGAATAACCAAGAATCTATTCAAAATGGAATCAGCATTCATTGTTGGCTCCCCACCCCCCCCCCCCACCCTCCAAACAAAAAAAAAAACAAGGAACATGAAAGCAGCAATCATTAAGAGGCAAATTCCTCTCTTTGCTTCATGATTAAAAAAATGACAGAACTTCATCAACCCGCAGAATCAATCAAGCTAAAACACTATTTTAGACAAACATAGATTATATAACAGATCCAATGCTACACCGAACACTACTCGGTCCATTTTCAGGCAATTTTCTAACTTGACCTCGCAGTAAGCACTGTAAATCAAATGGGGCATTCTGCAAAAATTATTGCGAGTTCCAGATTTTGAACTCATATGCTATGCACTCTACCAGAGATGTTGGCATAATCTGCTTGCATTTGCATCACTAGATATCGATCCATGGCCCTATTGCTACTTCAAACTGTGGTTGATACCACAGTAAGAAGTTTAATTTTGATTCTCTTAAGTTGAAATATGTATAAAATATTAGCCAATTTAAGAAAATGACCCCTAGATAAGTAAGGGGAATTCCTCCAACAGGTGCAGTTACTCTCCACGACATGAGATACTGTACTGCCTATTCATGATTAAGTACACGAATCAGAAACCTTCAGTAAAATGGTGTCAAACTTTAGTAAGATCCAAATTAAGTATTTACTTCTATTTTAGTAGGTTACGCAATGCATTCTGAGATTCAGTCCAAGAACAAATGAAGTGAAGAAAGGGTCTTTGATTATCTATTCAATAATTTCTTGAGAACATGATACATCAATACTTTAAAGACGACATATCAAAACTGAGGGAAGTGAAATCTAAAAGGTCAATTCTTGTTTTTACAGTAAGGATCCACATAGATGATCAAACAATAATCTAACATCAATAAACTCAACGCACCTTCTTACGAGACTTCGGAACGCGGGACGGAGGGGAAGGGGAGAACTCAACTGGTAACTGGGGTGGCTCTAAATCTCCAGAAAGCATTGCCACAACTTCTTTCATAGATGGCCGAAGGGAAGGAGACTTCTGCAGGCAGAGAAGTGCCACTGTAATACACACGAGACCTTGCTCTTTATCTAAAGACTGAATAGACTTATCAACCAGATCAAGAAGCTTCCCAGCACGTGCAAGGTGGCGTGCCCAAGAGAGTAGATTGGCACGTTGAAATTCTGACATAGGAGATCCTGTCACTTGAAGTGGCCTTCTCCCAGCAACAAGAACTAGTAATAAAACCCCAAAACTATAAACATCACACTTCTCTGAGAGATCTCCACCACATGAATACTCTGGGGCAATATAACACACAGTTCCTCTCATACTTGGTGTGCTGCTAATACCACCACTTTTGGGTATTTCTCCACTCACAGAATCATGGCTATTCTTACGAGCCCTCCAAAGCTCACCGCTAAATCCATCCAACCACCAATCCACACTTCCCTTACTACCCCTGCTCCGACTCCTCTTTTTCTTTCTCTCTGTATACAGATCATCATCTTTCTGCCACCAACTTTCTCCATTGATGTCACCCGTAGTTGATTCTTGGCCTTGTTTCTTCTTCTTTTTCTTCTTCTCTCGTGCAAGCTCTTCACAATATTCCTCCTTCCACCATTCTCTAGCTGGTCTTCGCTTTTGTTTCTTCACAACCTTGTCTTCATCCAGTGAAACCCACCAATCAAGCCGCTTCTTATTCTTCTTCTTCTCCAGTTTCCCTACCCTCCCTGAAGTAGATGGAACTCCGGCAACAGCTCCACCTCCAACCCATTCGCTCTTTGGTCTCTCCTTCTTAATCTCACTCCCAATCCACTCCATCACATAATCCTTTACACGCCCCGACTCTGACCCACCATTGTCTTGCTTCCACCACCAATCTTTTCCAGAGACACTCTTCTTCTTCTTGCCGCTCATCTTAAAAATATCCCCGCCACTATCCACACTAACCCCATCAACCGATAAACTCCCCTTCTCCAAGCCCTCAACAGTGACAGCTGTCCTCGGCGACATTTCAATATCTATAACAGTCTCTGGTGAAGTCTCTGGAACATTAACCCTAATAAAACTCTCGGGTGACTGATCTACAACAACACTAAACTCCTCAATTCCAGTTGTAGCTAAACTCTCAGTCTCCTCAATTAATGATCCATTATCCTCTACAACGGCACCACCACAATTACTCTCCTTGTTTAAGAAAATTTCACTGTGTTCTTCTGATTTTAACCTAGCTAAACCAAAATCACCAATCTTGGCATTGAAATTTTGATCCAATAGAATATTACTAGGCTTTATATCACCATGAATTACAGGTGGATCACAGTAATGGTGCAAATACTCCATACCTTTGGCAATATCGATTGCAACTGACAGCCGTTTCTCCCACACCATAAGCTCCTTGCACTTGCGATGCAGCAAGCAATCCTGCAAGCTGCCATTAGGCATGAGCTCGTAAACAAGTAACATACGCCGTCGTTTACGATCGGAGGAGAATCCGACGACGGAAAGCACTTGATCGCAGTCAATTTTTCCGGCAAAGAAAAGTTCGTTCTGGAACTCCCGCTCGCCTTGAAGAGAGCCGGCGTCCATGAGCTTGACAGCGACAGATTGGTTCGTGTTGGTGAGGGTTCCGCGGTAGACGGAACCGAATCCCCCTTGGCCGAGTCGATTAGAGGGAGAGAAAGATGAAGTAGCTTGGCGGAGAGTGGAGTAGGAGAAGCGGTGAGGGGGCTTGGAGTCAGGGGAAGGGACGGTGCGTTTCCGAGAGAGTTTACGGAAGCAGAAAATAAGAGCGAAGAGGAGAGAGAAAGCGGCGGCGACACCGCCAGCTATGACGCGGGTGTGGCGGTGGTGAGGGTGTGGCGGCGGCGGCTGAGGAGATGGCGGTAGTAGCGGTGGTGGTGGGAGGTTGCGAGAGGGCATGATGAGAGAGGAGGGAGGCAAGGAGCGTTGGGAGAATGATTATTTTGGACAACACATAATCTGACAGTTACAAACAAGCGTGAGAGAGAGAGAGAGAGGGAGAGAGCACCACTACATTTCTTCTTCTATAATACTCTTGGGTTTTTTTTTTTTTTTTTTAATTTGAGTATCCAGGGAGTTGTACCATAATTAATATTTTCATAATATTATAAGAGATACTCTGAAAAACATACTCCCTCCGTCTCACCAAAATTGATACGTATTTCTATTTTTGATCCGTCCCATCAAAACTGATACTTTTCAAAATGGTAAGGGAATTTTCACTATTTACCCCACTCATTATCTCTCCTATTTCACTTTTACACTCATAACATTCTCTCTCCTAATTATTTCTCTCACTCATTCTCTCTCCTATTTAATTTTTCATACTCACAATATTTTCTTTTACTTTTACTTTTTCTCTTTCTTACTTTTTCTTAATTTGCGTATCCAAAAATTTGGTATCCATTTTGATGGGACGGATGGAGTATAATTTTTTTACATTAATTATAATTAGGTATAAATATTTTTGTTATTCACTTTTTAAATATTTAATTTTATGATAATAATACAATTAAGATCATAATCAATGAAAGAAAACAAGATTAATGTGGAAGGGAGTAGGTTATTTCCTTGGTCTGCTCTTTCCACGTGTCCAACGCTCGGCTCATCTTTCACATTGTGCCATTAGGAAAACATTAAACAAACTTTATCTTATGATGTTTGGGTTGACACCTTCACATATCTGCTCCCTTCTTCCACTTCCCATTAGATTTATAACAATTTGATTTTAGACATCTTATTCAACTTAAAATTTCTCAAAATGACAAGTTTATATTATTTTTATATTTAATGAGACTCACTTATCATATTTACAACAATAATTCTCTTGCTATTACTTTCACTCATTCTCTCTCTTATTTTACTTTTTATACTAACAACACCTTATCCACTTATTTTCTCTCATTTTATTATAATATTATTTTTTTATCCCGTATCAAAAGGGAAAATTCTAAATCGGGTAAAACGCAGGGAGTATATAATTAGTGATTGAAACACTCTTTATTTAATGGTTTTCTTAAAAAAAAAAAAACACTTTTAGTAGTATAATACAAATAGGATTGATCCCTATTAAAAATTGAGTGAATAAAATCAAGTAATTTGCAATGGGTTGGGAGGTCCATTACATCAGCTGAAGCCAAGGCCAAATGTGAATTGTCAAAATTTACAACAACCATTTTGACTTTTGACACATTATTTGCTCACCAGAATAGAATTCAAGAAAGAATGGTGTCTTCTTTTTTAGAAAAAATATAGCAAGTTAAAAGCACCTGCTCCTATAAATTTTAGCAACATGATATTTAATAATTCGTTTCAAAATAAATATTCATTTTTATTTTTAATAGATTGCGGATTTGTAATCATAACAAAGTATCCTAATGAAGTCTGCTAAATGCTTAATATATGAAGGGAAAAAATATAAAGATTAGAAGGGAAAAGAGAAAGCAAAATAATGGCTACTTTTTAGTAGAATCGGATGCCTGTGAGGGTTGTTGAAACGGAGAATAAGAAAAGAAAGAAAATTTAACCGTTAAACCAACAAATCAACTTTGAAAGATTCAATACTCCCTCCGGCTCATTCGAAAGTTCAAAGTCAAAGAAAAATTTGTTAACTTTCTTACGGTTTAACCAAACACTTTTAGAAAAATTGATTATCCTAATGTAAATCTAAAAAATGTTATGAATTCACCATTAAGAATATTCTCAAAAATTATTTAAAATTTTTCATTTGGGTAATCAAATTTTATATAAATTCTTAGTAAAAGTAAGAAAAAGTAAGAAATAAGAAAAAGTGAGAAAACACAAAAGGGAAAGGATGAGATGATGATGGGAAAGAAAAAGTTAGAAGTAAGTAGCTTGCACAGAATTGTATTGCTTGGCTTTAAGCATAGTCAACTTTTGGGTATACCTATCTAAAAAAAAAAAAAAAAGTGAGCTAAGCGAGACAACATTTGGTTGAGAATTTGACACACAAAAAAAAAATATCAATAAAACTTTCCTTTACGGGAGATGAAAGATTCTGCTTGCATTATCCTTTTTGTTTTGTTATTTAGGCTCCGCGCGTTTGCCGAAAAACATTATTCGTAAAACTTTTTCCTTATTTTTCGATATTTGGTAAGTATCGAAAAATGAGTAAAATGTTTTTTCCTCTTTCGCCGTAAAATGACTTACGAATTTTTTCTAAGTAAAACATTTTTCGGAAAATGATAATACCCTCACACACCTAACTTATCATACACCCCCACGTTATCCATCCCACTCACCACCACCACCACCACCACCACCTCACTCAAATTATCTCAAATTGTGTTTTTATCGAATAATATTTAAACACATGAAAATTTTTTCGAAAAATATTTTCCTTACCAAACAGCCGAAAACATGTTTATCTCATTTTTCAGAAAACATTTTACAAGAAATTCATTTTTCGCAAGTTATTTTACGCGAAACAAATGGAGTCTTAGTATTTATTCTAGAGGCAATTCCCCATGCAAGCTTCAACTTAATATTTATTCTGTTGGGTTTGGTATCATCTAAATTAGTGATGCCTAAATTAGGAGACAAAACAACAAAATTCGAAATTCCAGTCGGGGAACGACCGCGCGAAGTGCGATCGCGCTAAATTTCTGTCGAAAGGGAGCGATCGCGCGGGGGCCGATTTGGGAGAAGGGGCAATCGCGCCCTATAATCCGGAAAAGGCTTGTTCAACGGCAGATTTGGCCCAGGGTTGAAACCCTGCAGGGTTTGAAGTAGGCATATAAATAGAGCCTACCTCCAATAATATTTGTAGTTATCTTGTTAATCTGTTTTCTAGATCTATGATTTGGATAAATAGGAATTTTTCGCCAAAAATTCGTGCACTAGATTATAGATTGTAGTCTGATGATTTTCAGAAAATAATAATATTCTCTCCCTCTACTCGTGCACGTAGCCAAGTTGGTGAATCACCTATATCTGTGTGTTGTGTGATTGTTGCTTGTTTTCTATCTTCTAAATAGACTTTGTGGCTTTGTGCTAACATATTCTCTATGAGGAGTTCAGATTTTCCTAATTCTTTGACGTAGCACAGATAGGATCAAAGTTCAGTAGGAGGGCCAAGGATGTGAAGCCGGATGAAGAAGAAGTTGCAAAACCGTGCGAGAAAAAAGGCACAGCCGTGCAACAGAAAACAGGCCAACGCATTGGAACGAGACTTGTGGTTTCGGTTTTGATTATTTGTTTTATTAGTACTTGCTCGTCTCCTATTATAATTATTATTTTCGTTACTTATTTTTTTTATATTATGATAGGGATAGTTTAGTAATTAGGAATAAAATTAGGGTTATGATTTATTTAAGGTTTCTTGAATATTTCGCAGTAGTATAAATACTTGTTCTAGGGATTTGTTTTAGATCACACTTTTTGATTAATAAAATTTAGATTGCTTTTTCATCTTGTGCGTTTGATCCCTGAAGCCGTTTGGTTTGTTGAAACCCTAATACCAAGATTGGTTTAGGTCGATAATCTATTCGATAGGTTATTGTTATCAATGATTTTCATCGTGTTTATCCTTTTGTATTGTTTCTACTGCGTCAGTTGGCAACACATCAGGTGAAATCCTGGAAAGATTGTGATTGCCGGAGGTAACAACAACGACACATATAATGTTATTCATGCAATCAATAATCAACTGTATCGTGCTCGACAGAAGGAAAACTATTTCCTAGACTTGGAGTATGACGAACTGGCTGAAGCAGACCAGAACAATCGACGCAGGCAGAGGTATAAATTAATGGGAAATCCAGATCGAGCAGCTGCAAAACGATCGGCTAAGCAGTGACATATGATGAAATACAAATTTTATGATGATAAAGCCGATTATTATACTGAAAAAAATCGGAGATTGGAAGTGTAATTAAAGATCTGTAGAATATAAACGTGTTGCTGAAAACGTCGGGCTCAGTTTGAGAAATTGCTACAGAATCTCAAGAATAGTGTTAACCCTATGCAACGGGTAGGGCTTGAAGAGAACCTGTGCGACACGAGGAAATCCCACTTCAACGTGATCCGCCGGCCGACGAGATGGCTTCAGATTGAAATCGTGAAGTTGTTATTGCAGTCTGATCCGTGAATCGGGACCCAATAATTACGTATGAAGGTTTCAAGGGAAATGAGGTTAGTAATAATTTTTTGGCTTCGGAGGAGGAGAACATTGTTGGTAAATTAGAAGATGAATCGGGCGTTATTGAAGTGACGAAAGATGGTGAAGATATTTGGAAGGTTGATTTGTGGAACGTGTTGTCAGTTCTGTATGAAATAATTAAAGATGCAAATCCGACGGATTAAGAGGGAATAATTTTGTATTCGAAAGAAATTATAGTACTTCAAGTTGTGTTGAAAAAACGTATCTATTTCAAATATTTAGTCAAGTGGTACGGAGCGGATCATGTTATCCTAAATCCTACCTTGCCAATGATACGATTATATTCGAAGTATCTTTTTACTTGGCATGACCGTTTTCAGACTTCGAATAAGAACTCGGGGACGAGTTCTTTTCAGGAAGGCGAGCATGATGTAATACATATTTTGTCAAAGGTCAGCAACAGTAGTAAGTAGTAGGAGGTCCAAGAATGTGAGGTCGGATGAAAAAGTAGTTGCACAATCATGCGAGAAAGGAGGCACGATCGTGCAACAGAAAAAGAAGCCAAAGCCTTGGGACGAGACTTATGGTTTCAGTTTTGATTATTTATTTTATTAGTACTCGCTCGTCTCGTATTATAATAATTATTATCGTTACTTATTTTATTTATATTATGTTAGGACTAGTTTAGTAATTATGATTAAAATTAGGGTTAGGATTTATTTAGGGTTTCTAGAATATTCCGTAGTAGTTTAAATACTTGTTCTAGGGCTTTATTTTAGATCAAACTTTTTTATTAATAAATTTAGATTTGTTTTGCATCTTGTGGGTTTAATTACTAAAATCGTTTGACTTGTTGAAACCCTAATAACAGGATAAGTTTAGATCGATAATATGTTCGATAGATTATTGTTATCAAGGATTTCTATCGTGTTTATTCTTTTTTGTTGTATTTCGCCGCGTCATTCTTCTAAGGCCTCTATTATAAAATACCCTCAACTTCTTTTAAGAAGCATCTCAGGCCGTTTTTTTACAGAGCACGCTTCAGCCAAAAAAGAAAAAAATAAAACATGTTGCTTTTGGAAAAAAAATTGTGTGCTTCAAAAAAAAATAACCTCAAACTCTAGTTAGCCACTCTAAGAATTATCTATATGATTTAAAATTTAAAAAAAATGTTAGATGCCTATAAGAGTCAAAACAATTTGATAATTGTTTATCAAAGCCATAATAGGCTCTAATTGCTAAATATTTGATGAAACAACTCTCAAAGTATATAATCTCTTATAGTCACACTACTAGAATCTGTTCGATTACTCACGGAATATTACCCACGGAATATTCCGTGGACATTACCC
Organism: Adenophora triphylla var. japonica; assembly: GCA_022495995.1. Classification (NCBI taxonomy): domain Eukaryota; kingdom Viridiplantae; phylum Streptophyta; class Magnoliopsida; order Asterales; family Campanulaceae; genus Adenophora; species Adenophora triphylla. The sequence continues at coordinate 80,743 of JAFEMH010001804.1, read as the reverse complement.
ACGGAAAAACCTAATTACCCACGGTTTAAAAAAGTCAAGGTTAAAAAAAAAAAAAAATTCCCACGGAAATTCCGTGGGTAAAAGTCTATATTACCCACGGAATGAATTCCGTGGGTAATTTCGACGGAATTTTCGTGGGTAATTAGTATTAATTATTCACGAAATGTATTCCGTGGGTAATACCCACGAAATTTATTCCGTGGGTATTACCCAAGGAAATTTTCGTGAGTAATCTGATATTTACGTGGGTAAACTGAATTTCCTTGGAATTACCCACGGAAATGGTTTCCGTGGGTAATACCCACGGACATTTCCGTGGGTAATCTAAAATTTCCGTGGGTAATTTTTTTTAAAAATAACACGAGAATTCCTCTTTCTCCCTCTGTACGTTTTTCGATCCCTCTTCACTCGGCGACGACGGCGATTGACGAGCTACCATTGACGCGTGTGCTCCCTCTCTATTAGGCGGCGGGGATATTTGATTTCACGGCGATTGACGAGCTCCCAGTCGGCGGCCTCCATTCATTACGTCGGATTTGTCACTCCGGCGCCCATTTGGATCTCTTCTCTCCCTTTCGACCACCTCCTCGGTGTATTCCCTCTTTCTCTTTCCCTTACGGCCGGTTCGGCCATCCAATTTGCGAAAGTATGTAAAAAAAAATCGGAATGTAATCCATTAAATTAGTTAGTCTGTTTTTTTTTTTTTTTTTTCATTTTGATTGAGTTAGGTTCCTGAATAAAAGATTCAAATTTTATATTACGTACTCCCTAAGTGAAATTCAAATAAATGTCCGTTTTTCATGTTATGGGCATTACGAAAATAGACGATCATTTCAGTAATCGAATGAGCTTGATGGTTAGGCTATGAAATTTGGAATGATGAAATTTTGATATGTGCTGATGGGAAAATACATGAGAGATTATAACTATTTAAGTTGAAGTACAATAAACAAGTTTGATTAATGGGTCTCAACCAAACAAAAATAATGAAAAATGACAAGGGGATAATGACATATATTCCTCCAATAATGTACTTCACTAATTAGGTATTGCAGCCCGTTATTCCACTAATTAGGTATTGCAGCCCGTTATTTCACTAATTAGGTATTGCAGCCTTTTTCAATGGTTCACAAAGAAGTGTTACTACGCACATTGTCCCAAAAATTTTTATTTTCGTTTGTCCCAAAAAAGTTAGTCTCATTTATAAAAAAAAAACTTTTAAGAAAATTTGACTCCTCAATGTGAATTCTTAAATGATTCTTGTTAGCAAAAGCTTTCTCCACGAAATATTATCCACTAAATATTTCGCCACTATTACTAATGAAATATTTTTTGTTACCAATATATTCATGAATGTCAAATTTAAAAAAATTAACGAAATATTGTCAAAAAAGAGTCCTTAGTATAAAATAACCCCTCTATTTAGCAATAACATGGATGGATTGAGATTAAAAACACCTACGTAGAGTATGCTTTTTAGCTCAATTTAATCTGAATAAATCATTCCTAAAAAACAATAAGCGAACAAAAATAGTTCCAAATTCCTCTATACATTAAAATAAAAACACTAATATAAAGAAAAAAATTCTAGTAATAAATAAAATATTATTAGTACTCTTCTATTTTAATAGGGTTTTTAGCTTTTCCACTTTCTAACCCCTTTCTTCCCGTCTCTCTCTCTTTCCTTCTCTCCCCAATCCCTTCAAATCCCCGGACACGATCGTTCCCCACCGCAATCAGCGCCCTCCCCCGTCGGTGACCTCTCCGTCCCTCTCAATCCATCACTCGCCAACTCCGCGGCGTCGCCTCCTTCCTCGCTCCACCGTCGAACCCGCATTCGGACGAGCCTCCATTCAACGCGGCGTCCCTCTCAATCCATCACTCGCCAACTCACTCAGGTGAGTTCCCCTTCCCACTCTCTCTCTCTCTCTCTCTATTCTTGGGTATGTTTCTCTTTCCACTTTTAACGTCTGACTAGGGTTTGCTTTTCTGTTTCTTTGACTTTGAGATATTTTGATCTTTGAAATCATTGTTGTTTGTCCAATTAACTGTTTCCCCTCTCTGTGTCGCTTTTATTTGACCTGAAATTTGTGTTTTCTTTCTCACTGTGAGGGCCAATTTTGGGACGGGGAGTACAATTCTTCATTTGATGTATTTGCTTGCAAGCAATTGGGAACACTTGTCCATAGAAAAAATGAGATTAAAGTGAAGTGGGAACACTTGTCCATAGAAAAAATAAGCATACAAACGTAATTGGCTTAAGGTTCAATATCTTTTGATTACGGTAGGGGTATGCCCCTTTCTCGATGTAATTTGATTATTGATGAATAGACAAAGGAAAACTACAAAAGCAAAGTATTGTACATATAGATGGTAACTTTCGGCCAACAACTTTTTTTGATAGAATTCGGCTAACCACTTGTTACTTCGATCTTTCCTATATGTCTATCGAATCAATACCTTCGTCAAATTAGAACTTAAGTCATTGGGATAAACTTTCACATACGGCAACGTATACAAATTATTTCGAAGACGGGATATATATATGTAAAGATGGTACATTGCGTATGATCCACTAAACATTATACTATATGAATCCCGAAATACATGTCGGACATTGACTTTTTTTGAGTCGGCTTAATTCATCTCGGGTCAATATTATTTTAAGGAGTATTTATCTTCATGAAATTCAAAAACAAATTATTGATAGTATTTCTAATGGTGCATCAATAACAATTTTAAAATTACACGATGATAATTAATTGTAACAACTTTTCGCAAAGTTCAATCAAGTTGACATAAGAGTCAATGTGCAACATCTATTTTGGGTTGGAGGAAGTAACTGTTTGCTGATCAATGCAGAGCATACTAAAGGACTAAAGCACAAAAACCGCTTTTCCTCTCCACAACATACAATTGAACAACAGTACACTCGGCGAGTTTTTGTTTATAATTTTTTTAATAATTATACTATCTTCGTCGTAAAATCAATTAAAATTTCAAGTTAAATTAAAGTAAAATTTAATTAAAAATTCAAGTAAATTAAAATTTTTAAATTAATACTTAATGCTTCTATGTAATGACTAAATTAATACATTATCATAAAATGATGCTTCTACGATGATGTATTAGAAGTTATTTCACAACGTAATGTTGTCAAATCAATTTAGTGGTGTGTGTAATGCAAAACCTTAGAAACCCGTTCAAGAATCTTTAACTTATCATGTTGAGGTCAACATATAGTTATTGATTCTTGAATTGTCCGTGTTGACGGTCTTGGAATGCATAATTATATGTTTTTGTAAATATCATTTTTGTATAAAAACTATAATGTTATAAAATGCAGGAGTTAAATATGTCGGGGGAAGATCGTAGTTGGATGGATAATCGTAGAAACCCTAATAGAAGAGGCATCACACCTGCATTTATAGCGGGTTTAGAACATTTTGTGCAGTTTGCTAAAGCGCACCCCCAATACATGCACAATGGCATGATAAGGTGTCCGTGCAAAAGGTGCAAGAATAAGAAATTTCATAGTGATGGATTTGTAAAGAAGCATCTTATGGATCAAGGGTTTGTTGATGGTTACAAGATATGGGTAGCGCACGGTGAGCGTTATCCAGTTGAAACAAGTGTTCAAAATCGTCCTACTGTTGTGCTTAATTCGGCTAGGGAACCTGAATCTGAACAGTTGGTTGATGAAGTAGAGATGTCTTGAATTCTTGAATAAAAATGGGTACTTGGATTTCGGAACAGAGGGAGCATTTTGTTTTATTTTTCTCGTTGGTAGTTTCTCTACTTCATTTTGGCTGAATTATAGTTGTTTTAAGATGTTCATGTTACCGCATCTCCCCGTCGCAAATTTAATTTTTATCTTAATTTGGATAGATTCATGATGAGGCTAAGAAGTTCTCTCATCATACTGGTGTCAAATTAAGATGTAATGGTGAAATTAGCCAACAAACCATAAGCTAGACCAAAATTAAAACACTTATATGGGTTATAAATAACTGGAAGAAGGATAAGTAAAATTAAGTTGGGGAAAAAGAGAAACACCACTTCATTAAGCTACCAGCAAGCTACAAGTCTCCCTCTCTACCTCGACAAGAATTCTCAGTGAAGTTCTTGACTTTTATCTCTTTCATTTCATGCTCTGTTTGTTTTTGATCCAACACTTATTTTACCAGTCCACTTTACCCTGTTATTCTGCGTCACGATGATTAATTTCATTATCTTGTTTATTGATTCTTTAGCTAGATGAAGAGTTTAATTAGTTGTTTAATTTTCAGTAATTGATCAATCAGTTCCTGAGAGGGGTTTTAGTTTGTTCATCGTTTATTTCCTTTTTTTTTGCTTGTAAATTTATGATGATCTTACTTATCCTTCTTCCAGTTATTTATAACCCATATAAGTGTTTTAATTTTGGTCTAGCACATGACTGCTGTATTTTAGTTGTTTTTCTTTTATCAGAAGTGGAAGTAATGCATAAAGTCTTAGCATGAGTTAGTTGCCAGATCTTCTTAGTACTTTCTGCATTTGTATGGCATGATCTGCCATCCACTTTACTTGATGATCACTACACCTCCTCTTAGAAAAGAAAAAAAAAAGATAACATATTAGTAAGTAGTAACCTGTAATCTTATTTTCTGGACCTGATATACCAGATATTGTTGAAAGATGCCTGCACACAGCGCCAAAAAGTTGACCACATTAACTTCTTGAAGCAGTATCTTTTCCGGAAAAAAACTAGTAGCATGGGAATTGCAGGCGCACATGAACATCAGAAATAACAGGTAATAATTTTATGTGGAAGAATGCTAAATATGTTGCTCAACATGCTTCTGTACATTATGAAGCAAAAGCAACAGATTACTAGACAAGTTCTTACTAGGTTATCAGAGATCAAGAATCTGCTCAAACTGAAATAGTAGATAGATAGAAATCAATCACCATTATCCCTTTCTTCTCATGCTCTCCTTCGTATGTCTCTTCATTTATTTGCAATAATGGTTTTTAATTATGATGTAATTTATTCATTTTTATGTACTATCATTTATATTGTAGTTTAGACATGTCTACTGATGGTCCCCCTCCTCCTTCGAAGAAATCCAAAGCTCTAGCCTTTGTTCCTACCATCAGCCAGTCTTATAGGGATAGACATTCCATTCCAAGACCCAATGCAGAGAATATGGCCGAGGATGAATCCCTTAGCAGTCCAGGTCAGGGGAGCTCTACCGCTGCAGGCCGTGAGCCTATAGCACCAGAGGGGAGGGTTCTTTTGGATAGAGTTGTACAAGATGGGAAATGTGTTATTAGTATCTCTCCCAGTATGCAGTAAGTATTATTTTATTTTCTTGTTACATTTTAAAGTTAGCGTTTTTTCTATTATGTTCTGCACATATATTATTGATATATATCATATTTTAAATTCTTTATAGATTTATCCATAATGCACACACAAGTCCATCTAGATGGTTTGGTGAGATAATTCGGAAGCATCCGTTTCAAGAGTTTTTTCCGACACCGAAAACGCTGTCAAAGACTGTGTATGAGCTGTGGTTGAGCGAGTTTCAGGTACCAATTAAATAGTATTTTCAGTAATTTTGCAGCTATGCCCATTTGAGTTTATGACCCTAAAATCAATATATATCAAACTTTGTTTAGAGGGAATATTGTTGTCCCGGCTTCTCGCAACAGGATATAGAGAAAGCGTTCAAAGAAATGGTTTATAATTGCTATAGGGGATATGTGCACGGGATGCACATGAAGTGGAAAAAAACTGGTCAGGCCGCCCCCAATTACTCGCCAGAATTATGGGCCAAGTGGGAAGAACATTGGAGGAGTCAAAATTTTCAAAATATTTCAGATAAAGCCAAGATTAACGTAAACTTCGAATGAGGGACAGGGTAGTGTACACACGGGGGGGTTCTATCAGCCTTAGTGAGTCATGGGACCGTTTGGTAAGTTTATTTCGTTACTAATATTTAAATAAGAAGTATTATATTTTTTATTCATTCTAATGATTTGTTTTAATATATTTCTTATAATGTTATTTTGTTTATATTTTAAGGTTAAGCGTCATGGGCCAAATGTTGATGCTTCTGAGGCGTTCCTTGCCACGCACTCTTCCGTGTCTCCAAACGGCACAAGAAAGTGGAGTAGCCGTCATTATCAGGAAATATATGTAAGTATTTATATGGGCGACGTGCCTAATTTTTGTGTTTCAATCCCCCTTTTGTTTCCTTGCTTTGTCTCATTAAGCTTTACACATTTACACTTAGCCCTTCTGTGACTTTAGTTGAACTAAATTCATGAGGTCCCAATTATGATTTAAAAAAAGTATCTTCCATTCTAGAATTTTACAAGTTCTGCAGATAAAAACAGTCTTCTTGACATTATTAATTGTTTTTTGTTATATATTGAACAGGAAACATATGTGAGGCGTGCTCGTGAAGAGGCTATTGAGGAGGGAATTATCGAGATTGAAAGCACCGGGCTGCCTCCATTTCGAGCAGGACTTTGGAAGACCATTACCATTCATCACGGGCGACAAAAAGGTGACCGATTGCCCGGATTCGGAAATCATGGAGCTGCTTTCTTTGACTTGCCATTAAGCGGCCGTTCTTCGCAGTCTTTTTCTTCCTCCGGTAGTGTGGACTATGATGCTCAAATGAGACAAAAGGATGAGATTATAGCAAGCTGGCGAGACACTAAACACCCAAGTTGACACTCGTGTAAACACCCCGAGTTAAGGAAATGGGAGAGCGAATGGAGGAACGATTGCGGCAAGAAAAGGAACAAATGCGGCAAGAGAAGGAAGAGATGCGGCAAGAGAATGAAAAATACGGCGAGATGCGGCAACAAATGCAAGAAATGATGAGATCTATGCTCCAACAACAACTACAAGAACAACAACCTCCTAGTGGTAATAACTCTAACTCTTCTATTGGACCATATCTAAATTCAAATGGAACTTTGAGTGGAAGTGGGCGTAGGGGTGGCCGTGGTGGTAACTTGATCGTAAAAGTTGAATTTGACTTGTTTTTATTTGGTTTGGAGTGGCAACTTAACTACTAGACTTTTTTTTTTTTTTTGGTTTGTAATATGTTATGTTGTTTAGAGATTTGTACGTGTTAATATTTTATTTGTGGTTTGGAAGACATTGTTTAAGATTGTTTAAGAATTGTGTATATTGTTTGTGTGGATGGTGTGAATATTATAAAAGTATTGGATTTTTGGCTTTTACAGGTGGTTTTTTAAATTTTCAAATATTTTTTTTCAATTCTGATACAATTACCCACGGAAATTTCCGTGGGTAATATTCAATTTTTTTTCACTTATGATAAAATTACCCACGGAATATTTCGTGGGTAATTGAGCATAAATTACCCACGGAATATTCCGTGGGTAATTTTCCATATTACCCACGGATATTTCCGTGGGTAAAAAAAGAAGGTAAATATTATTTTTTAATTTTAATATTACCCACGGATAATTCCGTGGGTAATAGGGAAAATTACCCACGGAATATTTCGTGGGTAATTTATCCTCAATTATCCACGGAATATTTCGTGGATAATTTGATAAGAATTGAAAAAAAATGAAAATTACCCACGGAAATATCCGTGGGTAATTTTATCAGTATTTTTTTTAAAAAAATCCGTGGGTATTTTATTTTATTTTCGACGAATATGTTTGCTTATTGACGGAATTTCCGTGGGTATTACCCACGGAATCGTCCGTGGGTATTACTCACAAAACTTTACCCACGGATGTCCTACGGACAATTTCCGTGGGTAAATGAATATTACCCACGGAATTCCATGATTACCCACGGAATATTCCGTGGGTAAATAAGCTGTTTCTAGTAGTGTCACTTATCAGAGGCCAGAAAAAAAAAAATCCAGGAGCCACCTATTATCATAGGGAAAAAAACTTTGAGAGCTATCTCTCAAACATAAAATGTGAGAGATTTAAAGGAAACGTTAACAAAAAAGCTTCGAGAATTATATCTCATACCAAATTACGTAGAACTCTTATACATAAGTATTAGATTCATTTCATCACAAAAAAACAAAACATACAAGCAGAAACGGAACCAAAAGAACTTTTATTTTTAACGGTCCTAGAAAGAGAAGACAATACTCCAATACAACAAACTATAACTATTGAAACTCCAACAACGGCTAATTGCAACATCAAAAAACTGCAGATTGCTACAAAAAAATGTTAAAAATAAGATAATGTCATCCAAAAGATCATGAGTGAGCGTTGGTGACTGCTTTTTCAAGAACCTGGGCTCCGCACCAGCAGCAAGGCCAGATACGTCCCTTACCCCAAAAAATATGACAAAAGCAATTGGATCTAGAGCCTCACGCCGGAGAATATGACTGCAACAGCTAAATCTCGAGCCTTAGCATTAGAAATGGCGACAACACACAAACAAGAGAGAAGAAGAATATTTAAAAATAAATCAGATTGCAAGTTTGTTTAGTTTTATAATTGGAATGATGGGGGTAATTTGGGAATATCATTATTTCATTAAACTAACGCAAGGCTCAATGGACTAAGTATTCCCCTATAGGGACTTGAGGGAAATAAATGAATAAGCTTGTTCTTATAAAAAAATGGGTTTGTTTTGAGGGGTGTATGGGGAATAATTCTTTATCACATACTCACGTCACATCTCATTATGCACACTTACCCCTTACCGCTGGTGTTGTTGATAGGTCCCACTTTAAGAAGAAAAAAAGGAAAGTTATAATTACTACTCCCTCGTCCTTAAATAAGACTTTTCTTTTTGATACGTTTTACGGTAATAGTCATACTTTGTTTTATCCCAAAATAATAAATATTGATTAGTGTTTTGGACATTTATATCTCTTTTTTAAATATAATTTTAAAAAATAATACTTACTATCTTACTTTTTACCTACTTTAATTATAAATAGTGTTTTGGACAATTATATTCTTAACTCACTTGCTATTGTTTATGAAGGAATATAAAATGCTCTTGAAATATATTTTTGATTATTGTAATTGTGGTTTGAATATTTTCCATCATTGATTTGTAAATAATTTAGGTAGTTTGTATTTATCTTAGATAGATTGTATTTATCTTAGTTAGGTAGTATTAAATTAGAATTTATATTTTTTATATTTATCTCATACTAACCTACTAATCTTTTATTTGTAGTGCTTATTATTTATGGTAAGTCTCTTCTAGTTTGGAATTGAGCGGCTATATATAATGAATAACTAGCCGACCATTTTTCTTCATGGATTCCGGAGAATAATTAGAGAGTTTTTGTGTTCTAGAAGATCTTGTGTCTAAGCCTTCAAGACTGATTTGAGTGTTTGGTTTGTTCAAAAAATCTAGAACTCGTTTGATCGTTTCATTGTTTTTTATTTTCTTTTATTGTATTCGTTTGTTAACTTGTACTCCCTCCGTCCCACTATACTTGACACTTCTTTCCATTTTGGGCCGTCCCACTATACTTGACACCTTTCAAAAATAACCAAGTTTTTATATTTTTATATTCACTCTACCCCACCACTCATTCTCTCTCTTCATTTTCTACCACACATTTATTCAACCAACACTACTATTTACCCCACTCATTCTCTCTCTTCATTTTCCACCACACATTTTTTTTATTTTATTCTTTTTCCTTGATTTTTGAACCCACCCCATGGGTGTCAAGTATAGTGGGACGGAGGGAGTATTCTGCAAGTTTTTTATTAATGAAAGTTTTTCAGCAAACACTGTCTTGATAAAGTGTTTAATTATGAGTATTTAGTCTATTGCATTTTTACTTTAATTATGTCCGTATGCGTTTATTCGTTCACTTGTACAGACACTTGTGTACACACTGATACACACAAGTGATCGTGTTTCAAAATAGTCCTAACTACAATTCTTTTAGTTTACTCATTTATTTGTGTGTTTCTTAATATACGTGCAAACTTTTGATAAGACTCTTAGGGCTCGTTTGGTAGGCTGATAGGATTAGGATGTATTAATAGTCAGGAGATTATTAATTCATAGATTAATTATACCACCCTTTTTTTGGAATAAATATGAAGGGGATAAGAGGTGATAAGAGGTCTTATCCAGGTTGTTAGGATTATTACACCGGTTGCATTTAATCTATCAAACATCAAACTTATTGAACTAATAATCATATCTAACTCTAATAAGGGTTACCAAACAACCCCTTAGAGCATCCACAAAGATAACTCCTCTTTTGAGAACTTTTTAAAGATTTCAATATGTCACATCATTAAATAAAAAACAATTTTGTTTATATTTTTATAATTGATAGAACTTTTTTATTTGTCTAAGTAATTAATAAATTTCAATTAAAAAACCACAAAGAATAGCTGTTTGTATAAAGACAAAAATTCATGTAAAACCGTTTTACGATGCGATAGAGTTACATTTCCTCTTTAAAAAAAGTGTTATAATTTTAAAATATAACACTTTTAAAAATGATATACTTTTAAAATATTACACTTTTAAAACAAAAAAAAAATATAACTTTGTCACACTATGAGACAATCTCACGAAAACCACCTCTAATATAAAAAGCTAATACTCCCATGTAAGTTAGGAGTAGCTGGAAACTTATATTAGTGGAACTTAGAATCAACCAGCTCGATAAGTCAATAGCAGCATTCAGAAGTCAGATTAACATATGAACATGCAAACAAATGAAAAAAGGAGGAGGTTGAATTTGATTGATTTATTTGAGATCTTTACATGTGGGGCTGCTTGGTTTTCCTAAAAACTAGATCTAATCTTATTGGTCCACCATGTTTCTTCTCCTTAGACTACTTACAATGGCTGTATGAAATGGGGATGAAATCCCATTTCATACAGCCAAGCAACTACAATGGGAACATGAAAGGTAGTTGGTCGGATTGACGGGATGAAACATTTCATCCCGGTTGAAACCTTATTTTGGCTTTTTTTTTTTTTTTTTTTTTTTTAGTTGCCACGTGTCAAGACCGTATTGGTCTTGACTTTATTACTTTTTCACCCAATTATTTAAACTCAATTATCTCATAATAAATGATTTAAAAATAAAAAGAAAAATTCACCAAAATTCATCATTTTTTTTTTCCTACAAATTGATATAAGTTTCATTTGATTTGGACACAAAAAAAAAACACTTAGTTTTCATTTTGGGCTGAATTATTACCTAGTAAATTATTCTTTTTTTTAATTTTTTTTCACCAAAATTCATCATTTTTTTACCCTACAAATCGATATAAGTTTCATTTGATTTGGACACAAAAAAACACTTAATTTTCATTTTGACTGAATTATTACCTAGTAAATTATTCTTTTTTAATTTTTTTTTCACCAAAATTCATCATTTTTTTTACCCTACAAATCGATATGTTTCATTTGATTTGGATACAAAAAAAAAAAAACACTTAGTTTTCATTTTGACCGAATTATTACCTAGTAAATTATTCTTTTTTTAATTTTTTTTCACCAAAATTCATCATTTTTTTTACCCTACAAATCGATATAAGTTTCATTTGATTTGGACACAAAAAAAAAACACTTAGTTTTCATTTTGGACTGAATTATTACCTAGTAAATTATTCTTTTTTTTAATTTTTTTTTTCACCAAAATTCATCATTTTTTTTACCCTACAAATCGATATAAGTTTCATTTGATTTGGACACAAAAAAAAATAAAGAATATAAATGAAATAAAATAAAAGTAGTGGGGTATAGAATGATGAGTTGGGGGGAGTTGAAATTTAATTTAAGTTAGCCATTGGAGTGGGGGTAAATGAAATGGGTAGATGAAATATTAGGTGGATGAGAAAAAGTGTAAAAAGTGTTAGATGAAATGAAGGAGTGGGATGAAACCACTGTGGATAGTCTTATACTAAAACTAAAGTTATTGGTCAAAACCCACGTGGGATAGCCGACAACGATTTTGTCGACTTGCTAACCAGTTGGTTCATGTGTGAAGAAAAAAAAAACTGCTCGTATTATTGAATGTTTTTTTTTTCCAAAAAATGCGTCATTAAATGATTTTTTTTATCATCTCTTTATATTTTATATCTTGTCTCAATTTAAGATTATTAGTTTTCTTTTTAATTTATTTTAGTTTAAAATTCTTAGTTACTTTGATTTAAAAAGGGCCAATGAGACTAGGCCCGACAATTGTGCGGATTGAGTTGAGTTGGATTAGGTTGTGACGGATTAACAAATTGAAACGAGTCGATCCACTACAATTCGTTTAAGTTAACGGGTCAATTGGGTTTGATCGGCGGGTTTAGACGGCCGACCCATTTATTTTTTCAGACCAGATGAATAAGATTCATTAATTCTATCTATTTATCTTTGCGGGTTGAAACGGTCTGATTGGTTCGAGTTGTCCCGTTAAATTTAACGGGTCAACTCGAACCAACTCATTAAGTTGAATAAGAGCGTGCAATTTGGATCAACTGCAACTATGGAAGAAGACGATAATGAGGACTATGCTTTAGTAATCGAAGAAGACAAAGGTATGAAAGATACATGGATTCTTGATTCTGGGACTTCTTATCACATGTGTTCGCACAGAGAGTGGTTTACAACTTACGAGGAAACGGAAGGGGGCGATATTCATATTGCTAATGGTTCTCACTACAAGAAAATTGACTTTTCGCGATTGCTTTTGGCGATGACAAAAAAAGCAGTCACGTTTGATTATATAAGGAGACGGCATTTGTGACTGCATTTAGTGCAGTCACATTAGGTTAGCGTGATGGCTAAGCAGTCACGAATGCCATCACATATATGTTTTTCCTTTGGCGCCAACAACGTAGTCCGGACGCGAAAATGTGAAATTCTAACACGATTGTATTTTTATCAAAGGCGATGACATTAGCAATCGTGTTTTATAAAAATATTAAATTAAACAATTTAAAAATTGAATTTTTAATTATTTTTAAAGGCGACTGATTTTGCAATCACGTTATATAAAAAATAAATAAAAATATTAAATTACACAATTAAAAAACCAATTTCTTTTCTAATCTAAGTAGCATCAGGATTCCACGACTGCTCTGTAATTTAGAAAATCCCTTTCTTTTCTTTTCCTCTCTTTACTTAAGAAGAGCAGAAGGTGTAGGTTACTTTTGAAGGACCAATGCCCGTCTGCGGAGGAATTCGACTTCCGGAGAGTTGGGTTGAAGCTATAATGGCATGTGTCACCTCTGCTATGGAATGGAGAGCATACAGAAATCCTGAAGCCCGAACGGGGAATCCGTCAAGGTTATGGTCTTCCTGATGGGGAAAAGTATGGAGCGTGCGGGCTCAGCTCTCGCATCCCTCCCATCCGCGAAGCTGAGGCGGGAGAAAAAAAGCCTCACTCCCCGGTCTCATATATCATTCTGTCATTCACTCTCGTTTCATCTGTAACGACCCCAAAATTCATACATAATAATAATACTTAATTTAATAATAGAATAGCCTCCAACGGCTACTAAAACCATAATTCAAAAGTACTAACCACTATTTGAAATAAATTTAAATGCTGAAAACGGTAATAATCTCTACGGCTAGTACAAACCACTAGCTCGAAATACTTAATATTCTAAAATAATTATTTGAACTCCAAAAGCCGCTAATCCATCAAACAAGCAGCCAATCCTCTCCAATCATTTATTACCTGGGAGGGGAAAGAATATGAAAGGGTGAGCGAACAAAGCTCAGTAAGTTCATACGGGGTCTCTTCGGTTTCTAAGAAGAGACGACCGAAACGAACGGAGTTTAACAATATATCAATGAAAGGATAACATGTACAATAAATCGTTTAGGTACTGAGAAGGTCAAAGGAGGTTACTTTTTCAAATAACAAGTAGTGGCACTTTTACAATAACCGATAGAACTTTACACACACTTGTCCGTCAATTCCAAGTAATTGTGCACCTTTAATCTAGGGTGACTCCGATACACCTATTCGGTGATCGTTGAATAAGAAGATCTACGCCTTTAATTTAAGGCGCCCCCTTATTCTGAATAAGAGAATCTAAGCCTTTTATCTGGGGCGCTCCCTTATTCTGATATATATCATGATAATCACATCTATAGAATTTAGGTCATTTTATTCTGACTAGACCATTTCATTCTATAGTGAGGTCATTTCAATCTGACTAGACCTTAGGTCATTTCAATCTGTCTAGACCAATTTATTTAACTTTGAGACCATTTCAATCTGTCTAGGCCTTAGGTCATTTCAATCTGTCTAGACCAAATACATATAGAGTCCTCATCATTTGGACAATTTAACATCATATATTCATAGTGTTCATGGTACGAGAACACATAAGTCAATTTCAATTTACATCGATACACATTGAACAAAAACGCATCAATGGTAAGATATTCCAAAAACGTTCATAACGAGGGAATACAAATGAATAACTACCGGCCACTTGGTAGTATACAAATCATCAATAGGGAATCCTATAACAAAGGAAGATACATTCAAATACTTAATGAACGTAATCCCTTACCTTGAGTTACTTGCGTTTCCTTGCAAATCCTTCTTGCACGAATCTACAATCATGCAAAAGCGAAATCTCAACTTTAGGTACAATTTACTTCTATCTACTTAGTACCTTTAATCATTTTACTCCACTTGGTTAACCTATGAGTTATTCTACTTAACTCCTTTTATGGTTAACTAATACCCTAACAATGTTACCAAAACATCCCTAGGATTTCTAGAATCAATTCCCATCTTAATCCTTCATAATCATTTTTCATTCACTAAGTTACTATTCACAGCTTACTATTCACTGTCACTATTCACAGCAAACACTAACACATACTAAACTCTAACTGTACACATACACACACACACACGTGAACCTAACACTATTCACAGAACACTATTCACGGAAATTAAAACACACACAAAACACACGGCAATACACACACACTGTACACACACCCACAAACACACCCACAAACACACGCACAAACACCCTAACCACTTCTTCATCTTTCTAGCATGAAACCCTAGGTTCAACTTTAAGATTATCATGCCCAATCTCAATTTAAAACTTCATCAAAGATTTATCTAATCTCATAATCTCAATATCAATAATCATAATGATTTAAACCCTCAGCATACTTTGATTGTTAGGGTTCTATGTTTTCTAAGATGATCTATTTTAGAAAACAAAACTAGAAAAAGTTGAATGTGTTTACCTTAATTCCACGAGGGTTCTTCTTCCCCTTCCTTCTTCTCTTCCTCTTTCTCTTACTTTCTCTCTTCTCCGCTCTCTCTCCTCTCTCACGACGCCGCTCTCTCTCTTTCTCTTTGCGTTGCACAAATTTTACCGTGTAAATAACGAGAGGTACTAGGTTTAGAGAGTATATATATCCATGGGTTATTTTCCATAACCCTAACCCATTTGATTTACCATATCTACTTCCAATGGATTAAATTTACTTAGGCCCAACCCTTGAGCCCAATACTTAAACCCAATTGCTCATTTATTTATTTTTGTCCAAGAATAAATAAAGAGCTTAAATAAATATATAAATATATATATAAAATAAATGGGTCTTCACATCATCTTCCTCTTCCCCCTCCAGCGGCAGCGGCGATTCTCCTCGGGCGTTCTTCCTCCGGCGTTCTTCCTCCAGCACCGATTCTATTCCAAGGTACAAGGTCTCTCTCTCTCTCTCCATGTTTACTCGGTGACTTAATTTTCTTGTTTCCTAGTTTATTTTGATTACATAAATTACGGGGCGTTTTTGCAGTTGATTGGGGGAGGAGAGAGTAATGGGGATGTTGAGATTTAAGTGGGGATTATGCAAAGATATCTGAATTTTGATTAATGATAAAGTACAATATTTACTAGGGTTTTCAATATACACAAATTTATAGATTGATTTCTCACAAAATTACATTACAGACAAAGTTAAATATTGTTTTCAAAACCCCCAAAGTAGATCTCTGTTTGTTCCCTCTCTTTTGATTACAAATTAGGGCTTTTTCTTATAATTCCTTTTCGTGGATGATTATACTAGTTTTTTTTTTATTGTTGACACAAAGTTACTCAACAACCCTAGAATATTTGGTTGTTTATTTCAGAATACGTAAGATATTCTCGTAAGAATCTTTCCTTTGGTTTTGGATGCTTCAGCGTTCTTTTTTCAAGCAATTCTATGGGTCAGTTACAAAAACGGATTATGTTGCACTGCAATTGAGCTTCATTACGGTATATATTTGATAATGATAATATAGTTGTCCCCTTATGCTTCGTCCCCTTTATTTTCTTGAATTTTACCGTTTATTGGCATGGGTATATTGAACATTCTTGGATCTTAGACACATTGCAGGGGAAATCCAAAGTTTAATTTTCATAAGTACATGATACGTGCCTTGGAAGATGATTTCAAGAAGGTTGTTGGCATAAGGTAAGTTTTTTCCATTGCCATTTTCTCTACATATGCTTAGATATTGCGTCTTTTGATTTGATGGATTAATTTTTTGATCATCGATTGCAGTTGGTACTTGTGGGTATTTGTGGTCATTTTCTTACTGCTGAATGTAAATGGTATATAGTTTTAAAGGTGAAAGTGGAGCATTAAATATCTGCAGGGGTTTGAACGTAATTCTGAAAGGGGTAAAACATGGTTCCTTGTACGTCCGCCAAGATTCTACGATTTTGGGCTCGGGTGTCGAGGATCGTACTACAAAGGGTATGGTGGAGAAACATCTGAAGGAAGCATTTTGCATGGCTTCGCGTGATGTGGTTGACAAACATGTGGAGCAGCAAGTTACTCAAGGTGGAGTTGAATTAGGAAAGCCACGATTAGTAAGTCAACACACACAATTGTGAAGCAAGGAAGAAATCAAGGAAAAAGTACATACCATTGGGGATTCCACAGATATGGTCGCTTCATCTGTTGGGTTGACAAGATCCAACGTCAACTGGATTTGCCCAATTGCCGATTGGGGCAATTCTGATTACATACTGCAGTGGCACATTTGGGTGCCTTGGAGACACATTGGTGTGCTCAGCGCAGCACAGTTTGGGTGTCCAGGGGGATACATTTAGGTGTCAGGTAGACACGTTTGTTTACTTGTTGAACGGATTGCAGAAAATGTTTTATTGCTCGACTTAACACATTTGGGTGTCTAGGAAGATACAATTTTGGTTGTCCGGATGACATGTTTGGTGTTTGACATAACACATCTGAGGCAAAGGGAAGTTCTGGTTTGTGATCGGGAGGTTAAATGTCAAGGTGTAGATTTGTTGGGTTTAATGTCATCTAATTTGGAAACAATTACTTATGGGATCGAACAAAGGGCAAATCAGTAATTCATATGACTGACCAAAGGGGGAGACCACACCCTGACAAGGGGGCGATCACGCTGAGTTACTGTCCAAAGGGCGCGATCGCGCACTACCTTTGGGGCGATCGTGCGGTACCCCGATTTGAGCCTGATTAGCAGCAAATTTTGTTCAGGATTAGAAAATCTTGTAGGGTTAGACATAGACAGTATAAATAAGCCCTATTCCCTAGCGGTTTTTATGATGTAATTTCTAGTGTGATAGAGATAAATAATTTTAGGTGTTTCAACGATTTTCTTGCTCATCTGTTTCTATAGATATAGGGTTTGCATAGTTTTGAATTATTGCGATCAAGAAGTATAATATTCTCGCACTCTTTCCGTGGACGTAGCCAAATTGGTGAACCATTTATATCGTTGTATTGTGTGATTGATTTATAGATCTGTTATAACAATATTGTAAAATTAAAAATTTGAAAATTGATAACAAAAATATTTATGAATTTTTTCTAATAAAAATCAACATTTTAAAAGTGCTTCCTAAATATGAATTTTGGTTATATTTTTTATTTTATGAAATGAGTTGGGTGTTTAGTTGTTCAATTTATCATAGCCATTTCATCCTTCTTTCTTTCTTTTTTTTTTGCCGAGTCGTGCGAAATGAGTCGTTATACAACTATACAAGTCTTAAGTTGATCTTAGGAGGTATTACTAAGTATTATCTATAGTATAAATGGCACCATGGTGCTACAGTACAATGAACAGTATTAAGTGTCAAATTTTTCATTTTGCCCTCACTAATTTGTCCCTTTCCCATTTTGCCCTTTAAAAAAAAAACGTGTCCTCGGACACGAGCTTTTACTAGTTTATGTTGTGAAAAACACGCAGCGAAACGGCCCAAGCTTGGAGGTAATAATAAGAGCAACACACACGAAAAGTAAATCACACACAAAGGAACACACAAGAATTGTTAATCCGGTTCGTTGCAACAACAACTACGTCCGGGGGCGCTAACAAGCCAAAATATTCTCTCTAATATTTTCAGATGTTACAATTTGTTTCTAGGCTATCACATGTATTTATAGGGAACAATAAATCAAATCCTAGTAATAAAAGAATTCCTACTCAAGAAAGTAATCTTCTTTCTTCACAAGTCCTTCCAAATATTACTACCAAAAGGAATAACTAATGCTCGAGGAGATCTCATCAGAATAGGAAACAAATCGCCCGTATTCGTGGCGCCGCGGCCGCCCTCTCCTTCCAGCGCGGTCGCGCAACTGTCCAGAGAGTTCAACGCCTTTGTCCATGCCTCCAGCGCGCCCGCCCTAGGCCTAACGCGGCCGCTCTCCTGTCCAGAAACTCCGACGACTTGAACAACCCTTGATCTCACCAACTCCTCCGACCGCGGCTCAAATTCCTTTAACCATGGTTTTGACTCCACATCCCAACAATCTCCCACCTGGAGACAAACCATCCATGATACCTCTCTCGAAACAAATTTCAGTGGCCAGCTATTGCGTTGGCAGCGCCCGACCTCTTGTCTAGTTATCCAAGTGAGTTGAAGCTGAGCTACGCTTCAACATAACTGTCGGTTCTACCATGCTCCGAGTCTTCATTCCGAATGATCCTCCCTGCATATCCCCGCTCACTTGCTTGCTAACTATCGATCCTGAACAGCACGAATCCACGTGCCCCACACAATCACAAGCTTGGAACCTTTGTGTGTTCTTTGCAACCCATCGCATCACCGTTCTAGATCCCGCTCTCATGTTGGCCAAATTGGCTCCGCGTCGGCCGACTTCATTACCCAATTTTCTACCAACATACCGTTTAGTGAAATTTCTCCCACCATGGCGATCTCGGCCACCACCAATCATCATTGGGATGCGCCTTCGTTTCCCCAACGACTCATGTTGCATGTACGTGGTATACAACATATTTTCCACGCCGCCACGAGCCACCAAGCTAGCTCCGCGGTTTACCTTCCATGTCCCACAACCGAAGGTCACCACACAACCCTCCTTATCAAGTTGCCTTATGGAAATCAAGTTCCTCTTCAAATCCGGAATATGTCGCACATCACGTAGCCGCAAAATAGTCCCATTCGTTGCTTTGACCCGAACAACCCCTTTTCCAATGACCTTGACAAGATTATTGTTTCCTAAACGAACAACCCCAAAATCACCCGGAACGTACTGCTCCATTCTTTACGCCTTTGGTGCATGAATGAAACATCGAGCCCGAATCCAAAACCCACGAATCTCGTTGAACCGCTCCCACCCAAGATTAATGCATCCGCTATCTCCTCAAAGAACATTCAATTCCTTCGCCCGCCCGACCGCTTCGGACAACTTCTCCTAAAGTGCCCCTTCTCCCCACAATCATAGCAAATAATCACCTTCTTGCCACCCTTACTCTTTTCACCGACATTTAGTGCTAGCCCTGATGTCCCACCCTTACTCTTCCTACAAATTTCTTCGCCAAGAATCACATCAACGACATCCGAAAACTTCAACTTCACTTTTCCTGTTGAAACGTTAACTGCTATCTATAGCCGTATCCCAACTTTCCAAGCAAAGAAGAAATTAAAATCAACGCTAGTACCTCGTCATCAAGAGTAACAGCCACGGAAGACAGTTGGGTCGCAGTAGATTTGAATTAACTTATATGCTTTGTTGCCGACATGCCCTCCACCATCCTTATGTTCAACAACTTCCTCATTAGATGAGCTTTATTCGCCGCCGATGGTGCCTCGTACATGCTCGCCAACATCTCTAACATCTCCATGGTAGTCTTCGCCTCCAAAACATTCTTCGCCACATCCTTGGTTAACGTTTGCCTAACAAGTCCTAACGCATTCCGATCCATGATTTCGAATTTTGCTTCCTTTATGTCCGCCGGCTTTTCTTTTAATGGTAGATACAAATACTTGTTCCATAAAACATCCTCGATTTGTGTCTTCCAAAAATTGAAATCCGTCCCATCAAATTTTTCGATCAACACCTTATTAACCATCCTCCAAAGCTCCCAATAAATCCATGGCAAAAGATAACCCAAGCAATGATTCGACAAAACCAAAGCTCTGATACCAGTTGTTGTGAAAAACACGCAGCGGAACGGCCCAAGCTTGGAGGTAATAATAAGAGCAACACACACGAAAAGTAAATCACACACAAAGGAACACACAAGAATTGTTAATCCGGTTCGTTGCAACAACAACTACGTCCGGGGGCGCTACCAAGCCAAAATATTCTCTCTAATATTTTCAGATGTTACAATTTGTTTTTAGGCTATCACATGTATTTATAGGGAACAATAAATCAAATCCTAGTAATAAAAGAATTCCTACTCAAGAAAGTAATCTTCTTTCTTCACAAGTCCTTTCAAATATTACTACCAAAAGGAATCACCAATGCTCGAGGAGATCTCATCAGAATTGGAAACATATCAGTCCAGATTCGTGGCCAGCGCGGCCGCCCTCTCCTTCCAGCGCGGTCGCGCAACTGTCCAGAGAGTTCAACGCCTTTGTCCATGCCTCCGGCGCACCCGCCCTGGGCCTAGCGCGACCGCTCTCCTGTCCAGAAACTCCGACGACTTGAACAACCCTCGATCTCACCAACTCTTCCGACCGCGGCTCAAATTCCTTTAACCATGGTTTTGACTCCACATCCCAACAGTTTATAGATAACAATTGCAGAATTTTTGGAAGTTATATTTTCTGATTACATGAAAGTATAACAAACCAGAATCTGAAACAAAGTAAGATTGATGAGATATGAAATGATAAAAGACTTAACTAATACTTCCTCCATCCCACACGAGTGAAGATCAAAAAATTGAGTATAAGAATTAAAAAAAAAATAGGAGAGAAAATTAATGGGATGAGGTGTTTGTGAGTATAAAAAATAAAGGAAAGATAATGAGTGGGAGAAATATTAAGTTGATTGTTGCGAGTATAAAAGTAAGATATGAGAAATAATAAGTGGAAGAAATTGTGTAAAATTTTTCTTATTTTGGACGGTATAAACTCACGTGTTTGACGAACGGAGTATAGTTGTAGCAATGTTCTTTAGAGCCGAAGGATACTAGGGGAAAGGTCCCGTTATTTGGCTCAAATAATTGGAGCAAAGCCAGCTGAGATGGCTAAATTTTGACTCCACACACTTTGGAAGACTGGTCAAACTCATCGGGGCACATCTTCTAGACATCACACAAGCACACAACCAAGGATTTTTATTTTTATTTTTCAAAACTCGGGGGTTGAGACAAAATTACAGTAAGAATCCAAGGCAATTCAGTAGCTCAAAAGGTACTCATCAACTGGACAAAAACACCTAATATTCCTTGAGATGCTTCTCTAAGAAACTACCTCCAAATTAAATAACTTTAAACTTTACCCACACGCCTCCATTATCACATGGCTGGATCCAAGGGTGTGTTTTTTTTTTTTTTGTTGGGGGGGAGGGAGAATTTCTTGATTATAGCTTGCTACCTCATTCATGAACGCCCCTTTCTTTGTGTTTTCTTTCCCAATCGATTTTTCTATTCCTGTTTTCACAGTAGTATTTGTTATATTCACTAAAAAGTTATTTGGGATTAATATCTCCCAAGGAAAGCTACTTTTAATATACTCTTGAAGGAGAAAATGAAGATTTTTCAATAGGATGCCAATGCTCTGGCTAGATGGTTGAACCGTGAACCACATATAGCTTTAGAAATTCTGACGGCAACTCAATCTAGCATTTTCTTGACCACTTGAGGATCTGTTTTCTACTAGAAAATGAGGGTCGTCGTTCTTCTATTTGGACGCTCACAGGACATGTGCCTGATAGGACATGTTTGGAACATTTATCAAAACATGAACTAGGGAACTTAATTTTCTTGTAGGAGTTTGTTAATGGAAGGCCAGTTAATATGCAAAATTCATCCAAAGTACTGGAGCTGTTGGTTATTTATATCAAATCATAAGTTTAGAATGATAGGATAAAAAAACTTACCTGGGCTCTTTCTAGTTCTGCTCATATACACTTGGATGATACTTAAGATATTTGCATATATGACTATGAATTGAAGGCTGCCTTGTCCGACACAGCGTGTCTATGACTATGTCTATACAGGAAACTCACTCCTGTCTTGTGGTCTCTCAATTTTACTAACCCTTATTATTATTCATGCATACCATTAGCCATCTTCGTTATGTTAAAGGCATGTCATGCATGTTCTTGATTATCAGCATTCGTCGTATAGCACGGCAGATATCCTTTTCATTCTTCGCTCAACTTAATCCGGTGGTGAAAATGATTATTTCCCTCTTATTATTCATATACCATTAGCACATCTGCGTTATGTTAAAGACATGTCTCACTCGTTCTTGACTATTGGTATTCTGTTAAGTATAGCAGTGCAAATTTTGCTTTTTATTCTTTACTCAACTTATTTTGGTGGTGAATTAGGGCTCAGTGTTTGGGTCGAGCTGACAGTTGGTCTGAAAGCCTGACGACCATCCTTTGATCCACCTATCCCCTGAGTGTTGGAAATAAGGAAACAACATAACTAATAACTCCGTCCCACTTGAATTAGGACTTTTGCAATTTTGGGTGGCCTGCTCGAAATAGGACAACTCCCAAATGGAAATGTTTTATTCAATATGATTCACTTTCATACTCACAACAACTTCCACTTATTATTCTCTACCCCACTTTCTTTCTCTCCTATCCCACTTTTCATACTCACAACACTTACTCCACTAACACTTTACTTAATCCCCGTGCCATTCCAAAAAATCATTTCGAGTGGGATGGAGGGAGTATATATGCATGTGGTTTTTTATGGCTTGAGTGCTGAGTAATTACTCTATCACCTTATGGTAGTGAAGGATACCTCTATACACTTACTACTTATCTAGTTTCTAGTGGAGAGCTACAGCAGTTTTCAGATTTATAAATCTAGGGAGATAAGATGATATGCTCAAGGAGCTGAAGAAATTTGAGATCATGTGACTTCAAGCAGAAAGGATATAAAGAGTGGACTTTTCATCTTTATTTTGGGTACTGAAGATATGTCGATTTTCTGTTAAAGATGAACAATCAAGCATCAGCAGCTGTCTAGTAAAGTCACACTGGAGGCTGATGTTCAAGTCTTTTACGAGCATTTCCTTAGTCTAGTTACATGGCCAAGCTCATGGGTTTATTAAATAAATCATACAGGAGAAACCTGTTGATCCTTCAACACAAGTAGGTGTAGCGATGCATGTTACCATGTTTAGGGGATGAAAGAAATGTGTCACAAATACTTGCATAGAAAACAACTGCAGCATTTTTATAAAATATCCACAATTACCTTGTTATCTTTTATATAACAGTTCTTTGTCATTAGCTTCTTTTAGCAATCAGCAATCTTGTTCATGATTAATAAGTTTTCTGCCCAGGTAATATTCTTGTTGGTGATTTTAGTGTCATCAACTTATTTTATTGTAATGGTGATTTACTAGAGATCAATGTGATTCGTAGTAGACTCGGATACGAGTAATGGGAAGTGTGGAGTACACACTCGTTTGAGCTAAAACGAAATCAACCTCGATAAAGAAGTAAAAGTTAAAGGGTAGCACATTTTGCTGATGTGCTCGGCCGAGCAGAGTCCTTGACTCGGCCGAGCAGAGCATAGAAGATTGTCCAAGTTTCTGGACAGCCTTGCTCGGCCGAGGCATATGCCTTGCTCGGCCGAGCAGCATGATTGACACGGCCGTGCAGTTCAATAAGACACGGTCGTGCATCTGGGCAAAATGACTTTGGGAGAAAAAGTTGGGAGAAAAAGGTATTGACTGCATCTTTGTTGGATATGCTGAGCATTCCAAGGCATATAGGTTTTATGTTATAGAACCTAATGAATTCACTTCTATTAACACAATTATAGAATCAAGAGATGCAATCTTTGATGAGAATCGTTTCTCTTCAATACCTAGACCAAAGGATATTATACCAATGTCGGCTGAATCTCAAATGGATGATCATTCAGTTGAGATACCAAATGAGATACCCGAACCTCGTAAAAGTAAAAGAATAAGGAAAGCTAAATCATATGGTTCTGATTTTCAATTATATTTAGTTATGAGATCAAGAGATCAAATTGAATCTCAATACTCTTACTGTTATAGTATATAGGAGGATCCAAGAACCTATGATGAAGCAATAAAATCTCGAGATGCTGGATTTTGGAAAGAAGCAATCGATGATGAGATTAGTTCTATTATGGAAAATAATACATTGGTCTTGTCTGATTTACCACCAGGCTGTAAACCTTTAGGGTGCAAATGGATCTTCAAAAAAAAGATGAAAGTCGATGGAACAATTGACAAGTTTAAAGCTCGATTGGTAATCCAAGGCTTTAGACAAAAGGAAGGGATCGATTATTTCGATACCTATGCACCGGTTGCTCGTATCACTACTATTAGATTACTAATAGCTTTGGCAGCTATTCAGAATCTATTGATCCATCAAATGGATGTCAAAACAACATTTTTAAATGGTGATTTGGAAGAAGAAGTGTATATGAAACAAACTGAAGGATTTGTTATGCCAGGTAATGAGCATAAGGTATGTAAGTTAATTAAGTCATTGTAGGCTAAAGCAAGCACCTAAACAGTGGCATCAAAAATTTGATGAGGTTGTTTTGTCGAATGGTTTTGTATTAAATCAGTCCGACAAATGTGTATATAGCAGATTTGATGAATTCGGTAAAGGTGTAATCATCTGCCTATATGTAGATGACATGTTGATTTTTGGCACAGACCAAAATGTAGTTGATGAAACTAAGAAGTTTTTGTCATCAAAGTTTTCTATGAAGGACATGGGAGAAGCCGACGTAATTCTTGGTATAAAGATTAAACGGATAAACAAGGGAATTGCAATTACACAATCTCATTATATTGAGAAAATTCTCAAGAGGTTTAATTGTGATGATTGTTCTAAAGTTAGTACTCCCATGGATCCTACTGAGAAACTTGTGTCAAACACTGGTAAACCTGTGTCACAACTTGAATACTCAAAAGCCATAGGCAGTTTGATGTATGCTATGACGGGCACTCGACCTGATATTGCTTATGCAGTTGGAAGATTGAGCAGGTTCACTAGTAATCCTAGTAGACAGCATTGGCATGCTATAACAAGGGTGTTCAAGTACTTAAAAGGTACTATGGACTATGGTTTGTATTATAGTGGACATCCTTCTATATTAGAAGGTTACAAAGATGCTAGTTGGATCAACCAAGAAGATTCATCTTCTACTAGTGGTTGGGTGTTCTTGCTTGAAGGAGGTACCATTTCTTGGGCTTCCAAAAAGCAGACATGTATTACACATTCTACAATGGAATCTGAGTTTGTAGCATTGGCTGCTGCTGGAAAAGAAGCGGAGTGGCTTCGAAACTTGATATATGAGATTCCATTATGGCCAAAACCGATATCACCAATATCTATCCATTGTGATAGTACAGCTACGTTGACTAGGGCTTATAGTCAAATGTATAATGGCAAGTCTAGACACTTAGGTGTCAGACATAGTATGATTCGGGAGTTAATCATGAATGGTGTGATATCAATTGAGTTTGTTCGGTCGCAACAAAATTTGGCTGACCACTTGACGAAGGGGTTAGCTAGAGACTTGGTAAATAAGTATGCAATGGGAATGGGATTAAAGTCCATTTAATCCTCTAATTGTGAGATACCCAATTCCCTTCTAATACAACGTTAGAAGCTTGAATTCAATGTGGAAAGCTCACAGTTGGAGATTGGAACACATGTTATTATCTTTCCCAAGGTATGTGTTCGTACCCATATACGCAAGTAATGGTTAGGTTGAAGAATATCTTCTTAATAGTTCCTTTGAAAAATTGCAAATGCAGGTGCAAGATTAAAAGGAACTACCTATGTGGACATGAAGTTTTGCCGCTTCAAGAATCTAGGACTTGGCTTCCTATATGTTCACTAATGGATATGGACACATGGCTTGTAATGGTGTCAAGATTAAACAAAGAGAATTGTACTGAACTTATGTGTATAGTATCTTCAGGTATTCATATGAATTGACGGGTTCAATCGTTAGGACACCCCGATTCTCGAGTATTTGAAATGTGTATTATACTAAGATGAAAATTCAATCGCAAGACATTTTCATTTATGCATTCGTTTGTTTCGTTATTTATAAAGTTTAGTAAATCAAAGGATTACACTAAAATGGAGGGGATTTGTTGGTGATTTTAGTGTCATCAACTTATTTTATTGTAATAGTGATTTACTAGAGATCAATGTGATTCGTAGTAGACTCGGATACGAGTAAGGGAAAGTGTGGAGTACACACTCGTTTGAGCTAAAACGAAATCAACCTCGATAAAGAAGTAAAAGTTAAAGGATAGCACATTTTGCTGATGTGCTCGGCCGAGCAGAGCATAGCAGATTGTCCAAGTTTCTGGGCAACCTTGCTCGGCCGAGGCATATGCCTTGCTCGGCCGAGCAGCATGATTGACACGGCCGTGCAGTTCAATAAGACACGGCCGTGCATCTGGGCAAAATGACTTTGGACCTCTTTGCTCGGCCGAGCGAGTCCCTTGACTCGGTCGAGCAGTTCCTGAACAGGTGCCAGTTCAAAATGAAAAGACACATCGCTTGGCTAAAGTTATGTCTTTTGATTGTACCCTTTTACTGATACCTGTCTATCTGTTTATATACAAAGATTGATCTCATTTGTACACACATGAAAAACACAAGTGATACAACAATAAAGAAAGCAAAACAATTCTCAAGGTTTTGATTTGTTCTCTTTGCCTAGAAAACAAATTGTGTGATTGTCTTATCCCAATAAAGATTTTGTGTAACCCAGGCATTAAGGATCGAAATACTTTATTCGGAAAATGAATTATACACGATTCAATCACATATCCGGCCTTAGTATCAAGATCAAGACCCTATTTTTCCCTTACAATTCTAGTGGGTGGAGTCGCTGATTAGTTGTAATGTATTTATAGATAATACTATTTGAGATCTCTGACATGTAGCTGCAAGCCTGCAATCCACATTCAAAGTGATTTGCTGGTGAGGTTATCAAGTAATCTGACAACTAAATGTAGTGGAAGTACTCTTTGTATCTTGTTCCAACAAATGATTTCTTCTGATCAAATTTTGAATACGAAGCAAATAATACATTTATAAATAACACTCTGTTTCAGTACCAATAGCAGCTAAAATTACTAGCAATATCATTGCTGGGAACTAAGGAAAAATAGGATTACAGTACTCTTAACAAATTCTATTTATTGTAGCACTTTAATTCACAGTGGGGCCAGCCACGTGACAACTACCGGGCTACTTACCTTGTGTAACCCATCTTTCCATATCAAGCTTCCAGACTCTGGTGCTGTTTGTCTAGCCTTGGTTGTGAAAGTAACCTTGTAAGAGAGCTTCTGGTGTTTACTAGTGAAACTAAGCCTTACCGGCTCAACCTTGACCGACACTCCTTTGAATGGAGAAATTTCAACTTGGTATTTCGAGAAGGGATGCCCCACATTAGTGACTGTTCTGTGGAGGGTCAAAGTGGAAATCTTTTTGTCTTCCAAGAAAACAGCTGAGATAGCTGGGTAGTTCAGATCCCCTGGACTAGCAAGCGAGTGTCGGCAAGTACGGTTCGAGAATTTAGCAAAAACCATTAGCTCGGTAGTGGTCAAACCCTGGGTGCACAAAAATTCAAAGTAATCATGGGCCCCAATATCGTATATCAAACCCGGGTCAAGGTCTCTTGATGGGTTTATGTGACCCGCACCGTGATCATATGGGCCCGAGAGGCCATCGGTTGATTCATCTAGCAAGGGTTTATGTGTACTATCATGAACATAAGATGTTGTCATCAGTGCAGATTTTATTGCTGCTGGACTCCATTTCGGATGCCTGGCCTTGATCAATGCAGCTATACCGCTTACATGTGGACAGGACATGGAAGTTCCAGATAATATATCGAATTTCACCCTCCGCTTGTCCGTAGGTAAACTACACGGGCCATATCCCCGGTCCATGTAGCTAATTGTTAAAACATGAATTGCAAAATGTGTATACTTAATAAATATACATAAACATGTAGACATACATGTATAAATCATAAATATAACGTTAATATAAAGTATAGAAAATTAATAAATGTGTAGAATTTCTGAAGTGAATATTACCTATTTATGATGGATAAAATGATAATTTCTCACTGCTACATATGTGAAAGGGTGTGATCCCTAAACGAAGTACGTATTTGTTTCCTATATATAGAGGTTTTCCATCAGCCTAGAAACATATATATTATTACTTAGACTCTCTCCATAAATCTGTTTGATAAGAAGACATTCATCATTTAGAAGAACTACATCTCTCTCTCCTTTATTTCTTCTTCTTCTTTACAATATCAATGCAAATGGATTCAACAGGTATGTTACGCTTCCGCCTCCATTTCCTTTTTTCTTACTTCTTCAAGAAATGAGTACGCCTTGGGTTTAACGGAATAGAAATATTCCAATAATTGGTATCAGAGCCTGCTCATGTTCTTGATTAAGTTTGAGTTCATGATAGCATATTTTTGCTTTACTTTGATTCTTGATTATGTTGAAATCATTATGTTTTGATGTTGTTTAATCACTCTAATTCATTCATAGAGTATTAATAATAATTATCTAGTTAAAAATCTGGAAATGATTGAAGTTTTTGGCTCAAAAGGCACAAAAATTCTTCAAAATGCACAATGGTTCATCAAGACTGTCCCATTGGCACGGCCGTGCGTTGTATGATACACGTCCGTGTGAACCTACTTGCTCGGCCGAGCACCTATCTATACTCGGCTGAGCACCATTGTGCAGAATGATGAGTGAGCAAGAACATCTGTGCGGACCTACTTGCTCGGCCGAGCACCTATCTATACTCGGCCGAGCACCATTGTGCAGAATGATGAGTGAGCAAGAACAAATGTGCGGACCTACTTGATCGGTCGAGCACCTCCCTATACTCGGGTGAGCACCATTGTGCAGAATGTCAATTAAGTAAGCACGTCCGTACGGACCTATATGCTCGGACGAGCACCTCTCTATACCCGGCCGAGCACCATTGTGCAGAATGTTGGATCTTCTAGAACAGGCATTGCACGGCCGTGCAACTTATAACGCGCGGCCATACACCTGCAGATTCAGTTTTTCCCTTCATTTTTCTTGAGCAAAAACATACATTTTTCAAACCTTTTTCCTTGTGATTAATTATATGCTTAACAACTTCATAAATTGTCTAAATAATATTGTCACCAAAGTTATTTACGTTGTTTAGATCCGAAATTATTAAGTGATGAATGTATATATTAATATGTGGATAAAATGAATTTTCCAAAGAAGATCGTTTATTTGACTAAATTTATACATTCATTTGGTAACAAGTAAGAAAACATTGGGTTGTCTTTTTGAGTACTTAAATCGGCCCAAAAGAAGGTTAAAGTATTTGATTAAAACATTATTTGATTTCTTGATTACCTAAAGATAATTATATTTTGAGTCAACTCCCAATCCAAAGATTAGTTTTGATGTCATGTTAATTATCTTATAGATGGGATTCATTTGATATGATTAATCACTTTTTATCTCTTCCTCTCCCTCTCCCTCATTTTCATTTCTTCTCTTTCTCTCTCTAGAAAACACACACACACACATTCATTCTCTTTTTAGAATACACGCACACTCTTTATATCTTTCAAAATCATAGACATCATCTTCCTTCTCCATCTCCATCTCCTTCTCCTTCTCCATCGCCGATCTCCTTCTCTGATTCACTCACTCCGACGTATTAACACTCTTGCCGAAGACTCTTCATCCAGATATCCAGATCTAGAGTCGGATCTCTTCCTCGTTTTCAGATCTACACATATTTGTGTAGGTCTGGTCTTTTCGATACTCTTTTTACTCCAATCGAAAATCTTACGCCGGCAAATTCAAATTGTGTAGATATGTTATCAGATTTGATTATTGTAATCGATTTGTGGGCCTATCATCAAATTTGACTGTTGCTTGAGTGTTTCCATTGTTTGAAGAATCCTTAACTTGATTATGTCAATTTTGTTGTAGACTGATGCTCTTGCTTACTTGCTTCCTTTGATTGGATATTCAAGTATAACGTACTTCCTTACCAGTTGTCAAATGGTGAATGGATTCACTTGGTGTGGCAAATGGATTTGCTACTTCAAATGTCTATTCTCCCAACACCACATTGTCTCAAAGTTTATGAGAGTGTTGCATTTTTGATAAATTCGTGAATTATCGTATATTTTTGCTCTTGTATTTAAGTTATATACTTGTAATGTGTAAATTATCAAATTAATTTACAGCTATTATTGTAATTTTTATTTTTTGGTTCAAAAAATTGTCTTATAGCTGAATTATAACAGGTAAATTGGTTTTATACTTCAACTATAAGAGTTGTAATGTGTAGATTATCAAATTATTTTCTTACTATTATTGGATTTTTTTAATTTTTTAATTGAAAAAATTATCTTATAGTTGAATTATAAGAGGTGAATTGGTCTTATACTTCAATTGTTTGAGTAATAATATGTAAAATATGAGGTGAAATTTCATTTTTTTGTTTTTCAAATAATTGTCTTATAGTTAAATTATAGGGGGTTTTACCAATAGGGCCATGAGATATGGTGGAATTTACCAATAAATACACAACATTTCACATTCTACATTTCTACCTTAGAATCCCTGAGTTGAAATTGATTTTACCAATAAACCCTTCACTCCTTTTATGTTATCCTTTAATGCCCAATCTACCTTAGGAGGGCGTATGTCTTGGACAAATTTATCGAGGCGGAAGATCTTACGACTAACGCCGACGCTGGATTCAAAGGCTTTGAGGCGGCGGGATAGGGCTAGGGATTCGGGGAGGATGGAGGAGGTTAGGATAATTTTGGCAGCGTGCCTTGATATCTTGAGGAGCTTGTCAACGTCGTCGCGCTTGGCGAGGTATGCTTCGAGGTGGTTGAGAAAGACTGTCTTTTGCGATTGCAATGGGTTTAGGGTTTTCCGATAGGATGTGATTTGAAGGTTTGGGTTCTTCCATGGCAGAATTTTGAGTTTTTTTTCTAGGAATGGCATTGACAAATTTGTCGATGGCATGTGACAGGTGTTTTTTATTTTGAATAGATGACGTCATTTGACCGATTCGGTATCCAAGTTTTTTAAGAGACATTAATCCTTTAATTTCTCTCATTCAAATGAGTAATAAATATCTCAATTTTTTAAAAGACATTAATCCTTTAATTATGAACAATTGAGAAATAATATCTCAATTTTATACTAAATTATGAACAAATGAGAGATGAATGTCTCAGTTTTTAAACTTAAACATCTGATAAATTGAATATCAATTGATTTCTCAACTGTTTGAAGGGCAATAACATCATACAACTAAGAAATCACACAACTGTGAAATCAATTCATCTATGTTATTCCTAAGGTTACGTGACAACAAATTCATCACTACCATTAAGCAACAGTGGAATTGACTCATCAATTGTGAAAAATTGAAAAATGAAACTATCATTTGTATACTCAATTATGAATAAATGAGAAATGGATGTATTAGTTTTTTATTTTTTTTTAATTTATACATCTGAAAATTTGAGTAACGATTATAATAAATTGATTTCTCAATTGTTTAAGGGCATATAGCATTAAACAGTTTTGAAATCACACAACTATGAAATCAAACAACTACGCAATCATGCAACTGTGAAATCAATTGAGAAATGATTTTACAATTGAAAAATGAAAATGACACAACTGTGTAATCATACAACTGTGAAATCATTGAGAAATGAAAAATGATTTTTTTCAAATTTTTAATAGTGAAAAATGAAATTTTTATTTTTAAAATTTGAATAATATCTTGAATGTACATGTTTGATTCATTTTGACGATACGATTAATACAATGCTTTCAAATTATTTTTCGATTTCTAGATTTTGAGATATTGCATTTTAAAATTTTGAGGGAAAATTAATATATTATAATTGTGAAATCACATAAATGTGAAATCACACAATTGTGAAAAATAAAGTGATGGGGACAAAATGGTTCAAGGACTTATTGGCAAGATTTGAAAATGTCAGTGTTTAAAGGTAGTATTCATTTGGCTAAAGGATTTATTGGTCAAAGCTTCTTAATTATATAATAAGTGAATTGGTTTTATACTTCAGCTATAAGAGTTGCAACAGGAGTAAGATGGCAGTTTGTAAATAAGTGACTTGACTAGTGGCATTTCTGTAAATAAGTGATTTTACTAGAGTTTAATAATGTGAAAAATGGATAACAAATGACTCTTATAATTCAAGTATAAGAGACGAATTAGTATTATAATTCAATTATAAAAGATGAGGGGTGTTTGAGGGGTTTTAAAAATTGTATTGAGTGTAAATCTTGTCTGGAGGGCACTAGAGTCGCAAACCCTTGATTTTAAATTTTTGCTTTTTTACTAATACAAATATTTTTTAAATTTAGTGCTAATCTATTAAAATTTGATTCTCTTTGTTTGTAGAAAAAAATGCACTAATTTTTTTTTCCCTCTTTCACTGATAAATAGTTTTACCCCTTTTGAATAATTTTTTTTTTTTTTAAATCTGTCACTACTATGAGAAAGACCCAATAAAATAAAAGGGCCGGCCCGTTTTGCTAACATAATATCATGCATAAAAAATTTACAAAGTATATCTTCCATATTTTTTCTGATCATATTAAGAAAAAACAAATATTTCCTCGTTCTATTACAAAAGGCATAAAAGTCCTATTTTAATGTATCATTATAAATAAGTTCAATTTTTTTTTAATAATTGTTTATTCATGAGATCTACTGATCATGCTCATATCATCTATCTAATTACTATTTTCTACCACATTTTTCTGCTACATCATATTTAATACTCATAACACTTAATTCACTATATACTTACTTTAATTTTTGTGCATTTTAGCCTTTTATATCTTTTGTAATGAAATGGATTACTACATGTCGTTTAGGAAGGTTCTAAAGACAAGTTAAAAAAAAAAATACTACATTTCAATTTATCTGAGATGAGATGAGGTCTTTCCACATTTGATCAGATGTAAATAAGCCTGGATAACTATCAATACAATCAGCCCATGGGCTTTTCTCGGCCTCTCCAATAATGGGCCTAACACACTCCCAAACCAAACTAGTACACTTAGGGGGTGTTTGGTTCGGCGGAATTGGCCATTCCGAAGCGGAATGAAATGGTCAATTCCGTTGCCTTCGTTCCTTCGGCCTGTTTGGTTCGTTGGCCCACTACCTAACCCAATCTGCCACACCTTATCACCTTCCTTGACTCGCTCCTTTGCCTAAATGTAAGCCAGTTCATACCACAACGACGATGGAGATTGATTTCCAAACCTATGCAACGTCATCAATGTCGGCTCCATTTCTTTCTCTCCAAGCTTCAACCCTTTTTCTATCTCCCTTATTAATGCCTTCCCCGATGCCGGCAAGCAAAAATGCTGCACCACTTTTGTAAACTTCGGCACGTAAATCTCCGTCAATTTGTCGAAAAGTCTGTTTTGAATTATCGAAATTTTGTACCGGATTTTATCTGTTACCGGCAATAGTTGAGAACCCATGATGATTATATTTGACCGGAGGGTTTCTCCGACGACTTGTAATAAGTTCCTTTTTAGGGTAAATCCGGTGATCGCGTTGGAGTCCTCTTCTCGTCTTGCGGCTAGATAAGCATTGTCTTCGAAAGCTGTTTGGGTTCTTAAAGAATATAGGAGCTTATATTTTGATCTGTGTTTGGCATCTATTTTGTTGGTGAGTAAAATTGCTGCACTGCCCATGCGGAAGAGGCAGTTGAGGACCATCATGGTTCGTTCTTTGTCGGCATACCAACCGTTTGACAAAATCTCTGTACTAAGAATAACTGCGTTAGAGTTCTGGTGAACCTTTAAGAGATTTTGAACCATGTCGATGGCTAATGCGCTTGCGCTGCACCCCATGCCGCTTATGTTAAAGTTCTTTATGTCTTCTCTCATGGAGTACTTGTTGACGATGATGGAAGACAAAGATGGAGATGGACAAAAGCCACTGCAGTTGACAATGAGAATGTCAATGTCGATTGGAGAGAGATTGGTTTTGGATAAGAGGGACAGGGAAGAGAATCATTTGGGCTTCTTTAATGGCTTCTTCATGGGTTGATCTTGGTGGGATCAGGGATGTAGTGTAAAGCAGGAGGAACACAGGTCTGTTGACCTTGACCTGAAGAAGTCAAGAGTTTGGACAAGAAGGAGACAGTTTCTTGTTCCAAAGAATGGTTGATTTGGGAATGTTCAAGGAAAGATGAGAAGGGTACCCTGCAAAAAGATGGGGGCTTTAGACATGAGAAGTCGACGAGATAGACTGGTGAAGAAGATGTTGAGAGATAGGATTTCAAGAACCATATTATGTGGAACAGTGAGAGAAAATGGAAAATGGATTCTTGTTTATGTAGGATAAAGAGAGCTTCCATGGAGCAGAGGAGGAAGAGAGAGAAGATTTTCAAGAACCTGAAGAGGGCAGTGTGAAGGTGTTTGGATAAAAGAGAGTAGTCATGTTTGAGTTTAGAGTACTCCATGTGTGTGTGTGTTATGTAATGTAATATGTGTGTAGAAATGGTAGTGAATGACTGAGGGCAAGGACAAGGATATAAATACAAAGGTTGGTGGTGTGCACGGTGAGAAGGTTGAATAAATGCAGTGTCATTGTGGAAGGTGGACATGGTAAACGAAAGCTCTAAAGGGTTGCAGTTGGCAGATAGGAGCATGATCCGGAATCCGGAGCGTGCATGTGCAAAGCCACTTCTTCTAACTGCAGTCCGACGCGCACAAAATCTCGTCGGTTTATTCCAATCTCAACGTCCACGTTCAGGGTTTGTTTGGGAATATTTTGGACATTTTGCTTGATTCGTGTATTTCGTCCATTCATTCATCTAGCTCATCACAGTCTCATTCGACCGATGTGCAATCAAATTGTATATGGACCAAAGCCGATTGATTCATGATCGTGGAGCTACTTCCCAAGTCCAACACTCCAAGTCAATATCCTAGTGGAGTGTAGGTATGCAGTATTAAATTCAGGTAAGGTCTTTAAATTTTTGAAATTCCATTCAACTCTATCTTTTTTTTTTTTTGTTACCCAGGTTCCCAGCTTCGCCGGACTAATCCTGGACCACCGAAGGAAAGCCGCTTAAGATACCACAAGGCCAAGGCCCATTAGGTTCCATTCAACTCTATCTTTACTCCTAAAATAGATTGTTATGTTGCATTTTTTTTTTAATCCCAAAATAAATGTTGCTAGTAATATACGACATTTATTTTGGGACGGGGAGTAGAAAGTGTCTTCGTGAATAAATTTGGTACTTCCAATCCAACTTGAAAGGCTAAAACTTAAAAAAGAAAAAAAAAAGAGAGAGAGAGACTACCAACAGGAAATGGTTGGCATAGTTTGTGCGACAACAATTGTTGGAAGAGAACCAAAGCAACATGCCTTGATTGTTGACTTATTTCCATTGGAAATTGTAGAGATTGCCTTCGTGGTGCTCGAACCAGCATTTAGGGATTCTTCTTTCACCTATCCAACAGTCTTACTATTGATAGTACTCTCTTAGTCATAAAAAAAGGAGTCAAAGTTCTTTGACAACATTAGTAATGTCACCACTGCGTCCAATATCGTGAGATGCTTAAATACTTATCCAAGTATAACAGAGCTCCAACTATCAACAAAGGAAATCTACCGAACTTAAAATATAATTGTGATGTTCCAACTATATAATATAATTGTCCTTAATAGATTAGCATAGCAAGTCTGAAAAAAAAATGTTGTTCAATTCTAGCTCAGCATATTGATGTTCTAGTAGGTTGTCTTCATTTATTTGCTTAAAGGACCCTCAACCTCTCGTCCAGCCATTGCCTCCCGATATATGTCGAGTGCTTCCTTCATCACTTTGGCCTTGTTGAGCATTCTGGCTCTCTTCTCCGGTGAGGGATGGGTAGAACAGTAATTTTTAATTGTCATGCTATCTGATATTCTTCCCAGCTTCTCTAATGTTAATGGTGCCTCTCGTGGATCATATCCCGCTGAAGCCATTAACAGCAGCCCTATGTAATCTGCTTCCAACTCCATCCTAATTATTCAATACCAAACAATGTTTAGTTAATAGTTATAAGCATTTGTGGTAGATGATCATTAACCAATTTATATTTGCTTCAATTATGTATATGTATGAGCAATAGTCTTAGTGCAATTTTATGTTGATATAGGTAATGTACAAAGCTACAAACAAGTAAAAGCGCATTAATTGTTGAATAAACATTAAATGCTAAATTAGGAGGTTATGAAAAAATAATAGTTAATGGTAAGTTAATGGTCAGTTAGTGGTAGTTAATGGTCTTTTATTGTGAGTTAGTGGTCAGTTAATGGTCTTTTATGGTGAGTTAATGGTCTTTTATGTTTTGATTGAGTAGTGCCTATTTAAAGGCCTTGTTGATATTGCTTGAAATGTAGAAGAGAAGAAGAAAGTGAAATAACAGAGAGTTCACAAAAATTAGTAATATAGTTTACAAAGTGATATCAAAGCTTATGGCAAATATGATGGGTCAATGCCGCTACCACGACTAACGAAAGGGAATTACGGTAACTGGAGCATTCAAATGAAAGCTCTTCTCGGATCTCAAGATGCATGGGAGGTGGTCGAAGAAGGTTTCGAAGAACCAACAAACACCACAGGATATACGGCGGCTCAAAACAAGGCTTTGAAAGAGTTACGATCGAAGGACAGTGCGGCACTATACATGTTGTTCCGAGCCGTTGACGAGTCAGGCTTTGAGAAGATTGCCGGTACAACTACTTCAAAAGAAGCGTGGGACATTTTAGCAAAAGTGTATAAAGGAGTCGACCGAGTCAAGCAAGTGCGTCTCCAAACTCTTCGTGGCGAGTTGGAGAGCATGAAGATGAAGGAGTCAGAAACAGTATCTGACTACATCACGCGTGTACAAGATGTGGTGAACCAATCACTCGTAATGGCGAAACGTTAACTGATGAGCGAGTTGTGGAGAAGATTTTGAGATCGTTAACCGACAATTTTGAGAATGTTGTGTGCGCAATAGAAGAATCAAAGGACCTTGCGACGCTCACAGTCGATGATATTGTCGGTTCTCTGGAGGCACACGAACAACGAAAGAAGAAAAAGAAGGAGGAGACACTCGAGCAGGCACTTCAAACCAAGGCGTCAATCAAAGACGAAAAGGTACTCTATTCTCAAAATTTTCATGGTAGAGGGCGCGGTCGTGGAGGTCGCCACAATGGTCGCGATGGAGTAGGCCGCGGACAAGGTGAATATTATGAGAAAAAGGGGCAGTCAAGCCAACAAAATTGGCGAGGTAGAGGACGTGGTCGAGTGAGAGGCGGTCGGACAGGTTATTCAATTGTCGAATGCTACAACTGCGGCAAACATGGGCACTACGCAAAAGAGTGCAAATCAAAAATCGAGTGCTATAATTGTGGTAAGTATGGGCACTATGCAAAGGAGTGCTAATCCGAGAAGAAGGTAGAAGAAAACGCGAATCTAGTGGCGGAAGAGGAGACAAGAGAAGATGGTGTTCTCATGATGGCCTACAAAAATACCGTTTCCGACAACGACACATTGTGGTATCTCGATACCGGCGCTAGTAACCACATGTGCGGGCACAAGCACCTCTTCAAGGAGATGCGAGAGGTTGAAGATGGACACGTTTCGTTTGGAGATGCGTCAAAGATCCAAGTAAAAGGCCAAGGTACGGTTCACTATTTACAAAAAGGTGGAACGGAAGGGTCAATCGAGAATGTTTATTATGTGCCTGATCTTAAGAGCAAAATTTTGAGCATGGGGCAACTCATGGAGAAGGGATACTCGGTATTCATGAAAAATCGGGTACTACAATTGAAAGACAGTCAAGAGCGTCTGGTTGCTCAAGTCAAGATGGGAAGAAATCGGATGTACAAACTGAATTTGAGAAGCATACGAGAAAAATGTTTGCCAGTCAATGTAG
The DNA here is from genome assembly GCA_022495995.1 of Adenophora triphylla var. japonica. Taxonomy (NCBI): domain Eukaryota; kingdom Viridiplantae; phylum Streptophyta; class Magnoliopsida; order Asterales; family Campanulaceae; genus Adenophora; species Adenophora triphylla. Next base: position 42,283 of record JAFEMH010001804.1, on the reverse strand, counting down.
AAGACAAGGCGTCGCTGTGGCATTTCCGTTTTGGTCACCTGCATCATGGTGGTCTAAAGAAGTTAGCAAAGAAGAACTTGGTGCATGGGCTGCCGGACATGGACTATGAGGGCAAATTTTGTGAAGAATGTGTGCTTGGCAAGCAAGCGAGAACCTCGTTTCAAAAGAAGGCAGAATATCGAGCTAAACATACTCTCGAGTTGATTCATACAGACATATGTGGACCAATCACCCCCGAATCTTTTAGCGGTAAAAGGTACTTCATTTCTTTTATCGATGATTTCTCACGAAAAACTTGGGGTTATTTTTTGAAGGAAAAATCCGAGACATTCGAGGTGTTTAAAAAATTCAAGGTGATGGTGGAGAAGGCAACTGGTAGATACATCAAAGCCGTACGATCCGATAGAGGTGGCGAGTATACTTCAACAGCTTTCATGGAGTATTGTGAGGAGCAAGGCATAAGGAGATTTTTAACCGCACCATACTCTCCGCAACAAAACGGTGTGGCCGAAAGGAAGAACCGGACTATTCTCGACATGGTTCGATCAATGCTCAAAAGCAAGAATATGCCAAAGGAATTCTGGGCAGAAGCTGTACAATATGCCATCTATGTACAAAATCGATGTCCACATGTGAAGTTAGATGATCAAACACCACAAGAGGCATGGAGCGGACAGAAGCCGACAGTTTCTCATTTCAAAGTGTTCGGTAGTGTGGCTTATTCACACGTACCTGATCAACGAAGAACGAAGCTCGAAGACAAAAGCAAAAGGTATATTTTTATTGGGTATGATGAGAAGACAAAAGGGTACAAGATACTCGACCCAATAAGCAAGAAGGTAATGGTGAGTCATGATGTGGGAGTAGAAGAAGCAAGCGAGTGGGACTGGAACAATTCGACAGAGGTTATCATCGAAGCTGGAGAATCACCAATCGTTGCACCAACGAACATATCAACAAACTCTGAAACCACCAATGATGAAGATGAACCACGACAACCCAAAATGCGAAGTTTGCAAGATTTGTATGATTCGACACATGAGGTACATCTTGTCTGTCTTTTGGCAGATGCTGAAAATATTAGTTTTGAAGAGGCAATGCGAGACAACAAGTGGCAAACTGCCATGGACGAGGAGATTAAAGCGATTGACCGCAACAACACATGGGAGCTAGCAGAATTGCCGAAAGGAAGTCAGCCTATTGGTGTGAAATGGGTGTTCAAGAAAAAGATGAATGCTCAAGGCGAGATAGAACGGTACAAGGCGCGACTTGTTGCGAAGGGATACAAGCAAAAGGCAGAAATCGACTATGACGAGGTATTTGCTCCTGTTGCAAGAATGGAGACAATTCGATTACTCATTTCACAAGCTGCTCAATTCAAATGGCCGATATTTCAGATGGATGTCAAGTCGGCATTCTTGAATGGTGTGCTCGAAGAAGAAGTCTACATCAAACAACCACCCGGGTACATGAAAGTTGGAGAAGAGAAGAAGGTGTTAAAATTGAAGAAGGCGCTTTACGGGTTGAAGCAAGCACCGCAGTCATGGAATACACGTATTGATTTATATTTCAAGGAGAACGGGTTCGAGCAATGTCCCTACGAGCATGCCCTTTACGTAAAGAAGAATGGAGGTAATGTATTATTTGTTACCCTTTATGTCGATGATCTTATCTTTATGGGTAACAATGATGAGGTGATAGAAGAGTTTAAGGGCACAATGACACGAGAATTTGAGATGACAGATTTGGGCTTGATGAAGTTTTTTCTTGGGTTGGAGGTTAGACAAGGAGAGAAAGGTATTTTTATATCACATGAGAGATATGCAAAAGAGATTTTGAAAAAGTACAAGATGGCAAATTGCAACCCGGTATCAACACCAATGGAACCAGGTGCAAAACTCTCGAAGTTCAATGGAGGAGAACGTGTCGATGCAAGAAGATACCGGAGTTTGATTGGAAGCCTTCGCTATCTCACATGCACAAGGCTGGATCTTTCATTAAGTGTCGGCATTGTAAGTCGGTTCATGGAAGAGCCAGTTCATTCACATTGGAAGGCACTGAAACGAATCCTACGGTACATCCTAGGAACGGTGTCACTCGGGTTGTTTTACTCAAAAGCAGAAGATTACAAGTTGGTTGGGTATTCTGACAGCGATTGGTGCGGAGACATAGACGATCGGAAAAGTACCTCAGGATATGTGTTCTTTATGGGAGATACTGCATTTACTTGGCTTTCAAAGAAGCAACCGATCGTGACGCTCTCAACATGTGAAGCTGAATATGTGGCAGCATCTTGGAGTGTATGTCATGCAGTGTGGCTTAGAAATTTGTTGAGCAAGATGGAGCTAAAGCAACTGGGTGCAACCGTGATTCATGTTGACAACAAATCAGCAATTGAGTTGGCAAAGAATACAGTGAACCATGAAAGGAGCAAACACATCGACGTTCGTTTTCCCTTTATCCGAGATCATGTGAAGAAAGTGTGAAATTGGTGCATGTGGCAAGTCAGGATCAAGCTGCGGATATCTTCACAAAACCGCTACCGAAAGTACTTATCGACAAATGCAAGAAGATGATTGGCATGACAGATGGTAGAAGCATTTGATTTAAGTTTACAGGGGAGTTTTGTTGAATAAACATTAAATGCTATATTAGGAGGTTATGAAAAAATAATAGTTAATGGTAAGTTAATGGTCAGTTAATGGTCTTTTATTGTGAGTTAGTGGTCAGTTAATGGTCTTTTATGATGAGTTAATGGTCTTTTATGTTTTGATTGAGTAGTGCCTATTTAAAGGCCTTGTTGATATTGCTTGAAATGTAGAAGAGAAGAAGAAAGTGAAATAACAGAGAGTTCACAAAAATTAGTAATATAGTTTACATTAATAAAGAAGTTTGACAAGTGAATTGAGACGCGTGTTATGGGACCGAGTAAATAAGAGAGTTGCTATTCACACACACGTAAAAATTCTAAGCACACACGAATGAAATGTGCACTTCCCAAAACACCCCAATTTCTACACACAAATCCTCCCCCCCCCCTTTCCATTCCTATTCTTAAACGGTCTGTGTAAGACCCCAACCCCCACCCACCAGTAGAGCCGTCAATTTGGGATCGTCCTGTCAAGACGTTCTGTCCCGCCATTCAAATGGGACGAGATGGGATAGTATATTCTAATCCCGTATAAAAACAGGCCTATTTGGGACATTTCGTTCGGGCTTCCCGCAATTTTATAATTTAATTTTAAATTTTTTAACCTCAAAGGTATTTGCACTTAATTCTTAGTTTTTGTTTTCAACTATCCATTGATTTTTTGTGTTGATTAAGCTATTTTATAAATTTAACAAGTTTTTATCTTGTAGTATTGCAAAAAATTAATCTTATGTTTTCAATTTAATGTTTTGGCATCTTCTCGGTTAGATTTTAGTTTTAAATATATTAGCGTCTTCATGTCCCGTATTGTCCTGTGTCCCGAGGTGGGATGGGACTGGATGATGATTTTCTGTTCCGCGAAGAATTTGGGACGTCCCGTCCCGTAAAATTGCGGGATTTCATAGTTTTGTCCCGTCCCATCCCGTATTCTCGAATTGACAGCTCTACCTACCAGTCTTCTTCTCTCTCACTCACCTGCGGCCCAGCCTGACAGCCTCCCTAGCCCCCCTCCCACCCCCTTTGACAATATTCTCAGCATTTCACCATAATTTCCGGTGAAAATATAAGTTTTGGTCAAAAAATGTGGAAAAAAAAAAAAAACAATCTTGGTTGTTTGGTCATGAAAGAACCGAGCTTTAAAGTGTTGACCATAAGGGACCAAACAGAATGAGGGTTGCTTGGTAGATGCCAACTTGATGTATCTGATGTATCCCTCAAAGAAGCAAGCCTTTCGATTTGATTTTGTTTCCTATTTTGAAGTGTTTTAATTAGGATTGTTTTGCTTTTCCTTTTCCAAGTAGTTTAGGGTTTTGTTTAGAGTATAAATACTCTCTTTCATTGTTTGTTTTAGGATACGTTTTTGATAATTGAATTATTGAATTTTGATTGCTTTGCAATTGTGGGTTTTTCCCTTTGGGTCTTAATTGACTTGCAGAAGACTCTCGCAAGAGATTCTTGTTGGAGTTCTTTGAATTCCTTGTGAAGGTTCTCATCTTCTTGGTGTTTACCTCTTCAAATCCTAATTCAAATTGTTGATTCAATTCGAATTGGGTCAAATAGTTGTTGATTCAATTATTTGCCTATCCATTTTATTATTCCGCTGCAACCCTATTTACATCAGTTGGTATCAGACGAAGGACGACCCAAGGAAGAAATTCTAAAAAAAAAAAAAAATGAACAACAATGGAGGTCAAAGTCAAACCCCATATATGGATATACTCAATAGTTTTCTGACGTTTGCTCAACAACAGAAACTTTATTATATAGATTTGATGAACATGGAACGATTTAAAGCAGATATATATGAGCAAAGTTTTTCGGAGTTTTCAGAATTTGGAAATCATATTCAAGCAGATGCAGAACGAAGGAGGTGTCAACGACATAGAGAGGATTCCAAATATTATTCCAGCAAAGTCGATTTCTTTACTGCAGATATCCAAAGATTGACAACGAAAATATCGGCTGAATTAAAGCGCCTGGAGGAAGAAAATCGCATTGTCATTGAAGAAATTCCCGTCCAAGAGGAAGATCCTGTTGAAGAGGAGATTATTGTTGACGATCTATGTGCAAAGGACGAGGTCACTCAGGTTTGTGATAATAATATTCCTTCCCTTATTATAAACCCTGTTCATGCCCCTATTGAGTCCAAGGTGAATGATGAAATCCGAAGTAATTGATTTGTTGCAAAATCGAATTTTGTATTGGGCGATATTTTTGTTGGTGACTTTATTATGATTAATCATGTGGACGATGGGGAGGTTGATCGGCCAAGAGATAATGGGATTAATACGGATGATAGTATTATGTTTTCGGAGGAAATTTTCATGCGTTTATTTATGCTTCGTCGTCATATGTATTCCAAATACTTGTTTAAATGGGATGGACACGTTTTCTTCTTTCTTCCAAGGACGAGAAAAGATTTGCTTTATTCGAAATATCTCTTTATTTGGGATGGAAGATGTCAGATGTTGATCAAGGGGAGGTCGGGGCGGAAGGTCAACAAAGGAGGGTCAAAAACTTCAAGATCATGTTCTTTTTCTAAAGACCAGAATTCGGAGACGAATTCTTTTGAAGTGGGGGTGTATGATGTATCTGATGTATCCCTCAAAGAAGCAAGCCTTCCGATTTGATTTTGTTTCCTATTTTGAAGTGTTTTAATTAGGATTGTTTTGCTTTTCCTTTTCCAAGCGGGTTTTGGAATTCCGATTTGATTTTGTTTCCTATTTTGAAGTGTTTTAATTAGGATTGTTTTGCTTTTCCTTTTCCAAGTAGTTTAGGGTTTTGTTTAGAGTATAAATACTCTCTTTCATTGTTTGTTTTAGGATACGTTTTTGATAATTGAATTATTGAATTTTGATTGCTTTGCAATTGTGGGGTTTTCCCTTTGGGTCTTAATTGACTTGCAGAAGACTCTCGCAAGAGATTCTTGTTGGAGTTCTTTGAATTCCTTGTGAAGGTTCTCATCTTCTTGGTGTTTACCTCTTCAAATCCTAATTCAAATTGTTGATTCAATTCGAATTGGGTCAAATAGTTGTTGATTCAATTATTTGCCTATCCATTTTATTATTCCGCTGCAACCCTATTTACATCACAACTGGACACACCTCATGGTGTTCGGTCAACCATGGTCTAATACCATGAAGGCCGCCGATGGCGAACCGGGCGAATAAAGAGAATGAGTGTTCGGGGTGATGAATTCGCTAGATTAAGGGGTGCCAACCAGAGAGACAGAATATATTTTTGTGTGTATGAAATGGAAAGGGAGAAAGAATAAGACTACTCAATGGACTGGAAATGGTTGAAGCGGAAGGACGCGTGTATGGCAATGGGGAGTTTGGGAAGGAGGGAGTAGGGTGTGGCAACTGAGACAGAAGAGAGGGAGGGGGTTTTGAATTAGGTTTAGGTTTTGGAATGGATGGAGACATGGAGTGATGGGGTATTTGGGAAGGACAAGTTCCATGCGTGTGTGAATAGGGATTTGGAAATTGTATAGTTAGATTACATAGAATTTCGACTTTTTATAGTAATATAAGTAGTAGCATTTTATAGTATGTGTGTTACATTTTTATCGGCAGGATATAACATGTACGGTTGGTTATATATGAGTTAAATCTTATAATAAGATGAGTTTCATTTTATTTGAAATTCTGTCAGTCTAGGCAAAAATTGGCCAAAATTCATGTGAATAGCAGCTCTCATTTAGTGATGAACTTTACTGTATGCATTCTTTAGTGCCTTTACTACCAAGCGATAAAACATTATTATTCCCTCAGTCCAAATTGATTTTAAACTTTCTTCTTGATTAAAAGTAAATTTTAATATTTTTAGACATTCATTTTGGACGGAGGGAGTAATTAATGCAAACAAGGAGAAATCGGAGAAACATTGCAATACCTCCTGGAAAAAGGAAGCCTAAGCACATAGTTGGACATTTTCTTTGCACCAGCATCCGTAAGTATGGGCTTAAGAATAAATTCTGCAATTCTATACCAAAAGTTCTTTGTAATCCGCTCAGCCTTATGCCTAGCCACAGCATGTCCAACCTATATACAAGAAAATCCATCATCCCATTAATCACACAATACAAAAATCAATTATCAATATATAATCACACATACCTCATGGGCGATTACAGTAGCAAGCTCAGCCTCTGTTTTGAAATGCTCGAGCAGCCCTGTAAACACAATAATCTTCCCTCCGGCTAAATATAGTGCACTTACAATCGGCATATCCACTATTATAACTTCCCATTTCAACCAATCCAAATGCCCGGTAGCACACTGGGCCCCCTTCGCTTTCCCTTTCTTCCTACTCTGTTCTATCCACTTATCATCTTCTTCGTCATCATCATCAACAATCTCATCTTGTTCAACGTTCTCTTTGATCAAAGCTTCTGAAAGATCATAGCTCAAATCTGTCCAAGATTTATCTTTTCTTAACCCTCTTTCCACAGCCATAATAATCGCTTTAGCTATTGAACCAATACGGACACTATCCGGGTGTTGTGCAGGCAAGATTCTGCCTCTCAATGCTTCCTTAAATTTCCCAAATTGGGCCTCTGCCAAGCGGATTTCGGCTTGCTTGGAGAAGATGATAAAGTGTTTTCTGTTGGTGTAGGGTATAGTTTCGGAGTTGCCCAAGTAGAGAACTATTGAAATTCCTGATCCTAGAGCTAGAATGATGAAGACAAATGCTGGGTGTGTCGCGTATATTGCGTATACTCTACGCTTGAAATGACGAATTTGGTTGTGGTCAACATAGTAGGATCTTGTTGAAATAGTAGTCCATTTCCATGGGGTGTAGTAAAGATGATGTTTTTTGGGTTGAAAATTACTACAAACTAGCTTTGTTGAAGGTGCAGGTGAAAAGAGAGAAGAAGGCCTAGAATTGTTCAAAAGGTTGATACTTGAAATGGGTTTTGGGGGTGCAGTCTTGGAGGGGAAGAAGGTGCGGAGGGCAGCTAGAGATCTTGGGTGGTACCATCCCATTGTTAGGAGGAGAATGTGGAATGAGAGTCCAGGAACTCAAATGGCTACAAGATCAAAGGCATTTATGTAATGAAGAATGAAGAGAGAGAGAGAGAGAGCTCAAATGGCTACTGGATGGATGAAAGGCATTTGTGTAATGAGGAATGCAAAGAGTGTGATGAGAGAGAGAGAGAGAGAGAGAGAGAGAGAATGGTTAAAACCCAAAAAGAGATTTTTAAAAAGAGTAGTGGGAATTCAAAGTTAAAGACTATATTTGGCTAAGGGTATTATGAACTTTAGGAAAAGATAGTACAATAGTCGGGGCATTTGGAGCTATACATGGTTGGCCATAGTTATTGTTGAATCAGCTCGCACAGAATATAGGCCTAGGCCTTAGCTGTCTTTATATTTTTACGTACTATAAGATTCCATAAACCAAAGTTGAATTTACATGCAAGTAATTGACATTGATCAATTTTATTTATACACTTCATATTATAAGCATTTACTTGTCAATGCTTATAAGAAATGTGTTCTTTAAAATTAAAAAAAAAATAAAATATATATGCAATTTTGCCTATGAATTAGTCTGTCCGTGTTTGCGCTTATCTTATTCACATTCCTAATAAGGAAATTACCTGTTTTTAAATAAGGAAATATAATTAAATAACAAAAACACCTTTCTTATAAGAAGCAAATTAGGAAGATAAATATGAATTCTCACAAGAAACTCCAATGTTACATATCCAAATAAATTGATAGAAACCTAGGTAAACACAACAAGAAAATCAAGGGGCAAAACAAAAAAAAAAAGTATTTTGTCTTAAACATAAAAATAACAAAAAGGGAACACTATACTTGGTCAGCCCAGTTTTTCAATCTCTGTTAGTAGGGGGGCAAACAAGATATGCTTTCTTCATCATCACAAAATTGATATTATGCCTTGTGTTGGAAATCAAATTATTGCACCAAAGATTAAATTAACAATTTAATCAACAATAGGAAGTTTATTGATCAAGTCAAGAATGTACCAATTAAGCCAATAGCAAAACCGAAAGCAATGGAACAGGATCAGGAAAACAGAACAGAAACAAGTAAACAATTGATTAGAAAACTTATCTTGATTTGATCGAGTCGCCTTAGGAAGAGTGTCCTAAGAGAAAATATTGTCCCCAATTGGTGCAACTCAGGTACAGGCAAATTTCTCCGAGGATAAAACGATCACGGATTACGTACCACAAAGCAGCACACACGTAGGTAATCACCGGCGGTCCTATCTCAGTCGCCTTGAATCTCACGAACAAATCTCTATGAACGGGAGTAATCGAAACAATGAAAGGAAGCAAGAGAATTGTTTTTCTCTTCAATCTCTCATGGAAAACTCGGATGGGAGAAAAGGAGTATTTATATGTATGGTATATTAGGGTTTTAAGCCTTAAAAAGACCAAAAACCTGATACAATTCGGCCCAGGAAAACATCAGATTCGTCACTAGCGCGGCCGCCCTCAAGGCTTGCGCGACCGCGCTAGTCACCAGAAAGTTTTGCTGTGCTTAAGACAACCAAGTGCGGCCGCCCTTGGCATGAGCGCGGTCGCCCTCCTTGCCAGAAACTCAAACGCGTTTTTCCTTTGCCAAATTCAGTCCAAACACAACAACACAACTATGTCATAGATCTATGGACTTCCATACCACAAATATCAAATATTCCAACAATCCCCCACAAGTTCATAGAAATATGACGTGTACAGATTGTCCATTGCCATGCTTTCAATAATGGTACCTTCCGGCTTGAACCACTACCTATGTTATCCAACGCAAACCTCCACAGGACCCGGATGAACGGGTGTCTTGAATCGATGCCTTTGGATGTAGAGGCCTTCTTTGGTAACAAACACGACAAAAGCTATGATAGGCCCTCTATCGAACACTTGACGCTTATAAGCCATACGTCCTGATCCTCTATCATGAGTGCTTTCAAGGAATAACCCAAATTCCTCTAGTTGCGGCCAACAACAACACTCACTTAGCTGGGCATCTCGAGAAGATGATCTTGCTAGCATCTCGTCTAAAAGACTTGATCCCATTCAAAGTTCCAAACTTTTACTATATTAGCAAAGAACGAGCACCTCTAGGCTATTCAGGGGATAGACTCAGACATGTAACATGTCAATCTATTATTAGGTGCTCCGACTCACCCCACAGCTTGTTATTACCACATTGAATCTCCTTTGTGGGATCTCCACTCAGGTAGATTGGGTTGCAGCTGCGTTTGAATCGAGACGGAGTTGAGTCCCATCCCCAACCTAGATTTTTGAACTAGAGCAAATTCTAGCCCTTTGGTTAAAGGATCATTGTGTTATCCTTGGTACCAACATAATCAACAGCTATCACCTTCCGAGACACTAGATCCCTTATAGATTTTAATCTAATTTGGATGTGCCTCCTAGTTTTACAGTTGTACTTGACACTTTTCAGTTTCTCAATTGTGGCTGTGTTGTCACAATGTACAGAGATAATAGGCATGGGCTTACTGACCATGGGCAACTCAGACATAAGTCCTCGAAGCCACTCAGCTTCCAATCCAGTAGTGTCAAGGGCAACTAATTCGGCCTCAAATGTAGACCTAGACAACAGAGTTTGTTTGGTCGACCTCCAAGCGACTGCAGCTCCGCCTAAGGTGAAAACATACCCCGTACAGCCATAACTCCCGGAGTTATAGGCAATCCATCTTGCATCACTATATCCTTCAAGAACAGAAGGATATCTCCCGTAATGCAGCCCAAGGGAAATCGTTCCCTTCAAGTACTTGAGAACTCTATCAAGAGCTTCCCAATATGCTTTACTTGGACATTGAGTATATCTAGCCAACCTATTAACCGAGTAGGATATATCCGGTCTAGTACAGTTGGCAAGATACATCAAACTTCCAATAATTTGAGAATATCTCAACTGAGCCATCGGTACTCCACTTTCATTCTTAATAAGAGCAGATGAAGGGTCATATGGAGTCTTAGCCACTTTGCAATTCTTATAACCAAATTTCTCAATTACACTTTCAGTATAATGAGATTGCGATATGATTATGCCACTAGTTGAACGAGTCAACTTAAGACCAAGAATCACACTAGCTACTCCCATATCCTTCATCTCAAACTTACTTCTCAAGAATTCCTTAGTAGTATCAATTATCCTCATATCTGTTCCAAACAACAGAATATCATCGACATACAGACATAAGACAATACTACTATCACCAATACTCTTGCTATAAACACATTTATCAAACTCATTAGTAACAAAGCCAAACGATGAGACAATTTTATCAAATTTCTCATGCCATTGCTTAGGGGCTTGTTTAAGTCCATACAAGGACTTAACAAGTTTACAAACTTTTCTCTCATTGCCAGGGGCCTCAAAACCTTCAGGTTGATCCATATAAATTTCTTCCTCTAGATCGCCATGCAAGAAAGCGGTCTTAACATCCATCTGATGGATAGGAAGATCATATACAGAGGCCAATGCGATAAGCATTCGGATTGTAGTCATTCTAGCAACTGGCGAATAGGTATCGAAATAGTCTATTCCCTCCATTTGCTTGAATCCCTTAGCCACTAACCTAGCCTTAAACTTGTCAACGGTTCCATCCGATTTCAGTTTCCTTTTGAAGACCCACTTACATCCTATCGTGCTACAACCAGGAGGGAGATCGACCAATTCCCATGTCCCATTAGAGACAATAGAATTCATCTCACTCTTAACAGCATCCTTCCACTGCTTGGCATCAGAAGTAGCCATAGCAGCTTTGAAGGTTAGAGGATCACCCTCGACATTGTAAGTGATGAAATCACTTCCAAAATCCTTGGTGGTCCTTGCCCTTTTGCTCCTTCTTGGTCCAATCTCATCGTCAGAATGAGTTGCACTGGAATCAACCCCCACATTTGTCAGCTCCTCTACTTGAGCAGGAATGGAGTTAGTGGTTGGGTTAGATTCCTTAGGAAGTCCGTCCTTCATAGGAAACACATCCTCAAAAAATGTTGCATCACGTAACTCAACTATTGAGTTCACATCTATGCCAGAAATTTCAGATTTTATAATAAGAAATCTCAATGCATAACTTGTTTCGGAATAACCTATAAAGATAGCATCAACAGTTTTAGGTCCAAGCTTTTTCCTTTTATGTGCGGGTACAAGTACCTTTGCAAGGCACCCCCACACTTTTAAGTGTTTCAAGCTAGCCTGTCGACCTCTCCAAAGTTCAAACGGACTTTCCTTTCTATGTTTAGGAGGGACTCTATTCAGAATATGGCAAGCCGTATTCAAAGCCTCTCCCCACATATATTTGGGCAGTCCAGAACTTATGAGTAAACTGTTAATCATATCAGTAAGGGTTCTATTCTTACGTTCTGCAACACCATTTGATTGAGGGGTGTAGGGAGGAGTCTCTTCATGTACAATTCCGTTTTCTTGGCAATAATACATGAAGGGGTTAGACTCATATTCACCTCCTCTATCAGATCTTAACCGTTTAAGTTTCTTGCCTGTTTGTGTTTCTGCTTCATTCTTAAATATAATGAATTTATCCAATGCTTCATCCTTAGAATTAAGCAAATAAACATAACAGTATTTACTAGCATCATCAATAAAGGTGAGAAAGTATTTCTTTTTATCTTTGGTCAACACACCATTAAATTCACAAATATCAGTATGAACTAAATCTAGAATTTCAGAATTTCTCACAACCGACTTAAACGGACCTTTTGTAGATTTAGCTTCAACACATACATGACACTTAGAATTCTTATCAATAGCATGTTTAGGAATAATATCTAAATTCATCATTCTTTTCACAGAATCATAGTTAATATGTCCTAAACGACCATGCCAAACATTTGAAGATTCAATGGAATAAGAAACAGGATAATCAATAGAACTAAAATTATTGTGCGAACAAACATCAGTTTCAACTCTAATTTTAAATAAACCATCCGAGGAATAACCTTTCCCCACAAAACTACCAGAATCCAAAATTATGACCTTATTACACTTAAATGAAATCTCAAATCCTTCCCTAACTAGACTAGAACCACTAATAATGTTGCGACGAATATCAGGAACGTGATACACTTGATGCAAGGTAAGAATGCGCCCATTAGGAAACCTCAGGTCCACGCGTCCAGTCCCAAGCACCTTTGCAGCACTAGAGTTCCCCATCGTCACTGATCTACCATGCTCAGCCGGTAAGACACAAATAGCAATTTATCAGCACAAACGTGCACATTTGCCCCAGTGTCAACTAGCCACTCGTTGGGTTCATAGACAGTAAAGATTTCAGGATAAGAAGTTACATACTTTGTAACATTGCAGGTCAGATCATCAACTCCAGGTGCATCAGAGTCAGGATCATCATAATCCTTCGGACCCAACACCATGTTGACAGCAGGATGGTCATCAGCAGAGGCTTGTGGTCCTTTTCCTTTCTTGGACGGGCAGTCCCTAGAAAAGTGTCCACCTTCTCCACAATTTCAGCAGTTCTGTTTTGCTCTTGGCTTTCTAAAGTTATTTTTCTTAACTTTAAGTTTATCATGGTTTTCTTTATCCTTAGAGTGAGTTTTCACACCTTTTCCCTTAAACTTGCTTTTACCGGTTATCATATTAGCAGCAGCCTCCACAGGTACGCTAGGTTGGTTACCATTATGCACCTCCTGAATCGCAATTGCATTCATCAATTCATTGAGTGTCAAGCATCCAGTACGATGCTTGAGGGTCATACCGAATTCCCCCCAAGATCGAGGAAACTTCTCAATGATAGCCATGACAGCGAACTTGTCAGGAAGTCCCATGTCAGCTTCCTTGAGTGATTGCAAAATGATTTGGAGTTCGTGCACTTGGTCGGTAACCGACTTTCCCTCACTCATGTGATAATTCAGGAACTTTCCCACTTGGTACTTTTCCACACCGGAGTCATCGGTGCTGTACTTCTTGGAAAGCGAGTCCCACAGTGACGCAGCAGTGAGAGGAGCAGAGCAATAAACATCAAAGAGTGCATTCGACAAGGCCGACGTAATGCATCCTCGAACAACATCATCATGCTCCTTCCACGGTTTAACAAAGCAGCCACATTAACTGGATCATCACCATTCGTAGCGAGACACTTGGATGTCGCATACCAGGCATACATGCCCTTAATTGACAGCCAGATCTTCATGCGTTCGGACCAACGCTTGAAGTTCTTGCCACCGAATTTCTCGGAAGATCGGAGGTGTCAACTAGGGACTTAAAGGGAGAGCTAGAGGAACTACCGAGACATGATCAAATAAAAACTTATTTTCTCTTAGGATCCGTTGGAAATCAAATTATTGCACCACGATTAAATTAACAATTTAATCAACAAGTAGGAATTTATTGATTAAGTCAAGAACGTACCAAGTAAGCCAATAGCAAAACCGAAAGCAATGGAAGAGGATCAGAAAATGTAACGAAACAAGTAAACAATTGATTAGAAAACTTATCGTGATTTGATCGAGTCGCCTTAGGAAGACTGTCCTAAGAGAAAATATTGCCCCCAATTGGTGCAACTCAGGTACAGGCAAATTTCTCCGAGGATAAAACGATCACGGATTACGTACCACAAAGCAGCACACAGGTAGGTAATCACCGGCGGTCCTATCTCAGTCGCCTTGAATCTCACGAACAAATCTCTATGAACGGGAGTAATCGAAACAATGAAAGGAAGCAAGAGAATTGTTTTTCTCTTCAATCTCTCATGGAAAACTCGGCTGGGAGAAAAGGAGTATTTATATGTATGGTATATTAGGGTTTTAAGCCTTAAAAAGACCAAAAACCTGATACAATTCGGCCCAGGAAAACACCAGATTCGTCACTAGCGCGGCCGCCCTCGAGGCTTGCGCGACCGCGCTAGTCACCAGAAAGTTTTGCTGAGCTTAAGACAACCAAGCGCGGCCGCCCTTGGCATGAGCGCGGTCGCCCTCCTTGCCAGAAACTCAAACGCGTTTTTCCTTTGCCAAATTCAGTCCAAACACAACAACACAACTATGTCATAGATCTACGGACTTCCATACCACAAATATCAAATATTCCAACACCTTGTTAGGCAAAATAAATCAACGCTTACTTGACAAATAATTGTGAAGCTCTTCACCATTTTTTGTGGGTTCCACGCCCTCTGCCACCTCCTCCACCAGAGCCTCTAGAAAATCTATCCCCTCCACCTCTTCCACCTCCGCCTCTTCCAAATCTGCTACCACCACCACTACCTCTCCCACCATATCCACCACGACCACCACCACCAAACCTGTTTCTTGATTGTTCTCTCTCTTGAAACTGCGGCAACTCTTTTGCAACGTCCAAGCTTACGCCAGCAGCATTCTCCTGGCCTTTAAACCACCCGAAAGAAAGACAAATTAATAGTAAGCTAATCCAGAAGATAAAGATATACATACATATATATATGTATGTATACATGCAAGTCTACTCATGGATGGCTAAATGATCAAAAATGAAAAACAGTGGGGATTTTGTGGATATCAGACTTTTAGTTGAGCAGTGAGCTCCTTATCAAGCAAGTTTGGATCCAGTTGTTACAAATGTGCAGTTTTTTAGTACTCACACATGAAGTTACACAAAAATGTAATATATCACCAAAATTAAGACGTTGAAGAAAATGAAGAGTAAAACAAACATACCAGTAAGAAACAAGTCCAAGTCTTCAGCAGCCACATCAAAGACTGCACCCTTTTGATCAGCCGTCAGTGCAAGTCCCAAAATTGACTCAACTTTCTCTTCAGGTAAAAACCTCCTCAATACACCATAGACATATCTGAAAGGCCATCATTATAAGAGGAAGCAGCTTAAGAAAAAGAAAAAAAAGATGAAAACTCCAGGCACATAAGTATCCTTTCCTTTCAAAAAGAGCGCATATATAACCGGATATCAGAGAGTAACCAATACAACAACATGTTGTTGTATTGGTTACTCTCTGATATCTGGTGAGTGACCAATACAACGACAACATGAAATCAAAAATCTATAATTATGCTGATGTAGGGATAAGAAACTTATTGGCTATCATTATTCAAAGAAAGTCATTGTGTTGCAATAGATTTTATTTCAGGGCCATGAAGACAAGGCGAGAAGAAGTAAAATAATCTTGCAAAAAATCAATAGAAAAAGTACTCACGACGGAGAATATATGGGTCTTCCGGTCTCAAGAAGAACCGTGACATAGTTCTCCATTGAAGAGAGAAGTGATCTAGTTTTAATCTCAGCGTAACCCGGCAAGAAACCAGTCCACACTATTTTATAACAATCACAGCAAGAAACAAAGCAACAAAACTGGAGGACAAGAAACAAAAGACTTGTTTTGTGGTCTTTGCAAGCGCCTTTGCAAGCAATTCCACAGGAGTGAGACCAGAAGATTTTAACGGCTCCTCGGCGGCAGATGTGAAGACCGGAATCACACTACATGTTAAGGCATTCAATTGAATAAAAAAGAAAGCGGGAGGGCTCAGGAAAAAATCTAGGGAAAAAGCCTGAAGCTATACCTATTGGAGACTTGGGTGATTGCTTCACTGCTTCCAAACCCGCAGCTTTGGCAATATCGGAAGGCCGAGGTGCGAAACATGCTCGAATTTCACACCACCTTCTCTTTCTAACTTAGAAATATTTGACTTCCTAGGCTCGTAAAGCATTACAGCCACGCCAGAGTTGCCTGGAAATAAAATTGTAAGGTAAACTAAAAGGAATCACAATAATCCACATTACTTTAACAGTAGAAATCAAAAAAATAGCAATTACCTGCTCTGCCTGTCCTTCCTGATCGGTGAATGTACGCTTCAACTTCACGTGGAGGTTCACAGTAAAGCATGGACATCGATTTCAATGAGAATCAACAAGTACGAGTACGGCCTAATACCAAAGGCATCACAAAACTTAAGGGCATAAAATATTTTTTTGGCACCTGGATGATCAATTGAACATCATTGATGTCCAGTCCACGTGCTGCTACATTTGTCGCCACTAGTGTCAAGAATTTGCCAGATCTAAAACCAGCAAGTGTGATCTGGAAGCAAAAAGAGGACAAAGACATATTACAACTGTATCATCAATACAACACTCAAAAGAAAAATCCCAACTTGCCCAGTAAATGTAGAAATTGTCGACTGCCCAATGCCTTAGTAAGAATATCAGCCACTTGTGCAGTCGTATGAACTTTGGCAGTTGTGATGACACCTGTCTGAACAGCATCGCGAACAAGGTGACAATCAACTTCAATATGCTTTGTTCGCTCATGATGAATAGGATTCCTAGCCATGTGCAATGCAGCATGACTATCACAAAGAAGGAGCATGGGAAAATTATGTTGAATCCCAAATGAACCAAGCAAACTACGAAGCCACTTAAGCTCACACGTGGCACTAGCCATAGATCGATATTCAGCCTCAGCTGAAGAGCGAGAAATAGTAGTCTGCTTCTTTGTCTTCCAAGAAATTGGCGAATCCCCAAGAAATACTAAGTAAGCAGTGAGAGAACGTCGTGTAATAGGGCAGCTTGCCCAATCAGAATCACAAAATGCCCGAAGTCGTAGGGCAGAAGATGCCTTCAATAAAATGCCTTGACCAGGATGGGACTTAAGATAGTGTACCACTCGTAAGGCAGCCTTCCAATGACCCATCTTAGGTTTGTTCATAAACTGTGCAAGAGTATGCACACAGTAAGCGAGCTCCGGACGAGTGATAGTGAGATAAATAAGTCGCCCTACAAGACGCCTGTAGGGTTCAGGATCACGAAGCTCAACATCCGAAAGTAAAGCCAAACCATGATTCTGTTCAATAGGAGTAGTTGCTGGGCGAGCACCAAGAAGCCCAGTTTCTGAAAGAATGTCAAGAGCATACTTTCGTTGAGAAAGAAATATGCCATCCGGATGTTTTGCAACTTCAAGTCCCAAGAAATACTTGAGACGTCCAAGATCTTTCATATGAAAGCAACGACTGAGATAGGCTTTGAAACGACAAATTGCAGTCGAATCATTGCCTCCAATAACCAAGTCATCAACATACACAAGCACATGGATTTCAGCAGCGAAAGTCTGAAGAGAAAAGAGAGAGTAATCTGAACATGATTGAGTAAACCCGTACTCCTTTAGTGCCACAGAAATCTTTGCAAACCAACAACGAGGAGCTTGTCGTAAGCCATATAATGATTTCTTCAGTTTGCAAACTTTGCCAGAAGATTAAGCTGGATGTCCCATTGGAACCTTCATATACACATCCTCACTTAGATCCACATGCAAAAAAGCGTTGTGGACGTCCATTTGATGAAGCTCCCACCCTCGAACTACAGCAATAGAGAGAAAAACTCGTACTATAACCATCTTTATTGTGGGTGCAAAAGTCTCCTTGAAGTCCACTCCTTCAACCTGACGGTTTCCCAAGATCACCAACCGGGCCTTGTATCGTTCAACTGACCCATCTGTATTGTACTTAATCTCGTAAACCCATTTGTTGCAATCACTTTCTTGTCAACAGGAGCATCTACCAATTCCCATGTACCATTATGATCAAGAGCATCAAGCTCTTTATTCATAGCCTCACACCATTTAGGAGATTTGACCGCTTTACCAAAGTGCTTCGGCTCAAACCTGAGTCAATGGCAGCCAAAAAACAACGATGTGCCATAGAAAATTTAGTGCAATTGACAAAGTGTGATAAAGGATACCGAGTACCTGAATATTTCTTTTGGTCCGGCGAACAAGACGGGGAGGGGACACGTGCGGCGTGAGCTTTACCCAACTCATATTCATTTGGAGGATACTTTGAAGAGGGAAACTTAGTTCTCTGACCTAGGCCCAAAATCACTGCTGCAGCTTGTTCGCCTCCCGCAATGAATCGAAGCGGGTTCGAGCCTTTGATCGAGAATACGAACCGGATGTGCGAGGCACTTGTGCGGCGAGGTTGTTCAAACAAGCTGCTCAGCATGTTCATCGGGTTGTTCACTGGCCCAGTCGACAACTGTTCAGGCAACCGATTGCCCTCATGAACATTGTCTTCTTCATGGGCAATTTCATCTGTAGACTCGTAAAGAAAGATGTCTGAAGCTGTATAGGCTTTTTCCGGATCAGTCAAATCACTAGCAAAGGGAAATTCCTTTTCCATAAAAACTACATCCCTCGAAACAAGCAACTTATTTTCATCAAGGTCATAAACATACCAACCTTTCTTCCCATAAGGGTACCCCAAAAATACACATCGCCTACTTCAACTAGCAAACTTATCATTATCTCTTCGAGAGTAATGAACATAACATAGAGAACCAAAGACCTTAATGTGTTTGTAAGAAGGGGATTTTCCAAAAAGAATTTCATAGGGGGTTTTTCCATTCAACAACTCCGAAGGGGTTCGATTAATAAGGTGCCCTGCCACTAATACACATTCCCCCCAAAATTTGACCGGTAATTTTGCTTGAAACATCAAAGCACGAGACACATTCAAAATATGTCTATGCTTTCTTTCAACCCTTCCATTTTGTTGGGACGTGCGAACACAAGTAGTGTGATGTTCAATGCCGTTTTCAAGAAAATATTTTTTCAAACACGTGAATTTCGTTCCATTATCACTTCTAATTTTCTTGACACGTTTATTAAATTGCAGTTCTACCATGGCAAGGAAATTTTTCAAAATTTGCGTGACATCACTTTTAGACTTTATCAAATAAACCCACACGACACGGGAACGGTCATCCACAATAGTCAAAAAATAAACCGCTCCACATAAAGGTGTTTTCTATAATCACCCCAAATATCACAGTGTATTAAATCAAAAACTTCATCAGATTTACTTTCACTAAGCAAAAATTTATCCCTACTTCGCTTAGCCTTGCAACAAATCCCACAGACATCTTTATTAATACTACCACGATTAATAAAAGGCAATAGACCAACCACCTTACTTGACGGATGTCCAAGTCGCTGATGCCACAACTCATAGCTTCCAGATTCTCTAACGTTGCAAGTCTGTGTCACTGTTGTTCCCCTTAAGTAGTACAATCCCCCGTCTTGTTCACCCGTTCCAATCGAAATCTTCGTGGCTCGATTCTGTATGACACAAACTTTATCAGAAAAATGCACCACATAATTGGAATCATTTAGTAATTGAGAGATAGACAATAAATTGCAATTGAACGCAGGAGCATATAAAACGTTTCTCAAAGTTAGGTGTGATCCGATGGTAACATCGCCTTCTTTTGTAGCCAATATATATCTTCCATTAGGCAAACCTATATAATTAGCCTCGATCTGACGAACATTCTTGAGCAAGGAAACGTCGCCTGTTATGTCACGACCCTAATCCTAGGCACAATTTGGTCACACGTGAAGCACGTGGGGTTGGGTATGCCTTGCATATCATCCTTTGTTTGTGGGCATTTGATTTGCTTACGTGTTTATTTTGGCATGTTTTATGAACTATGTGATTTTTAGATGTTATTAACTTGATTGAAGCTTATAATGTCTAAATGATGGAAATGGGGAGTTTGTGTAGTATATTGATAACACTTGATTTTGAAGTGCAAGAGTTATGAAAATGTGGAGGAGCTTAGGTGTAAGTATAAGTTAAAGGTAGTGATTTGGTTATTTTCAAACCTCGAGGAGCTAGAGAGTAATTGGGTTTATATAAATATCTTTTTAAGCTTCTTTAAGAAGCATTATAACCTCCTCAGTTCTTCCTTATCCTCTCTACGTTCTTGAAGCTTCCCAAACCCTTGTTTAACTTGGGAAAATCACAGAAATTCAGCCTTGTTGTTGTTGTTGATTCTAACTTGGAAATATTGCAAAGGAGGGTGGATAGAGCTAGTTCTTCCGATTCTTTCTTTCTTTTGATTGAATAACTTGGGGTAAGTTGTTATGTTCTTTTGTTATAATTGTTCATAACATGATTAAAGTGGTTAATATGATGTTATTAACAAGTTTGGTTAAGGGTGAAGCATCAGCTAAGGGTTTAAATGAAAAGGATGTTGGTTTGGTTAGCACTTAACAATTTCCATGCCATGGCTTGAATATTTGGTATGGATTTGGTATAATTGTTGTGTAAACATGTTGTATATATGTTACTAGTGCTAGAAGGAGTATATTAGAGTTCAAACCCAGTTAGTTGGACTATTAAAAATGGTCCTTGCAGTAGCTGAGAACTAAGGTTGAACTTGTTGCTGTTGCTGCTAGTGTTCTGTTGTGGTTTGCTGCAAAAACCATGGCTTAGGGTGGTATTATGGATTAGTACTTGTTGTATCCTTGTTATATATGTGTTATGGGACTTTAAGGGAGTATATTAGAGTCCCAAACCAAGTTTATTCCTGCTGTAAAGTGGCTGTGCAGAAGCTGAAGTGAACCAGGAAATTGAAGTGTTGTTGCTGTGTTTCTGCTGTTGTTTTCTGCTGTAAACCGGGGCTTCAGGGGAGGGGAACGACTCGTGCACATGAGCACGAGTCGTGACCATGCTAAGGAGTCGTGAGGCACCAGTCGTGGCCTTGGAATCAGTCGTGCAGGGCCTGGAAACGACTCGTTCTTCCATGCACGACTCGTGCTAAAATCTGCCTTGAGTGAGCAGTTTTGCAAGCTTTTTAACCTAGGTAAATGAGTAGGGCTTGAACTACTCTTTAACTACACTTGTAGTACAAATTTAGTACAACATTTTAGCACTTGGAATAGTCCAAAAAGGTTTTGGCAAGATCTTTAAATATTGATCTAAAGTTGCTTGCAAGGCAGTTTTGTCGTTGAACTGTTCTAAGTTTCAGTTTTGGTCCATTTTCTAGGCTTTGCAAACCTAGGCTAAACAACTCGGATTGGAGTACTTTTTAATCCTATATCTAGTACAACTTTAGTACTACATTAGGGAACTTGAAATGGTCCAATTGGATAATGGGAAGTGCTTTAAATATTGACCTAAAGTTGCTTGGCAGGCATGTTTGAAAGCTGAACTGTTTTACCCTGTAGTCTTGGTCCATGGTTGAGGCATTGGAAACCTAGGCTAAACAACTCCGATTGGAACACTTTTTGATCCTGTATTTAGTACAACTTTAGTAATACATAATGAAGTTTGAATTGGGCCAAAAAGATATTTATAAGGTCCTTAAATAATGTCTCAAAAATGCTTGAGAGGCGATTATGAAACTTGAGCCAAAGTTCATAAAACTTGGGAAAATGAACTTGAACCCTAAAGGGAAGTTGTTCAGTGTTGTATAATGATTGTGTAGGGTTATTTATATGTTGTATTACCCCTACATGATGACTTGTATAAGGTTATTGGGTTAAATGGTGCATAGAGGGTAGGATGCACTACTTCATTGATTTGGACAGGAGTGGTAATACCCTGTTATTGAATTATACCTTGTGTATTGAATGTGTAGGCCTCATATATGATTCATGGTGCCTTATGTGGTTATATTTATAGGGTTGTGAGTTCAAATAATGTGTAGAATGCGTAATACCCTAAGTGCTTGGTTGGAACCTTTATAGAAAGTGTTCCATACTATAACATGAGTGCGTTGGGCTACTTATGGTATATGATACCTCTACGGGGTTGTCTATATGTTGTTAGTGGTTTTGATAGTGCATAAAATATATGTTGCACTGCGTTATGAGATTGAACATGGTTATGTAAGACTTATGTGATATATATTATGCATAAGTGTTTACATACTTTATAGTTGATTGTGTACAAAGTGTTCAAATACTTGTTGCACAGTTTCTTGGGTTGAGCATGAGTAATTAATACCATGTCATTATATTGTTGTTATTCAATAGTGTTGAAATACATGTGCACTATTGTGATTGATTTAACATGAGTTATAGTTCCATGTTATGTATATTGATGTCCCATAGGGTGGACTTATGTTCAAGTATCTATTATGTGCTTGACTATGATGGTATCAGCTGAACATTTTGGGGGTATATGGGATCTTAACACTTATGAGAAGATATTTCATAAAGGGTTTAGCTTGCCTTATACCTGTGACCTCTCCCCCGTCTCGCGGCCACTTGCAGGGTGCGCAGCTTCTATGGATATGTGCAGTCATGCCATATGAATGCTGATAACTTATATGGATCTCTGTTGAGGTCGTATAAGAAGTGAATAAGCACTAGCATTTCACGAGAGCGGAGTAACCCTCCCACCGTTGTACTACATATGATTCAGATGGGAATGGTAAGGGAAAGGTAACGTAAAGTGTTTACTGTTTTCCCAATATGATATAGCAACTTGATTGTATGTTGCATTGAATGTGACTTATTGGTCAAATGGAAAAGGTAACATAATGTGTTTACTGTTTTTCCCAATGTGGTTATTGAGCAACCAGTTTGGTGTTGCATAGTTGTTGTTGAGCAACTTTGTGTGTGTTGCATATTATATGAGCAACTTTGTGTATGTGTTGCCTATTGCAGGACTTACTGGTCAGATGGAAAAGGTAGGGAAAGGTAACGTAAAATGTTTACTGTTTTTCCCAATGTGATATTGCGCAACCTGTTATGTGTTGCATACTGTATGGCATATTGTTGCATACGTAATAGCTTGCTGAGATTTTATCTCACCCCTTCTCCCTTCTTGTTTTAGATTCAGCTGAGACAGGTGGACCATACCGGTGAGGCCGGGAAGGAGTTTGGATCGTATTTTGGTTGTCAGGGTGTGTATGTATTTATGTGGGAGTTTGGAGTAGTTGTGGTTATTTGATACTGGGAAACTGTTATAAAACATTTTCAGTATGTAATGTTGTTCTTAATCTTGGTTTTGGGTTGTTTTAAAGGTTGGCTTGTGTAAGCCATGGCAGTTGTAGTATTTGTAAATTATTCAGGTTATAGTTGGTAGAAGCAGGTTCTTATATCACCTCTATGTAGGGAGGTTATTTTGAATGGTTTTTAAAATGGGATGTTATACTTTTCAAGTGGATTTAAAAGAAAAGTTTTTTTGAAATGGTATATTTTGGGACCCTCCATCCTGTTGGATATTTGGGTATATAACAATGTCAAAAAACTTGGTTATGTCGCAGAATCGTGAAGCACTTTCCTTCAAGAATAATTCGACCCTTAATATCTGCCTGGGTTGCACGAATTCTCTTGTGGGATAAGACTGCGAATTAAGCCTTCTATTCTGGCAAGAAATAGAAGAACCCTTATGGAATCAATTGTATGAAAAGATGTCTCAAAGATGTTATATAAATCAAGTATCACTGTTCCAAATTTGAACAGGCGGTTGCAAATTTGAACAGGGCGGTTGCAAGTATTTTGAATTCGAATTTCGAATTCCCAAAGCAATTCCATACTTGATCGATTTATTCTGTGAACCCGAAACATACTTATGAGAATGTGCACTCCGGACCCCCGTATTCTCAATATAGTATTCCCGAGTCCACCCATCTTTGAACCAAACCCCTAGTACACCAAATGGCCGATGATTTTCACTTAAATCACCAACATTCCTCCCCCATTTAAGTGTAATCCTTGGTTTAGCTTTAAACTAACAGAAATAACAACTTATGCATCAAATGGTAATGTCACAAAGATTAAATTACCACTTTAGTAATATTACACATTTCAAATATTCGAGTATTGGGGTGTGTCAAAGCATTGAACCCTTTTACACGTTTTGAATACATGAAGATAATATACACATAAGTTAACATTAACTCCAAAAGTTTTATAATTGACACAAATTAGACAGGTCTTGTGTCCATATCCATTCATGAGCATATAGAAAGCCAACCCGAACTTCCTTGAAGCGACCTAAACTTCATACTCACATAGGTGAACCTTTTATCATGCACCTGCAATTGCACTAATAAAGATTCATTAAGAAGAAAATTATACCTTCAACCTAACCATGCAGTAATAGCACATACCTTCGGGATAATATCATGTGCACAAATCTAAAATAATAGGCTTTCCACATTGAATTCTACCTCTAACATTCTATTAGAGGGGAATTGGGTATCCTATCACCAAGATTTATATGGGTTTAAGACCCATCCCAATGACCGACTTGCGTACCAAGTCCCTAGCCAATCCTTTGGTCAAATGATCGGCTAGATTATGTTGAGATCTCACAAATACAGCGAAATCACCCCGTGAGTAATCAACTCACGTACCGCGCTATGTCTAACACCCAAGTGTCGTGACTTGCCATTATATACTTGACTATAAGCCTTGGCCAGAGTAGAGGCACTGTCACAATGAATAGAAATAGGTGAAATCGGTTTTGGCCATAATGGAATTTCATAAACCAAATTCCTAAGCCACTCTGCCTCTTTTGCGGTTTGCCGCTAAAGCAATGAATAGTCGAGACTCCATTGGTGGAGCTAGAAATACATGTTTGCTTTTTGGAAGCCCATGAAATGGCACCTCCTCCAAGCAAAAACACCCAACCACTCGTAGAAGAATGATCTTCTACATTGGTTATCCAAGCGGCATCCGAATATCCTTCTAATACGAAGGATGCCCCACATAAGACAAAACCATAGTCCTTGGTTGCCTTTAGATATCTTAGTACGCGAGTAAGATTGCGCCAGTGATGAACACCTGGATTACTTGTATACCTGCTTAGCTTGCCAACCGCGTAAGCAATATCTGGTCTTGTACTTGTCATGGCATACATAAGACATCCTATCACACGCGAGTACTCAAGCTGTGATATCGGATCACCTGTATTAGGCATAAGTTTTTCACTAGGATCCATGGGAGAATTTCTTTGGAGTAGAATTCTCACAATTAAACCTCTTTAACACTTTTTCAATGTAAGCTGATTGTGTTAAAGATATCCCAACGTGATTTCTCTTGATTTGGATTCCAAGAATCACATCTGCCTCTCCCATGTCTTTCATGGCAAAACTTGATGATAAGAATGCCTTACAAAGGTCCACTTGATTTTGATCAGTACCAAAAATCAACATATCATCAACATATAAGCAAATTAGAACACCATTACCAGTATTATCAAACTTGCTGTATACACACTTGTCAGATTGGTTAAGTTTAAAACCATTTGACAAGACTACTTCATCAAACTTCTGATGCCATTGTTTAGGAGCTTGCTTGAGCCCGTATAATGACTTAACAAGCTTGCACACTTTATGCTCATTTCCAGGCATTATGAAACCTTCTGGTTGTTTCATATATATTTCCTCTTCCAAGTCTCCATTTAAGAATGCGGTCTTAACATCCATTTGATGGATTACAAGATTGTTAATTGCAGCTAAGGCAATCAATAATCTAATGGTGGAGATTCAAGCAACCGGTGCATAGGTATCAAAATAATCGATACCTTCTTTTTGCCTAAAGCCTTGGATGACCAATCGGGCTTTATACTTGTCAATTGTACCATCGACCTTCGTCTTCTTTTTAAAGATCCATTTGCACCCTAATGGTTTACAACCACGTGGAAGATCCGTAAGGACCCACGTGTCATTACCCATGATAGAATCCATCTCATCATTGATGGCCTCTTTCCAGAATGAGACATCTTGAGACTCCATAGCCTCTTTGTATGTTCTAGGATCCTCACCAATATTATAGCAATAAGAGTATTGGAATCCTACCTCATCTCTTGTACCTTCCACCAAATATGTTTGAAAATCGGGTCCATACGATTTTAGTTTTCTAGCCCTTTTGCTCCTACGGAGCTCTAGTGATTCATCTTGAGATGTAACATTTCTGTTAATCTCCACTCCAACAGTAGTGGGAGTCAAATCATTTGGCCTAGGTATAGAAGTGAACCTAGTTTCATCAAAGATAGCATCCCTTGATTCGATAACAGTGTGAATGGCTCGAATTATTAGGCTCTATGACATAAAACCTATAAGCCTTGGAATGCATAGCATATCCAATAAAAATACAATCAATGCCTCTTTCACCCAATTTTTTAATCTTGGGCGCAGGTAGTCTCACGACTGCCCTACAACCCCAAACTCGCAGATAACCCAAGTTTGGTTTCCTTTTATGCTAAAGTTCATAAGGGGTAATGGGATTCCGTTTGTTGGGAATCCTATTTAGTAAGTAACAAGCTATCAACATGGCTTCTCCCCAAAACCCTTCACTCAAACCTGAGTAAGATAACATGGAATTAATCATCTCTTCAAGAGTACGATTCTTCCTCTCGGCCTATGCCATTTTGTTGTGGCGTATAAGGAGTGTGGTATCATGTATAATGCCACAAGACCCGAAATAGGATGGATCATAATATTCACCACCTCTATCGGTACGCAACTTCTTAATTTTAGAAGATAATTGAAGTTCAACCTCATTTTTGTAGATAATAAATTTGTCCATTGCCTCATCTTTAGTGTGGAGTAAAAACACATAACAAAAACGAGTACAATCATCTATAAAAGTCACCACATATCTCTTATTTCCTAAGGACGGAGTGGCATACAAATCACATAGATCACTGTGAATGAGTTCTAGTAAAGAGGATGACCTAACAATATTCTGAAATGGCTGTCTAACAATTTTATTTAGCATACAAGTATGACACTTTTTCAGATTCATGTCAAAAGATGGAATAAGCTCATTTTTCGACATTAAAAACATGCGTTTATAATGAACATGGCCTAAACGAGCATGCCACAAATCAGAAGTATCAATAGTAGAACAAGCCATAATATTATTAGCATTATGCTGAATATTAAGCATAAACATACCATTACAAAGATATCCGAAACCTATAAATACACCACACTTACTTAATATAAATCTGTCTGATTCATAAACTTGTTTGAAACCATCCCTAGACAGCAAACTACCCGAAACCAAGTTTTTTCGGATACAAGGTACATGTAACACATTGTTTAAACAAATACATTTCCCAGAACTAAAGTTTAACAGAACAGTTCCTCGACCAACTATGGCAGCTTTTGACTCGTTTCCCATATAGAGCATGGATCCATCACCATTTGGTTCATACTTCTCGAACCAACTTCGATCCTTGCAAACATGTCTTGTTGCACCCGAGTCAATCCACCAAGTAACATCATCATCCTGCACATAAAATGCTTCAGAAATCATAGGGACATAATTCAAATCAGAATTAAATCCAGAATTCAGATTCTGACCTTGATGTTTAGGTGGACCTTGGTCCTTAGACCCCTGCCCAAAACTCTTCTTATCTGTTCCTTTCTTGTTCCTCTTCCTGTAATCAGCCTTGAAGTGGCCATTCTTACCACAGCATCCAACATGGACCCTTAGGCTTCATTTGGGTGTTACTACTAATGCTAGCATGAGATCGCTTCGACCCTTGCCTGTTCTTAAAAGAACCCTCAGCGGCTTCCACCATATTAATGGAAGTCGAATCAACATGATCCTTACCCTTGCCACTTGATTCAGCAATCTCTTTTCCCTTGGACTTACCACCCTCCTGCGCCCTAAGAGATTCTTCTATGCGCAGATGACTTCCTAGTTCAATCAGATTCAATTCTTCCTTTTTATGTTTAAGCATATGTTTGCAATCTTTCCAGGAGGGAGGCAACTTATCAATTATACTTGATACAGATATAGACTCGTCCATTTCCATTTTATGTTGAGCAACCGACCCAATAAGCGAAGCTGAGTTCATTTGTATTGTTCCATTACAGGCCTGGAGTCTACCATTTTATAGTTCATAAAATTTCCAACCAGAAATTTCTTACTAGAGGCATCTTCATTCATATACTTAGACTCTAGTGAATTCCAAAGTTCCTTGGCAGACTCTACATTCTGATAGATGTCAAAGAGGGAATCAGACATACCGTTAAGAATGTGGCCTCTACAAATGTAGTCATCATTCTCCCATTTGCTCCTCTTCCGCATGTCTTCCAAAGCCCCATCATCCATCACTTCTGGCATAGGCGTGCTCAATACATACACCACTTTCAAAGTCGTCAACAGAAAATGCATCTTCTTCTGCCATCGACGAAAATCAACCCCTTCAAACTTCTCCAGTTTCCCGAAATTCGTAGTCATTTCCTTCACGCTCGACATTGTCAACAAGCAGAATTATTCTTGAAGATTGTTGGATATTTGGGTATATAACAATGTCAAAAAACTTGGATATGTCGCAGAATCGTGAAGCACTTTCCTTCAAGAATAATTCGACCCTTAATATCTGCCTGGGTTGCACGAATTCTCTTGTGGGATAAGACTGTGAATTAAGCCTTCTATTCTGGCAAGAAATAGAAAAACCCTTATGGAATCAATTGTATGAAAAGATGTCTCAAAGATGTTATATAAATCATATCTTGCTGTTCCAAATTTGAACAGGGCGGTTGCAAATTTGAACGAGCGGTTGCAAGTATTTTGAATTCGAATTTCGAATTCCCAGCAATTCCATACTTGATCGATTTATTCTGTGAACCCGAAACATACTTATGAGAATGTGCACTCCGCACCCCCGTATTCTCAATATAGTATTCCCGAGTCCACCCATCTTTGAACCAAACCCCTAGTACACCAAATGGCCGATGATTTTAACTTAAATCACCAACACATCCTGAGACACGGTTTATAGGTCCGGGAGTTGGGAGGCGCCCACATGTTATGTGTCGATTAGCTCCGCTATCGATGAGCCAATTGTACGTCTTACCAGCCATGTGGTCAGTTGTGCGACCAATTGTGCAGACAGTTGACTGCACAAGCTTCTTAACAACATTCCACCGTTCAGGTGTGAAACCCATCAGACGAGTATGATCTGCATCCGTCCTTCCAGAGGTTTCTCCTCCATTGATTTGCACAGTGCTGACTCGTGCACTCAATGCGTTAGTTGTGCGACCAGTTGTACAGACAGTTGACTGCACAAGCTCCTTAACAACATTCCACCATTCAGGTTTGAAACCCATCAGACGAGCCCAATCTGCATTCGTCCTTTCATCAGTTCCTCCTTTTTTTAATTTCTTCAACCTTCTTAGGTCTATCAATGCTTGATGTAGGGTAGTACGGCAACGTCCGCTCACTACCTCCAATCAATTTCTTATTTCCTCCTTCGGCGAACATGGCGAAGGGTTTGTATTTGGTCATCCCTGATTGCCTAGGGCTCTGATACCATGTTAGAATTCGAAATATGTGAAGAAGAAATTGTTATTTCACTTCTTGAAGAAATATGAATAATACAATCCTATATATACACAATAATCCTTCTTTGACTAGGATTCTATTCTAGCTATACATTCTACTTTCCTATTTAACAAAGAAGTATTCCTAAAATACAATGCTAGAATAAGGAAACAATATTTACAAGAAAAGGAAAAAATGTTAACATAAACTAGGAAAGAAAATAAACTAAGGAAAAGATATTGACAATCCGTCAATATCTCAACATTTGGCATCTGTTTTGTTGGTGAGTAAAATTGCTGCACTGCCCATGCGGAAGAGGCAGTTGAGGACCATCATGGTTCGTTCTTTGCCGGCATACCAACCGTTTGACAAAATCTCTGTACTAAGAATAACTGCATTAGAGTTCTGGTGAACCTTTAAGAGATTTTGAGCCATGTCGATGGCTAATGTGCTTGCGCTGCACCCCATGCCGCTTATGTTAAAGTTCTTTATGTCTTCTCTCATGGAGTACTTGTTGACGATGATGGAAGACAAAGATGGAGATGGACAAAAGCCACTGCAGTTGATAATGAGAATGTCAATGTCGATTGGAGAGAGATTGGTTTTGGATAAGAGGTCTTCAAAGACAGGGAAGAGAATCATTTGGGCTTCTTTAATGGCTTCTTCATGGGTTGATCTTGGTGGGATGTAGTGTAAAGCAGGAGGAACACAGGTCTGTTGACCTTGACCTGAAGAAGTCAAGAGTTTGGACAAGAAGGAGACAGATTCTTGTTCCAAAGAATGGTTGATTTGGGAATGTTCAAGGAAAGATGAGAAGGGTACCCTGCAAAAAGATGGGGGCTTTAGACATGAGAAGTCAACGAGATAGACTGGTGAAGAAGATGTTGAGAGATAGGATTTCAAGAACCATATTATGAGGAACAGTGAGAGAAAATGGAAAATGGATTCTTGTTTATGTAGGATAAAGAGAGCTTCCATGGAGCAGAGGAGGAAGAGAGAGAAGATTTTCAAGAACCTGAAGAGGGTAGTGTGAAGGTGTTTGGATAAAAGAGAGTAGTCATGTTTGAGTTTAGAGTACTCCATGTGTGTGTGTGTGTTATGTAATGTGAGTATGTGTGTAGAAATGGTAGTGAATGACTAAGGGCAAGGACAAGGGTATAAATACAAAGGTTGGCGGTGTGCACGGTAAGGGTTGAATAAATGCAGTGTCATTGTGGAAGGTGGACATGGTAAACGAAAGCTCTAAAGGGTTGCAGTTGGCAGATAGGAGCATGATCCGGGATCCGGGGCGTGCATGTGCAAAGCCACTTCTTCTAACTGCAGTCCGACGCGCACTAAATCTCGTCGGTTTATTCCGATCTCAACGTCCACGTTCAGGGTTTATTTGGAAATATTTTGGACATTTTGCTCGATTCGTGCATTTCATCCATTCATTCATCTCGCTCATCACAGTCTCATCTGACCGATGTGCAATCAAATTGTATACTAATAGGGACCAAAGCCGCATGATTCATGAATGTGGAGCTACTTCCCAAGTCCAACACTCCAAGTCAATACCCTAGTGGAGTGTAGGTATGCAGTATTAAATTCAGGTAAGGTCTTTAAATTTTTGAAATTCCATTCAACTCTATCTTTACTCCTAAAATAGATTGTTATGTTGCATTTTTCTTTTTTGTTTTCATCCCAAAATAAATGTTGCTAGTAATATACGACATTTATTTTGGGACGGGGAGTAGAAAGTGTCTTCGTGAATAAATTTGGTACTTCCAATCCAACTTGAAAGGCAAAAAAAAAAGAGAGAGAGACTACCAACAGGAAATGGTTGGCATAGTTTGTGAGACAACAATTGTTGGAAGAGAACCAAAGCAACATGCCTTGATTGTTGACTTATTTCCACTGGAAATTGTAGAGATTGCCTCCGTGCCGCTTGAACCAGTATTTAGGGATTCTTCTTTCACCTATCCAACAGTCTTACAATTGATAGTACTCTCTTAGTCATAAAAAAAAGGAGTCAAAATTCTTTGACAACGTTTGTAATGTCACCACTGCGTGCAATATCGTGAGATGCTTAAATACTTATCTAAGTATAACAGAGTTCCAACTATCAACAAAGGAAATCTACGAACTTAAAATATAATTGTGATGTTCCAACTATATAATATAATTGTCGTTAATAGATTAGCATATCAAGTCTGAAAAAAAATGTTGTTCAATTCTAGCTCAGCATATTGATGTTCCAGTAGGTTGTCTTCATTTATTTTCTTAAAGGAAGAAGCCCTCAACCTCTCATCCAGCCATTGCCTCCCGATATATGTCGAGTGCTTCCTTCGTCACTTTGGCCTTGTTGAGCATTCTGGCTCTCTTCTCCGGTGAGGGATGGGTAGAACGGTAATTTTCAAATGCCACGATATCTGATATTCTTCCAGCCTTCTCTAATGTTAATGGTGCCTCTCGTGGATCATATCCTGCTGAAGCCATTAACATCAGCCCTATGTAATCTGCTTCCAACTCCATCCTAATTATTCAATACCAAACAATGTTTAGTTAATAGTTATAAGCATTTGTAGTAGATGATCATTAACCAATTTATATTTTCTTCAGTTAAGTATATGTATGAGCAATAGTCTTAGTGCAATTTTATGTTGATATAGGTAATGTACAAAGCTACAAACAAGTAAAAGCGCATTAATAAAGAAGTTTGACAAGTGAATTGAGATGCGTGTTATGGGACCGAGTAAATAAGAAAGTTGCTATTCACACACACGTAAAAATTCTAAGCACACATGAATGAAATGTGCACTTCCCAAAACACCCCAATTTCTACACACAAATCCTCCCCCATTCCATTCCTATTCTTAAACGGTGCAGTGTAAGACCCCAACCCCCACCCGTTGTCAGAGTTTGTCAATTTGGGATCGTCCCATTAGGACGTTCCGTCCCGCCATTCAAATGGGACGAGGTGGGATAATATATTCTAATCCCGTATAAAAACAGGCCTATTTGGGACATTTCGTTCGGAGCGTCCCGCAATTTTATAATTTAATTTTAATTTTTTTAACCTTAAAGGTATTTGCACTTAATTCTTAGTTTTTGTTTTCAACTATGCATTTCTTTCTCTCCAAGCTTCAACCCTTTTCCTATCTCCCTTATTAATGCCTTCCCCGATGCCGGCAAGCAAAAATGCTGCACCACTTTTGTAAACTTCGGCACGTAAATCTCCGTCAATTTGTCGAAAAATCTGTTTTGAATTATTTAAATTTTGTACCGGATTTTATCTGTTACCGGCATTAGGTGAGAACCCATGATGATTATATTTGACCTGAGGGTTTCTCCGACGACTTGTAATAAGTTCCTTTTTAGGGTAAATCCGGTGATCCCGTTGGAGTCCTCTTTGTTGAAGTAATCCAGATTCTATTTTTAGTTATTTACCATGTGTTTATTTTATGTTTGATTTAGTCTTTCAAGATTGTTAGCAAAGTCCTAGTCTTTAGCTAGTTTGTGGAAGTTATAGAGAGTTAGTTATTGTTGCTTCAAAGTAGGTGAGTTGTTAGCCTCTCTTAGTATAAATAAGTGGTCTGAAGTGAGCTTATTTGTATGAATCTTATTAAAGAAAACACATTGAGTTTCTCAATTATTCTCGTGTGTATCTCCTGTTCTACTATCTGTTCCTATAACATTTCTTCTCAAGATGTAGGTATATAACAGTGGTATCAGAGCCACTGCCATGAACGGCTCGGTCCAGCCTTCCATTCCCATTTTGGATGGGAAAAATTACAATCGGTGGAGCGTCCAGATGAGGGTGTTGTTCGATTACCATGAGATTCTGGCAATCGTGGAGAATGGATTCGCAGAACTTGCAACAACTGCGAATGATGAACAACGGACTGCCTATCGTGAGAATAAGAAAAAGGATAAGAAGGCGCTGTATTTCATTCATCAAGGCATGAATGATGAAGTGTTTGAGAAGATAGAAGGAGCAGAGACGTCAAAGCAAGCGTGGGATACATTGGTGACGTCATTTAAAGGAGCAGACAAGGTGAAAAAGGTGAGACTCCAAACCTTGAGGCGTCAATTTCAGCTTCGTGGATGGAGTCGAAGAGACGATTGCTAGTTATGTAAGTCGAGTTCTCACCTTGACAAACAAAATGAAAACATATGGAGAGGTGCACACTGAAGTGGCGAAGGTTGAAAAGATTTTGCGATCACTTACACCCAGGTTTGAGCGTATTGTGGTTGCAATAGAAGAATCTCATGATTTGTATGCGAGATATTTGTTGATATATTATCCGGTTCGTTGGAGGCCCATGAGCGGCGGATGAGCGAGAAGCGGATAATTAAGCTTCTTGAGCAAGCATTTCAAAGTCAAGTTTCCAAGAAGGTGCTTTAGTGGACCAAACCTGAATCAAGGTGGTTCTCGTGGTAGAGGAGACGAGGACGTGGCAAAGAACTACAATAGAGGTGGCGGTGGTCAGACTCGTGGAGCTGGATACAGCCAACGCAATGATCAAGAGAAGTCAGATTCAAATAATAAGCACAACTCAAACTTTAGAGGTCGAGGTCGGGGCCGAGGTCGTGGACGTGGTGGTAGAGGAAGGTATGATAAGTCTAATGTTGAATGTTACTCTTGTCATGGATTCGATGTGTGCGGCCCGATGAATATCGTCTCTAATGGTAACAATAGGTATTTTCTTACATTTATTGACGATTTTTCTAGAAAAATATGGGTGTATTTACTTCAAAGAAAATCTGAAGTTTTTGGGTGTTTTAGAAAATTTAAGGCACACGTTGAAAAGCAAAGTGGAAATTTTATTAAAATGTTGCGGACTGACGGAGGTGGTGAATATACTTCTAACGAGTTCACTAAGTTTTGTGAAGAACAGGGAATAGATCATGCAAGGTTCTAAAAAGCGCTAGGCGGATGCTAGGCGGCAGAGCTGGGCCTAGCGCCTAGGCGGGGACTAGTCGGGGACTAATCGGGATTAGTCGGGATTAGTCAGGACCTAGGCGGGGCTTAGAACTAGGAGTTGGAGAGGGGCCTAGCGCCTAGGCGGGGCCTAGGCGCCCTTAGGCGGGGTCTTTTAGAACAGAGAGATCATGAGGTAACATTTCCTTACACTCCACAACATAATGGAGTTGCTGAGCGAAAGAATCGAACCATTATCGACATGACAAGGAGCATGCTCAAAGCCAAAGGAGTGTCCAATTCTTATTGGGCTGAAGCTGTTTCCTATACCGTGTATTTGCTGAATAGATCACCAACAAGGAGTCTTCGTTCGATCACCCCTGAAGAAGCTTGGAGCGGTTTTAAGCCAAGTGTGAAGCATTTGAAGGTGTTTGGATCAATAGCATATGCACATGTTCCAGCAGAAAGAAGAACAAAGCTTGATGATCGTGGGGAAAAGACTGTTTTCATTGGCTATCGACATGGTGGTTACAAGCTTTTCAACCCGTTGACGAAGAAGGTGACAGTGAGTAGAGATGTTGTATTTGCTGAAGATAAAGCCTAGAATTGGAATGTGGATGTTAAAAATGACTCTCGAAGGCAGCCAATTTCTATTTTTGATGAAGAACCTGATCAAGTTGCAATAAATGTTGAAGTTACAGCAGTTAATGATCAAGCTACCACAAATGTAGAAGCTCAGCGGCTCATTTTCCACAAGCATCTGAAGTTGAAAGGCCAATAAGACATCGCCAACAATCGCTCCCGCTGCGAGATTTTGAGGTAGTATCTGATAATGCTATTAATGATGATGGTGAACTGCTGCACTTTGCAATGTTTGCAGATTGTGAACCTTTGAGCTTTGAGGAAGCAACACAAGACCCAAAATGGTTGAACGCCATGAATGATGAAATCAAGGCAATCGAAAAGAACGACACATGGCAGCTTACTGACTTGCCAAAAGGGCACAAGGCCATTGACGTTAAATGGGTGTTCAAGACAAAGGTGAAGCCGAACGGTGAGATCGAGAGACATAAGGCAAGATTGGTGGCGAAGGGATTTGAGCAACGACCTGGTTGTGATTACCAGGAAGTGTTTTCTCCAGTTGCTCGAATCGAAACAGTTAGGCTTATAATTGCCTTGGCTGCACAGAATAATTGGAAGATCCATCAAATGGACGTAAAGTCGGCGTTTCTGAATGGGCCACTTGAAGAAGAGGTCTATGTTAAGCAACCACCTGGTTTCGAGAAGCAAGGATGTGAAAGTAAAGTGTTTTTGCTGAAGAAAGCACTATATGGCCTAAAACAAGCACCTAGAGCATGGAACAAACGGATTGACTCATTCTTCCATCAGAATGGATTTCAAAAATGCCCATCCGAGCATGCTTTGTATATGAAGGTAAATAATTCTGGTCATGTTTTGTTATTATGTCTCTACGTTGATGATTTAGTGTTCATGGGCAATAACACCAGAATGCTAGAAGATTTTAAAAGGTCTATGATGCTTGAATTTGAGATGACGGATCTTGGTTTAATGTCATATTTCCTTGGGATAGAAGTGGATCAAAGAAAGGATGGGGTATTTATTTGTCAAAAGAGGTATGCAACTGAACTATTAAAAAAGTTTCAGATGCATGAATGTAATCCTGTCAGAACGCCGGTAGAGGTTGGCACAAAATTACTCAAGGAAGGTGACGATGCTCGTGTTGACTCTTCCTATTTCAAAAGGGTTGTTGGCAGTTTGAGATATCTTACATGCACTAGGCCTGATATATCTTACGGAGTTGGGTTAATCAGCAAGTTCTTGGAAGCTCCTCGTCAAAGTCATATGCAAGTTGCTAAGCGGATTATGCGCTACATAAAGGGTACGTATGATCATGGTCTTCTTTATTCTTCATCTAAAGTTCCTGCTGTAGTGGGCTATTCTGATAGTGACTGGGGCGGAGATTTGGATGATCGTAGAAGTACTTCAGGGTACGTGTTTAGCCTTGGAGAACTGTTTTTTCATGGTCTTCAAAGAAGCAGCCTATTGTAGCACTTTCGACTTGCAAAGCGGAGTATGTTGCTGCAGCTTCAAGTGCGTGTCAAGCAATTTGGATCAGGAATCTGCTGAGCGAAATTCATATTCCAATCAAAGGTCCAACGAAGATTTTCGTGGATAATGTTTCTGCGATAAATTTGGTGAAGAATCCCGTCACTCATGGAAGAAGCAAGCATATTGACACCCGCTATCATTTTCTTAGAGATCAAGTGATCAAGAAAGTGATTGAGTTGCACTACTGCAAGCCCGGAGACCAGATCGCAGACATCCTCACTAAACCATTGAAGTATGATTCTTTTCAAAAGCTGAAAAATATGCTAGGGATGATCAGCTCAACGACGAATCAGGATTAAGGGAGAATGTTGAAGTAATCCAGATTCTATTTTTAGTTATTTACCATGTGTTTATTTTATGTTTGATTTAGTCTTTCAAGATTGTTAGCAAAGTCCTAGTCTTTAGCTAGTTTGTGGAAGTTACAGAGAGTTAGTTATTGTTGCTTCAAAGTAGGTGAGTTGTGAGCCATGTCGATGGCTAATGCGCTTGCGCTGCACCCCATGCCGCTTATGTTAAAGTTCTTTATGTCTTCTCTCATGGAGTACTTGTTGACGATGATGGAAGACAAAGATGGAGATGGACAAAAGCCACTGCAGTTGACAATGAGAATGTCAATGTCGATTGGAGAGAGATTGGTTTTGGATAAGAGGTCTTTAAAGACAGGGAAGAGAATCATTTGGGCTTCTTTAATGGCTTCTTCATGGGTTGATCTTGGTGGGATGTAGTGTAAAGCAGGAGGAACACAGGTCTGTTGACCTTGACCTGAAGAAGTCAAGAGTTTGGACAAGAAGGAGACAGTTTCTTGTTCGAAAGAATGGTTGATTTGGGAATGTTCAAGGAAAGATGCGAAGGGTACCCTGCAAAAAGATGGGGGCTTTAGACATGAGAAGTCAACGAGATAGACTGGTGAAGAAGATGTTGAGAGGTAGAATTTCAAGAACCATATTATGAGGAACAGTGAGAGAAAATGGAAAATGGATTCTTGTTTATGTAGGATAAAGAGAGCTTCCATAGAGCAGAGGAGGAAGAGAGAGAAGATTTTCAAGAACCTGAAGAGGGTAGTGTGAAGGTGTTTGGATAAAAGAGAGTAGTCATGTTTGAGTTTAGAGTACTCCATGTGTGTGTGTGTGTTATGTAATGTAATATGTGTGTAGAAATGGTAGTAAATGACTGAGGGCAAGGACAAAGGTATAAATACAAAGTTTGGTGGTGTGCACGGTGAGAAGGTTGAATAAATGCAGTGTCATTGTGGAAGGTGGACATGGTAAACGAAAGCTCTAAAGGGTTGCAGTTGGCAGATAGGAGCATGATCCGGGATTCGGGGCGTGGAACTTTTTCTCAAAATGACACGGTTTCAAAAAGTATTTTTCAAAATGTCACACTTTTAAAAGTATTGACCAGGATAGCCTAGTTTTTAGAATTCGCGGTTGGCAACTGCGTTTTCAAAGTTTATTCGTAGTTGCCAACCGCGTTTAAAAAAAAATAGAAAAATTATAAACTCGCGATTGCCAACTGCGAATTCATTAATGAAAACGCAGTTGCCAACCGCGAATTCTAAAAACTAGGCTATTCTGGTCAATACTTTTAAAAGTGTGACATTTTGGGAAATATTTTTTTAAACAGTGTCATTTTGGGAAAAAAATTCGCGGGGCGTGCATGTGCGAAGCCACTTCTTCTAACTGCAGTCCGACGCGCACTAAATCTCGTCGGTTTATTCCAATCTCAACGTCCACGTTTCAGGGTTTATTTGGAAATATGTTGGACATTTTGCTCGGTTCGTGCATTTCGTCCATTCATTCATCTCGCTCACAGTCTCATCCGACGGATGTGCAATCAAATTGTACAGGGACCAAAGCCACATGATTCATGATCGTGGAGCTACGTCCCAAGTCCAACACTACCCTAGTGGAGTGTAGGTATGCAGTATTAAATTCAGGTAAGGTCTTTACATTTTTGAAATTCCATTCAACTCTATCTTTACTCCTAAAATAGATTGTTATGTTGCATTTTTTCTTTTTTGTTTTCGTCCCAAAATAAATGTTGCTAGTAATATACGACATTTATTTTGGGACGGGAAGTAGAAAGTGTATTCGTGAATAAATTTGGTACTTCCAATCCAACTTGAAAGGCTAAAACTTAAAAAAAAAAAAAAAAAAAAAAAAGAGAGAGAGAGAGAGACTACCAACGTGAGAAATGGTTGGCATAGTTTGTGAGACAACAATTGTTGGAAGAGAACCAAAGCAACATGCCTTGATTGTTGACTTACCGGTAAAGGTCGTATCCAAGGACACGTGTATTTTTATTTTTTTTTAAATTAAAAAAAATTGTTTTTAAGGGCAAAATGGGAAAATGACAACTTAGTAAGGGCAAAATGGGAAATTCGGCAGATGAAACTGTTCATAGTCCTGTAGATAGTGGAGGTGTGATTTATACTATAGATTTCCATTGGAAATTGTAGAGATGCCTCCGTGGTGCTCGAACCAGCATTTAGGGATTCTTCTTTCACCTATCCAACAGTCTTACAATTGATAGTACTCTCTTAGTCATGAAAAAAAAGGAGTCAAAATTCTTTGACAACGTTAGTAATGTCACCACTAAGTGCAATACCGTGAGATGCTTAAATACTTATCTAAGTAAAACAGAGTTCCAACTATCAACAAAAGGAAATCTACCGAACTTAAAATATAATTGTGATGTTCCAACTATATAATATAATTGTCCTTAATAGATTAGCATAGCAAGTCTGAAAAAAAAAAATGTTGTTCAATTCTAGCTCAACATATTGATGTTCTAGTAGGTTGTCTTCATTTATTTGCTTAAAGGAAGAAGCCCTCAACCTCTCGACTCTCGTCCAGCCATTGCCTCCCAATATATGTCGAGTGCTTCCTTCATCACTTTGGCCTTGTTGAGCATTCTGGCTCTCTTCTCCGGTGAGGGATGGGTAGAACGGTAATTTTCAAATGCCACGATATCTGATATTCTTCCAGCCTTCTCTAATGTTAATGGTGCCTCTCGTGGATCATATCCTGCTGAAGCCATTAACATCAGCCCTATGTAATCTGCTTCCAACTCCATCCTAATTATTCAATACCAAACAATGTTTAGTTAATAGTTATAAGCATTTGTAGTAGATGGTCATTAACCAGTTTATATTTGCTTCAGTTAAGTATACGTATGAGCAATAGTCTTAGTGTTATGCCGAGTAAATAAGAGAGCTGCTATTCACACACACGTAAAAATTCTAAGAACACACGAATAGGAATTTGGAAATTGTATAGTTAGATTACATAGAATTTCGACTTTTTATAGTAATATAAGAAGCATTTTATAGTACGTATGTTACATTTTAATCAGCAGGATATAACATGTACGGTTATATACGAGTTAAATCTTATTATAATAAGATGAGTTTCATTTTATTTGAAATTCTGTCGGTCTCAGGCAAAAATTGGCCAAAATTCATGTGAATAGCAGCTCTCATTTAGTGATGAACTGCACTCTTTAGTGCCTTTACTACCAAGCAATAAAACATTATTATTCCCTCAGTCCAAATTGATTTTAAACTTTCGTCTTGATTAAAAGTAAATTTTAATATTTTTAGACATTCATTTTGGACGGAGGGAGGAGTAATTAATACAAACAAGGAGAAATCGGAGAAACATTGCAATACCTCCTGGAAAAAGGAAGCCTAAGCACATAGTTGGACATTTTCTTTGCACCAGCATCCGTAAGTATGGGCTTAAGAATAAATTCTGCAATTCTATACCAAAAGTTCTTTGTAATCCGCTCAGCCGTATGCCTAGCCACAGCATGTCCAACCTATATACAAGAAAATCCATCATCCCATTAATCACACAATACAAAAATCAATTATCAATATATAATCACACATACCTCATGGCCGATTACAGTAGCAAGCTCAGCCTCTGTTTTGAAATGCTCGAGCAGCCCTGTAAACACAATAATCTTCCCTCCGGCTAAACATTTTGCACTTACAATCGGCATATCCACTATTATAACTTCCCATTTCAACCAATCCAAATGGCCGGTGGCCCCCTTCTCTTTCCCTTTCTTCCTACTCTGTTCTATCCACTTATCATCTTCTTTGTCATCATCATCAACAATCTCATCTTGTTCAACGTTCTCTTTGATCAAAGCTTCTGAAAGATCATAGCTCAAATCTGTCCAAGATTTATCTTTTCTTAACCCTCTTTCCACAGCCATAATAATCGCTTTAGCTATTGAACCAATACGGACACTATCCGGGTGTTGTGCAGCCAAGATTCTGCCTCTCAATGCTTCCTTAAATTTCCCAGATAGGGCCTCTGCCAAGCGGATTTCGGCTTGCTTGGAGAAGATGATAAAGTGTTTTCTGTTTGTGTAGGGTATAGTTTCGGAGTTGCCCAAGTAGAGAGCTATTGAAATTCCTGATCCTAGAAGTAGAACGATGGCTGATCCTAGAGCTAGAATGATGAAGTCAAATGCCCGGTGTGTCGCGTATACTCTACGCTTGAAATGACGAATTTGGTTGTGGTCAACACAGTAGGATCTTGTTGAAATAGTAGTCCATGGGGTGTAGTAAAGATGATGTTTTTTGGGTTGAAAATTACTACAAACTAGCTTTGTTGAAGGTGCAGGTGAAAAAAGAGAAGGCCTAGGATTGTTCAAAAGGTTGATAGTTGAAATGGGTTTTGGGGGTGCAGTCTTGGAGGGGAAGAAGGTGCGGAGGGCAGCTAGAGATCTTGGGTGGTACCATCCCATTGTTAGGAGGAGAATGTGGAATGAGAGTCCAGGAACTCAAATGGCTACAAGATCAAAGGCATTTATGTAATGAAGAATGAAGAGAGAGAGAGAGAGAGAGCTCAAATGGCTACTGGATGAATGAAAGGCATTTGTGTAATGAGGAATGCGAAGAGTGTGATGAGAGAGAGAGAGAGAGAGAGAGAGAGAATGGTTAAAACCCAAAAAGAGATTTTTAAAAAGAGTAGTGGGAATTCAAAGTTAAAGACTATATTTGGCTAAGGGTATTATGAACTTTAGGAAAAGATAGTACAATAGTCGGGGCATTTGGAGCTATACATGGTTGGCCATTGTTATTGTTGAATCAGACTATAGGCCTAGGCCTTACCACTCACCACGTTCTCCCTAGATTCGATTCTCCCTTGTTTGCTAATACCCGACTTCCCCTTGCTAGTAGTAGCTAAAGTCGATCCCGAAGCACTCGATGTCCCCAACTTTTTCATGCGATTTTCTTCGGTCAAAAGAAAGTCCTTAACGTCATCATACTTCAATTTCTTCTTACCTGCTGAAGCGTTGATCGCTGTCACCGTTCCGCTCCAACTTGATGGTAAAGAAGCTAGCAACAAACACGCATGAACCTCATCATCGAACTTGATCTCCACCGCTGTCAATGAGTCTATAACATCCATAAACTCATCGATGTGCTTAGCCAAGGATCCTCCCTCTTGCATCTTGAGACTACCCATCTTGCGTATCAAATCAACCTTATTTGCAGCAGATGGAGTTTCAAATCTCTCGAGTAAGATAATTCAATATCT